>JAUIRK010000964.1:600000-812500 GCA_030549495.1 Nectonema munidae | reverse complement strand
GATTAGTCTTTCGCCCCTATACCCAAGTAAAACGATCGATTTGCACGTCAGAATCGTTGCGGACTTCCACCAGAGTTTCCCCTGGCTTCACCCTTCTCAGGCATAGCTCACCATCTTTCGGGTTCTAGCATGTATGCTCGTCTGCTATCAACAAAGTAATCATCAACAGAGTGAATATGCACGCACAACAAAAAGTACAATGAAAAACATTACACTAAATGCCAAACGCTCTATCCACAATTTAGTTTCCTTGCACCACAAAGTTTTACACTGACAACGAACACACACTTTTACATGCATGCACATTATCTTCTCTTAAATTCGCACACCTGTTAGACTCCTTGATCCGTGTTTCAAGACGGGCCAAAAAGGCACTGTCATAAATCTCCAATTAAAACGCAAAGCACGCTACAAAATAAAGAACATAGACAAACTTGCCTCATTCAAGGTTCAAATAGATAAGCATACAAGTACACAAATTATTATCAACATGAAAAAGACTGTACACAGAAAAAAATTGCACATACAAGAAAATCTACTCTTATTTCGTACGCATAAAGTGAACACAAAATACACTTTCACGGTTAAAAAAAGGCAACACTCGCTTTCTACACAAAGCTAACTGCTACAGCAAGTTTAAGCGTACGAGGTAAGAAGTATTGATAAACAAAACAACTCACACACGTACACATCACTCACACAGCACGAATGACACAACGACAAAACAAGTGACTGAAGTCGTGTATATGGTGAATGCATTTGATGATAAAGCATGATATAGAGTGAAACCGAAGTCGAAAAATTAATAACAATACCAAAATAAATCAATATCATTATCAACAACCGGCAACAATTACACAATACACGCCTTACGCACCAAACTGAACACCATATACACAAACATTGACAAGCCTTTTTGCTTACTTTTAAACGGCTTCACGTACTATTTAACTCTCTTTTCAAAGTTCTTTTCAACTTTCCCTCACGGTACTTGTTTACTATCGGTTTCTTACTAGTATTTAGCCTTAGATGGAGTTTACCACCTAATTTAGACTGCAATCACAAGCAGCCCGACTCTTAGGAAAATGTAAGTGTACTAATAAGCATATATTTTGAACTGGCCTTACACCATCTTTGGACAGTAGTTGCATTCAAACAAACTTCAAAATAAATACACATCAGCACACAAACTACACTTCCTACACATCACATTTCTCTAATTAAATTGCTTTAATTGAGATTCGATGCTGGGCTAATTTCATTTCACTCGCCGTTACTCTGAAAATCCTAGTTAGTTTCTTCTCCCTTGCTTAATTATATGCTTAAATTCAGCAAGTACTCTCGTTTATCTGAGGTTGAAAAAATCAAATGACTAATTCATGATTTCATGGTAGAAGTAAAATAACAATAACACAAGATTACGATAAATTTCATAAGCAATTGATAATTCCAATACATTCACCACTCTTTGCAAAATTCACAAGAAAATAGCTACACCTATTTCATACAATAAAAACAAATTAAACATGACCTTCGACGCAAACCACAAAATAGGCGTCAATGACAAGTCAATTTATCTTTATGCATTAACAAGTGTAAGAAAATTGCAAAGTTAATGTAAAATAATTACAACTACTTACAAATTTGTCACAACGTTATTCAATTTCACCTCACACATACGCACAAAACATTCATTGTCACTTTTCACTCACACACTCAACTGTATATCCACGTAAATGAAAAAAATGTACTCACAGAAAAAAATACAAATTTTTGGCATACAAACACACAAAAGTATATGCACTAGAAGAAAGCATAAACGAGGAAAACAGTTTAGAAAAGATTTAAAAGTGATATGCATATAAAAAGGCACACATAAAACACACCAAAATCTTATTTCCCTTTCTCACACATAAAATGGTATCATTATAAAAAAATATAGATACACACTTCACACAAATTCTTTCACATGCAAAAAAAGAGAGAAAAGATAAAGATATGCCCATATTCACATACACAACACTTTAAAGAATAGAAAATGCAACAAACACACAATCTATTGTAAGTAACTTTACATATGTAAATTCAACCCTCAAACAAGCGAAGTCAAAAAGAAAACTTTTTGACTGCAATGTGCATTCGAAAATTTAGTGTTCAAAGTATATAGCTTTTTACACTACTTAACGCATTTTGCTGCGTCCTTCATCGAAGTAAGAACCGAGTGATCCACCGTTCAAAATTGTACGCAAAAATTGTAAGCTCATTCCATTCAATATGATACAAATACTAATTAAGTACATACCTTATCATTACAATAAAACCTTTTAGTATACAAGACAAAAAGCATAAAAAAGGCAAATCATAGGATAAAAGTACACACCACATTTCTGTACGCATACCAAATGACACAAACTCTATCAAAATTAGCAAAATCCAATTTTAAAATTTGACTGACACTTTATAAAAAAAGCTTAAACAATAGTACAGTGTATGCTTATAAACATCATTGAAGCATACACACACCATTGTTCAAACTACACACAACATACAATTCACGCGAGACAAATAGAGGACAATTCACACAATTTGAATTTGGCACATCATACAAACACACGCATAAACAAACACTATAAAATTCAAAAAGTATTCACTAAAAGGCAACACAATTCAGAAAAAGAGGCAAAAAATCGACGTCAAAAGGCAAACGAATCAACGATTCAAAGAACACTTTATCAAGTGATAGCAATAAAAAAAATAAGACAAGCTTAATTCTCATATCAACCATCACTTACAGCACACAACAGGCACAGAACTAAAAATCTATGCAAAAAGGCAAACAATTCAAAGAACACGTTATCAAGCGATAGCAATATAAAAAATAAGACAAACTTAATTCCCATATCAACTTTCATTTATAACTACACAAAAGGCAACCAATCACTAATCCACGAAAAAAGCAAATGCAATCGTAGAAAAGGAACAATAAGCTTAAACAGTGATAACGTAATATTTACCACATCACTGACACACACAACTGTTTAAGCCTTTTTTCCTTCCAAAAATAACCCCCCCCCAATTTTTTTTTAAACCCCTCTTTCAAACCATTTTATGGTGTTGAATACCCCTTCATGTCCAAAACTGTCAATCAAAATCAAAAATTAAAATTTTGACATTATCTGTACTTAACCTTATAACTTAGGATCTATATTTACCCTGGAAATTTATAATTATATACAGTTTGGAATGCATAACACTTTATATATTTAATTTTTTCAATAATCATGGCTACTTTTTAGAAAATGTCAATCAAAATTTTGATTGATCAAAAATATATCTAATAAAATATACCTTCAAATTTTACATAAAATACATGTTTTTTTACTAAATCGGTCATGCTGTTTTCATTTCTGGACTCATTTTTTACATTTAGGATTTGAAAATACCTATAAGATTAATCAAATTTGCGGTTTACTTCTGAAAATTGTCTCCAAAAACATTCCTTCACATTTTGCATAAAATATTTGTTATACTAAATCGGCGATGCTGGTTTCATTTCTGGACTAATTTTTTACGTTTAGGATCTGGAAATACCTATGTGTTAATCAAATATGCGGTTTACTTCTAAAAATTATCTCCAAAAACATTCATTTAAATTTTACAATGAAATATATGTGTTATACTAAATCGGCCATGCTGGTTTCATTTCTGGACTCATTTTTTACGTTTAGGATGTGAAAATACCCATAAGTGTTCATCAAATTTGCGGTTTACTTCTAAAAATTATCTCCAAAAACATTAATTCAAATTTTACAATGAAATATATGTTTTATACCAAATCAACCATGCTGTTTTCATTTCTGAACTCATTTTTCACATTTAGAGGTTTTAAAATATCAGTTTAAATTTGCGGTTTACTTCTAAAAGCTATCTCCAAAAATATTCTCTCAATTTTACATGAAATATTTGTTTATATACCAAATCCATCATGCTGTTTTCATTTTTTACATTTAGGATTTGAAAATACCTATAAGTATTAATCAAATTTGCGGTTTAATTCTGAAAATTGTCTCCAAAAATATTCTCTTGAAATATATGTTTTTATACCAAATCAATCATGCTGTTTTCATTTCTGAACTTATTTTTCACATTTAGAGGTTTTAAAATATCAGTTAAAATTTGCGGTTTACTTCTAAAAGCTATCTTCAAAAATATTCTCTCAATTTTACATGAAATATTTGTTTTTATACCAAATCCATTATGCTGTTTTCATTTCTGAACTCATTTTTTACATTTAGGATGTGAAAATACCTATAAGTGTTAATCAAATTTTCGGTTTACTTCTAAAAATTGTCTCCAAAAACATTCATTCAAATTTTACAATTAAATATATTTTTTATACCAAATCAACCATGCTAGTTTCATTTATGGACTCAATTTTTGATTTTGAATTTGAAAATACATATAAGTATCAATTAAATTTGCGTTTAGTTCTAAAATTTGTTTTTATGGCAAATAGATCATGATGATTTCATTTCTGAACACAGTTTTCGCATTTAGAGGTTTTACTGCTAGTGTCAATCAAATTTGCAGTTTATGTCTGAAAACTATATCCCAAAATATTCTCTCTAATTTTACATGAAATATATGTTTTCATACCAATTCGACCATGATAATTTTTATCTCTGAAATCATTTTTTGCATTTAGAGGTTTTAAATGTCTGAAAGTGTCAATCAAATTTTCGATTTACGTCTAATGTCTACAGAAATATTTTTGAAATTTAAATAAAATATCTGTTTTTATCCTAATTGGAAGATTCTGGTTTCATTTTTGGACTCAGGTTTGGCATTTATGGTTTTAAAATATCTGAAAGCTTGAATCAGATTTGCGATTTACTTCTAGATACTGTCTTCAAAAATATTTTCAAAAAAATAAAATATCTGTTTTATATCAAATCGACTATGCTTATTTTATTTCTGTACTGGATTTTGGATAATACGGTTAAAAAATATCTCAAAGTGGCAATTGAATTAGTAATGTATGCATGAAAATCAGTTCTGTAAAAAATTTTCAAAAATGGCTGCATATTAGGTATATAGTAAAAATATACTTTTTTTTTTGTATATTTTGGCTAATAATACTTTCTACAATCATCTTGAGTAGGAAATATTTATTAAAAAAAAATAAAACGTATTATAAAATCTTTTGAAAATTTGTATGAGAGAAGGAACAAAGTTGAAAACTAATTGAAAATAGAACATGTGATCAAAACAAATAATTAAAAAAAATATATCCTGACTAAATGGAAGATCTACAATGTTCTAATAAACTAGGAAGTGGTTTAATTATATAATATTAGATGCTTCAAAAAAAATTTTGACTGTGAAAAAGAAGTTACTCTTTTACAAATGAAAAATATTTAAATCTATAGCTTATCATCTAGGATTACAGTTAACATTTAGCTAAGATGGGTAGGAAATCTGGAAATTTAAAATAGGTCAGATTTATCAAAAATGGCACAGATGCCAATATGTGAGAATTTAGTCACTATCAAGATATTTTTAATTTAAATTGAATTTGTCATTCTTTTTCCTTTTGTGTCAAAGAGATAATTTTTTAGATGAAGAACGTTGACAACTTTTTGTAATTGAACAATCAACATCACGAATGATTCATCAGAAAAAACCTTTAAAATGAGATTGGTTGACAAATATTCCGTCCTGAGAGAAAAAAAGTAATTTTATTCTTATAAAAAAATTTTCGAACACACATTGAAGAATATAAATTTCTAATGAAAAAAGAGCTACCAAGAAAGGATCATCATAGAATGAATAACAAGATTACATACTGTAAATTAAAATATGACGTAGAGACTACGAGCCGATAACGAATTTGTAGCCAAAAAGATGGAGGTCTTATCGAGTTACATAAGTTACTGTAGAATGAAATATTTTAAGTGAATTAAACACCTAAAGTTAGATTTATTAAATAAATTAAGAAAATAATTACCAGAGAAATACTACAAGTTGAAGTTATTTCTTATGTTTATATATTTGACATTGATTTACAGGTTTAATCGATTTTTTGACAGGTTTTATTGATTTCATAAAAAATGAACATCACCATAAAATTCTGCATACTTGAAATGTATAAAAAACTTTAAAAGAATTAAAATTTTAATTTTGACATGTGCTGTTATATTTAAATTATTTTGTCAGGTTTGACTAATATTTATAAAAAAAAAAGGAATATAACCAGTAAACACAGCCTACTTGAAAATGGGTATATGTGTGTAAAATGCCATACACGGTAAACTTCATAACCCCCCTATACTTTCTATTAAACGTAATTCTCTAATTCGAAAAACCGTGCCTGATCTTTTCTTTTTGGGATAAATCAATTTTTTGACAGTTTTGATTGATTTTTTAAAAAAAAAATGAATATCACCACTAAATTACGCATGCTTAAAAATTGGTATATATGTGTAAAAAACTTTATATTATTACTTAGATAAAAAGTTTCTTTTTAAAATGAGCTGTCATATATAAATCAATGCTTTGATAACTTTAATTGATTTTTATAAAAAAAAATGAATATCACCGCTGAATTCAGCATGCTTGAAAATGGGTGTATATGTGTAAAAAACATTATATAATTATTTAGATAAGAAGTTTCTTATTTGAGAATCACTTTTTTGACAGGTTTGAATGATTTTCATAAAATATGAATATCACCACTGAATTCAGCATATTTGAAAATGGGTATACATGTGTAAAAAACTTTATATACTTATCTAGATAAAAAGTTCCTTTTTGAGATGAGAGAGTTCTTTTCCGGGATTGAAAAGTTTTGGTAGAATAGCAACCCATTCATCCCAAATTTCTTGAATTGGAGCAAACTTGTTTTTTTCTCTTCTAATTTCCCTTGTTTTTTTGTCATCAAATCCTAAAACTCTTGAAATCATTTTGAAGTTTTTCAGAAACAGTGTAGCTCTAAAAATACTTCTCCCAGTATCATCATCCCATAAGCTGGCAGTGGACTCGTTTTTGGATTTGAAAACTCCAGCAAGAATCAACAGGCCTAAATAAGCTTCAAACTTTACGGTATCAAGCTCCACCCAGCTATCACCCATCACAACGTTGCCTTCAATGTTAGTCCACTTCATTATTGTATTCAAAATTTTTTGGTGGAAAAAATTGCATAAAAGCTGTGTACTCATCTTCTATCCTTGAGCAAGCATAACTTGTTGGACCTGGCTTCATTGATATGCTATTATAACACCTTTCTTTACTTGAATAATTAAAATCGTCATGATACCATTTTGTCTCCCCATCTTTCGAAAGACAAAACTCATCAGTTTCCTCATTTTCTAAATTAGAAAGCATTCCATTGGAAAAATCACTATAACATTCTTCAGTCTCACATAATGAAACATGATCTTCTACCTCAGAAAACTCGCTAATGGAAGGGGAAGAGTCGCTGTACATGCCTTTATAAAAAATGTAACAATTTAGTACTAAAAAAAACTTAAATTATGAAAGGAAAAAATTAATTACTCTAATTTTTTCTTGCTTGGACTATTTTGAACCCAAGGATCTCAAATGTATAAAAAAATATATCTTAATAAGTTAAACATTTTATTGTTTTAAAAAATATTTTGTGATTTTTATATTATATGTAACAAATACTAAAAACTTAAGGCTATGATAATTTTAAAATTTTTAATAAAAGATAATTTTTTAAAAAATTAGATTTAAATGAGCCCTAGGATCTTATAAAGGGTTAATACTTAAAAATTAAAATTTTAAAGTAATAGAGTTTAGAAAAATAAAATTTATAAACTAAATAATTTATATTAAAGAAATCTATTATTGAAAAAATAAATTTATAAACTAAATAATTTAGGTTTTAAAGAAATCTATTAATAAAACTTGTTATTTAAAAAATAGTAGGTATCAATTTATAGAAATGTTAATTACAAAATTTATAAATTAAAAAAACAACTTAAGAATCTTGTTTTATTAAAAATATAGATTTGAAATAGTAACATACAAATTTATTATCTTTCCTGAGAAGAATAAACAAACCTATCAGCCATTAATTGAAATGGATATATTGAGAATGTAAAATTTTTTGCAAATGAATTTTTTTGATTGGTTAAAATAAGTACATTATACACGTATATACAAATATAATAAAATTATTTGAATAAAAACATTTATGGTAAAATAAAGTTAATATTGTTATTCAGAATTATATGTGAAGTCATAATTTTGAGGCCGTTTGAAAGGGCCTGAAAAATCGGAATTGTAAAAAATGGAAAATTCAAAAATTTTAAAACGTATTCTAACAGAGTTTAAACGCTGATTCAAAATATGTAATTTGTTGGAAATGAATCGAATGATTTTTTAATTTTTTTAGGTCAAAGTTAGAATTTTTGTCATTTTATCAAGTTCAAGGTCTAAAAAATATTTTAAAATTTTTAAACATAAAATATTTATACATTTTCGTGATCAGTATAAAATTTCCTTAAAAATGGGGTCCGGTTAAAAAATGAGGTAATAATAGATCAAAAAGTGTTGACAAAAAATAATCAAATTATTTTAAATTATTTATTCTAATTTAATAAAATACTTTTAATAAAGAAAATCTAACTAAAAAATTTGAAATGCTAAAATAATTTTTCGTATACTAATATTTAAATTATTAATTCTATTGTTTTTATATTTGAAGTTTAGTAAATCCAATCGGTTTAAAATTCAGATCATTTAAAATTTATTTATATTTTGGACTTTAATAATTATACCTATATATATAAAAATTATTTGAATATGATAATAAATGTAACAATAAAATTGTTATTTTTGTTTTCATTCATAAATGTGTGTACAGCAGATCAAGAAATCGACTATAGGAGGAAGGGGGAGCAAATTTGAAAAATTAATTTTATTGGTTTTTTAAAGTTCAGTCGTTGTCTGTCATCATAGTCTCCCTCAACATTTCTTAACAAAAACCAATTTTTATGTCGAGATTTTATCATCATCTTCTTCTTTTTAGGCTTCATTCCATAGGGGAGAGGGGCGGGGCCTAGGCAGCCCCTTTGGATCCGTCAGTGATTCTGTGTCTTTGATTATTTTTATTTTAATAAAAAAGATAGTTGTAGATTCAAGCGGTTCCTAGGAACTTTTTTCAAATAACTATTTCTTTTTTTTCGTTTTGTTTTTGTGCCGTGTGATATTTATATTAATTTATGGGTGGTTTGTAACATGTATTTTATAATTTGTATTTCCATAATAAATTCTTTTTAGTAATTTTTAAAGGTAAACGTATACCGTGAAGAGTTTTCAAAGCTGGATTCACCGAAGACGTTTAAGTATTGAAGCACAGTCTCTAAACACCTTACATCACGATCCCTTAATTAAACTTAAAATTCCAAAGTTGAAATAATTACATATCAATGCATTAGGAACATGGCAAACTTTATTTTGTTTTTTTCAGGTTGCTGAAAATTTAAATATAGATTAAGCGTATAAAAAAATATATTGTGTTTAAATTTTATCTGATTTAAAGGAAAAATTAAAAGTTATTAGCATGTGAAAATTTGGCTTGAGGGATATATAGGTCCATATTAGGTGCTTGTCAAACGTTAGGAGGAATTAAAGTATGCAGAGATTGCTTTGACAAGATATTTGGAGATTGGCAAAGCTCAGGAGGAATTAAAATATGCAGAATTTCTTTGATTAATGATTGTATTTTTAATTTCAAAAAGGTTAAGGCTAAATTAATCTTGCAGTACTTTTTAACCTACTATTTTTATCGATAAATAATCATCAGATATTATGTGTTGAATTTGGAAAAAAATATTTGAAAGGAAAATCAATAAAATTTGGTTTTAATTGGTGTTTGCAGTTCAGGAGGATATTTAAACAATTTTTATCTATACCTTCACAAGGAAAAATAAAATAATTTTGTTCTTTTTGGTGTAAGAGTTATAAAACATTTGACATCTGTTATATATAAATATGGATGTACATTTTATGAAATATATTTCATCAATTTTTCCACAAAAATAGAAATTCTAGAACTTTTAAGGGATAGAATATAAACAGAATTTTTAACTGTTAAAGTGCGAATCATAAAATCTAAAATTTATTATCATTATAAAAAATTAATTTATTTTAATTCAAAAAGTTATTCGTAAGTTAATAATGTTGGTTATGCCATTGAAGTATTTGCATTGAAAACTTAAAAAAAATTTGCGATAGAAAAATATTTCTTTAAAGCAAATTCCAAAATTCAAGTGCGCTGACCTAAACAAAATAAAATAAATCTTTAAATTTATGAAGTTACTTCTACTGTTGAGTAATAATCTTTCGTTAGCAGTGTTAGCAAAGTAATCATATGAACAAAACGCAAAATCACAAACCTAAAAATATATAATACTGTCAAGCCTGCTGGACCCTCGATTAGCCACATCAAAATATTTGCGCCGTTATGCGGGTGTGGATAGAAGAATTTGGGTTATATTTGACAACTTTTAGATATTTTCTTTTTCTCAGCAATCAAAATGAAGTATTTAAAAATAAATCAAAATACTTTCTAAGCATACTTTACTATTAATAGTGCTTAGTAATATGATGTGCAGAATTTGAGCGAAATATTAGCATGTATGGGAATAAGAATTGAGATAGTGTTATGTAAAATCAAATAAAAAATAAGGAGGCACCTCAAAAATAACAATTCTAAAATTGTTTTCGTAAAAAATTATGAAATCATACTAAAAATATTTCTAACATATAATTGGGGTTTTTAAGTGCTTCAAGTTAGAGTTAGATATTTAAACCTTCGACTCCTCTTCCCTGAAGAAACGTAATAAAATTAATGTTTCGTTAGCCCAAAGGTTAGTTGATTCAATTCGTGTGTTCAAAAGTAGTTTACTCCAAAATGTAGTTCGAAATCTATACGGGCAAAAAAATATTTACAGGAGTGGGAGTACACACAAAAATTATTTTCATATTCTGGCTCATAGTTTTGTTATCATATTTGCTGGAACAGCACGCATATATTAGGCCACAATGTATTTGACACAACTTATTTGGCGTAATATAATGACAACAAAATGTGAAAAATTGTTGAGGTGGTAATGAGAAAAAAATTCACACTTCACAAAAAGGCCAATGTAATCAAGCATTTTGATAGCTTGCGATCGGCGTATAAAATAGCAGCGGTTCTTGTTGTTGGCAAGACGCAAATTCAAAACTTTAAATAAGCGTAAAGCAGAGATGTTAGAAGATTATACCAAGAATAGCGCGTACACCGCTTCAAAAAGACGAATTATCTGAAGAGGAAGGAAGAGATAAACTTATTGAGATCTTCACAATAGTCTAGAAAATGTATCGAAAATGATTAAAAAACAGTGATAAGCTTAACATTATGTCAGTAAAATCTTTCGAACAAAAAACAGGTTTGTTCAAATATTGAAAAAAACTATTCTTTTATTTTTTTTAAAATGTGTGATATTTTGTTTACTACATTCTTTATTCCCTTGAAATATCGCTTAATAAAAGTTTCGGTGTACAAAAATATAGATGGCAAAATTTCCAAATTCACCCAGGAGGTAAGTGTGACGATTTCGTTTTTGTTGACGCAGTATCCCCAAAAGGACTAATCTGCGAGCTAAATTTAAAAAATATTAAAATATATGAATGTAATATCAGTGCATACATAAATACAAGCTATGTTTTCTTTTTGTTTGAAAAGAATGTAGTAGTCCGGTTATTTCGACATATGTTCTTTTGTCCCGGTTTTTTCGCAACTTTCTGTACTGAAGGAAGGATTAATCGTTTATCAACGAAAGCTATATAATAGTTTTCAAAAATTACTTTTTTATTAAAAAAAGTTTGAAATAAGTTATTTTTTTCATATATAGAATTTATAGAAAAATCATATTGAGAAATTTTATATCTAGAACAATGTTCAGCAAACACTAACTCGCCATCGCCACCAAATGCAGATTTTAACAAGTGCTCTTCTCTTTTTGCTTCTTGGTATAACAAGGTAATCAAATTTGTTAATTTTTGGGGCTTCCAATTTATTAATAATTTGAGAACATGATTTTGGACTCACATACATTGTTCATCCACATATAGGGTATATTAGAATTTTTTGCCGCGGAATAAAAACATATTCTTTTATAATATCAATTTCTTTATTTAAATAATTCATAAAAACTGATCCATATTTATTCAAAATATTATTTGCTTTTAAATTGTAGTCATTTACATCAGAACAGTTAACCAATCCATCATCATCATACATCAATTTATTTAAAACATTAAAATCTTTATTTTTTAAATACTTATTTTTATTGTTGTGTTGGCGTAGATTTTCTTTCAAATGCCCGGTACATAATGTAATAATTGAATTTGGAAAAACATTTTTAAGAGCTTTGATTAAAGATTTTTCTTGATCACACCCAAAGTAATTTCCATTGGTCCAGTTTTCATATACAGTAAACTCTCCTAAAACCGGACTCTCCAAAAACCGGAATTTATGAAAAACGGGAATATTTTTTTGGTCCCGAAATTTGCCTATACTTAATACGTTATGCCAACTAAAATAAAGCGGAATTCGAAATTCTGAAAACCGGAAAAAAAAATTAGTCTGAACAGACAAAATATTGTTCTTTAAACCGGAATTTGCGCTTAAATTCATGATATTTCTTGCTTTTTTAAGAGTCCATTATTATTTTTATACTTTTTACGTTTCATAAAACTAAAATGGTAATTTACTTTATCTTAAACTTGAAAAATTCCCATTATATTTGAACGTTTTTTTATTTGTAGATAGATTAATTGAATTTTTGTGCACCTTTTCTTCATTGGTTTGAAAAAACAAAATGCCTAAAAGAAAAAGAAATGAGCTTGACTTAAATTGAAAAATAAGTTTGATAAATGATGTTGAAAAAGGGTTGAGCGTTGCCGAGGCAACAATAAAATACTCTTTAGGCAAGTCAACCATCTACGATATTTTGAAGGCTAAGGATAAATATAAAATTCAAAGCAAAGCATCATGTGCATCATAAAGTGATTAAAACAAAGTTTACTGATATTGATGAGTTAATGATTAGCTGGTTCAAAACTGCACGCGACCAAAAAATTGATCTAAATGTGACAGCTCATCTCAAAAAGGGACTTTTTATCTAAATAATTATATAAAGTTTTTTACACATGTATACCCATTTTCAAATATGCTGAATTCAGTGGTGATATTTATTTTTTATGAAAATCAATCAAACCTGTCAAAAAATTGATCTAAATGTGACAGCTCATCTCAAAAAGGAACTTTTTATCTAAATAAGTATATAAAGTTTTTTGCACATGTATACCCATTTTCAAATATGCTGAATTCAGTGGTGATATTAATTTTTTATGAAAATCAATCAAACCTGTTAAAAAATTGATCTAAATGTGACAGCTCATCTCAAAAAGGAACTTTTTATCTAAATAAGTATTTTTTTATAAGAATAAAATTACTTTTTTTCTCTCAGGACGGAATATTTGTCAACCAATCTCATTTTAAAGGTTTTTTCTGATGAATCATTCGTGATGTTGATTGTTCAATTACAAAAAGTTGTCAACGTTCTTCATCTAAAAAATTATCTCTTTGACACAAAAGGAAAAAGAATGACAAATTCAATTTAAATTAAAAATATCTTGATAGTGACTAAATTAATCATAAACTGCAAATGTCAAATTTAAATCAAAAAACTCACTTTATTAATCAGTGACGAAAATCTAATACGCTTAATTGAAAAATGCAAATGCGAAGTAGTATGTGTATATAAAATTATTACACGCCAACATATAGACATTTAACACACATGTTTGAATAGAAGGATGGGTTGAGGCTGTCAAGTAATAAAAATATCATATTCATTTAAGCAAACAGATTGTTTTTATCCCTTAGTCTCTATTATCTGTTTCAAGCACGAGGAAGAAAACTGGAACTATAGTTGTTGTAAAGAAATCTATGCATACACACACATTGAAAAGCATAAATTATCCCATACCTATCATATATACAGACACATTGAAGCCTGGCAGACGTGATTAACTAGAGTTACACACATAAAATTTTAATGGTAAAAGATCCTTCTATAAGATACTTTTAAAATTATATTTTCAACATCTATAAAAGCTGTGTAAAGCAGCTTCTATATTCTGTGTAATTTCAGGAGGGGCAAAATAATTTCTAAGTTTGCTTTGACACTTCCCCCCCCCCCCCCCTTTATGAACGGGCCTGTTAAATATTAAATGAAAGCACATTGTGATTTACAAGGGATTAATTATTCATCAATGGTATATAATCCATCAGAAAAAAATTTTATTCACAGTAATCCATTGCTGTTTCCAAAATTCTCATAGTGCAGCAAACTTGTCAAGAACCTTAAGTGTTTTAGGCGATAATTTGTTGTTAAAAAGAATCTATTTCCAAATTGCTATTTATTCCAATTCTTTATTTCACTCAAATTTTTTCGCATATTCTTACAACAAAAACTTCTTTGTGGCTCGTTTTTTTCCTCTGAAGACTGTTCTCAAGATGGTGAAAACCAAAAAGGCATAAAATTAATTGATTGAAAGAGTAAAATCTTTATTTGTTTACTTTTAACGGTTGTTTATATAATTTAATATTTAAAAAAAAATTCAAAAAAATATCCACGATGGAATGATTTTTCATTTTTTGATTTAAAAAAATATATATATATTTTAAACCATTTGTTTTTAATGACTATAATGACATTCCATGCGCTTAGCCAGTAATTTGAACGAGATAGAATTTTTTATAGCACATACCAATATTAAATGATTTTTATCAAGAGCAGAAATTTTATTAGGGAACGCTGTCTAAAAATTCTCCTGTTCACCCTACCCATACCTTCAGCTATGCAAATGTGAAATTTTGAAAAATATTTCTAAAAAATGTTTCATATTTTATCTCCTTCAACTTAAAAGAAATGGATAATAATGCTAGCTAAAATAAATTAAAAATAAAGAAGTTAGTTTTGTTATTATAATAACAAAAATATGAAATTGATTCAGTTTTTCAAAAAATTTTAATGAAATCATATGCTTCATTGTAAGTAAAAAATTAACATTTTCAAAATTATATAATGAAAAAATGAAATATTTATTAATATAGTTTTCATAAGATAAATGTAAATGCTTTGCATCTATGTAATCTACTTTAACCTTATATTTTTTTCCATAAAAAAGTGGACGCATAATTTAACTAATCTTTAACAAAAGACATGTTTTGAAAAAAATTGAAAAAAAATCACTCATTTTGGTTATCATTTTTTTAGAATATTTGAAACATATTTATTTTTTCCTATTATTTTAAAGCATATTTCAAAGCATTTAAAATTTAAAAATTAACTTAAAGATTAACTAATAAATAGGGCGAACAAAAATTCACCTAATAACTCAAAAAATATTGCCTTTTTTGTAAAAAAAAATTTGGCTTTTTCAAAAAAAAATTTTTTTAAGTTGCAAAAAAGAACTGAAGCTTGATAGCGTCTTTAACAGAGTTTCGGAGCCACGAAAAAAATTTTCTGGCTACGGAGTTATGTTTTTAGCTCCGGTGTGCGTTCCAACACGCTCTTATAGTTAAGTGTATATTTTTAAAAAATTTAATAAAAAATAACCAAGAAACAGTTAGGATTAGAGAATATATGCGTGTTTTACTTAAAATTAACATTTGCGCTAGCTTTCATCTAAAAAACGTTTTTGAAATGTGAGTGGTTAAATCATGCGGAGCCAGTTAGTGGAGGCGTATTTAAATTTTTACGGCTCCGATTCCATGTAGAAAAATTCAGCGGCTCAGCCATCGCAACCCTGATTTTTAGTACTTTTTAAATCATTTAAGGCCTCTTTTTCCTCTATAAATAATAAAAAGAACAAAATTTAACTTAAAAACTTCAAAATTATTGACCCTTATACTTCAAAATATTGACATTATTTGTTAAAAAATTCACTTAAAAATTATTTTAAGCTTTTTTATTTAGAAGAATTAAAATACACAAGGAAAATTAAATATATTAAAAGAAAAATTTCTATCTTTTGCTAGAAGCTATTTTAACATCAAAAATGATCTTTCTACAGGACAAGTTGTAGCTTGACAAATTTGTAACTCTGCATAAGTACTGGGGGAAATGTTTAGCTTTTTCAATTCTATATCTTTAATATCGTTATTTTTAAACCTTTTATTCAAATAATTTTTAAATCCACAATCATCGTGATCAAACTTGATAGAGTAAAAAAGTCTTGATGCATCTTTTATGCTAAAGGAAGTTGACTCAACAAACTGCCCTAACTGAATATAGTTTTCTTTTATGTTAAGCAGTTTTTTATGTAATTTTAAACAACTGATGCTTTCTCTTTCTTAACCAAAATTCCATTTTTGCATTCAAAAAAATTTACAATTTCTTTTATTTTTGGTAAGTGATCGCAGTAGTAAGAAGCAGCGTTCAGCCAGCTTGCCCATCTTGTAACAATTGGAGAAACACTTGAGCAAAAAGGTTTGTAAAAAATTGACAAAATTATTGACTTTTAAAAGAAAAAAAATTTACTTTATTGACTTTAAAAAAATTTAAAAATAATCGAAAATTAAGTAAATATATAATAAATAATTGTTTCTAACAAACTAAAAAACAAAATAAAAAATTGACTTATTGAATAAATTAACTATTTATTTAGTTATATAATATTTTAATAGGGCAATATTAATTCAGCCATAAGATTTTTATAAACCTAAATCACTTTTTTGTTTTTTGATTATAACGTTCTAAAAAATTTAGATAATTTTGATCAACGAATTTTAATTTTTAGGATAAAATAAGTTTAACAAATATATTTTTTTATTTATTTATTTTCTTATGATTCGATTCTTGTTTTTTATATGTCTTATTCTTTTTATAAAATGTAAAAATTTAAATATATAAAGCAGTATTTATTTTATTGAATATATTGAAGTTATTTTTAACCTTTCATATTTAATATCTGCTGTGTATACTAGGGGGTTTAGAAGAACTCCCATCCTCTTTTTACGGTTTGACTTCACCCTAACTCTCTCTCTCAAATTTGACACAAACTTTATGAATATCATTCATTAAATTTGATCAATTTTTTTAAATTTCTTTTTTTAATATTTAAAAATCCATTTAATATCCCAAAAATCAAGAACATTTAATTTCTCTAACCTATTTCGAACTCCTATTTTCTCTAACCATGTTCACATTTACAAACACAATAACAAACTCAATGGCAACAATCTACTAACTGATTTTCACATAATCTACATTTACACCATTATCACAACTCAACAAACACATTCACCCACTCCCTGATAGCATGATTCCCTGGCTCTCATCCGATTTCTCATGTAATTCTTACTTTTTGTATTCAAGCTATACTTAAACCCTTTTTGTCGATTTAACTTTTATTACATTTAAATACCCATACACATTCTCATTCGGTGTCCTATATTTCATTCACAATGACACCAACTCTGAAAAAAGCCGCTCCTTATTTTAAGATATTCCATATTCTCTACAAAACAACTGAAAAGCTGACAAAACAAGAAGCTTTTTAAATAATGGGTGAACTGACTTAATTTAGTAAAGTTATATATAGCAGTATTATATTCTCTTAAAAGTTAAAAAAATCGATAGGCTATTTTTTATCTGAGTTAACAAATCCAAAGCCATTTTATACGATTTTTATTTATTTTAGAATAGCGATTAAAAAGTTTCAACTTAAAGTTACTTAAAAGTAACTACCCTAGAAAAAAAAATTTTATATAAAACTAGTTTGATGGGATGATTTTTCTTGAGTTCAGTTTGTTTCTTCTTTATCTTTTATTGATACTTTCGATTTTCGATCTTTTGTTGAGGTTTTTTTTGCAATTCTTTGCTTTGCTTTGATAGAATGCTTTCCACAAGAACTATTTTCAAAAGAATTTTTTTAAATTCATGTTCATCTTTGGCATGTATCAAACTACGATGATCAAAAAAAAATTTCAAATATTTTTTTTCCTATCATTTCTTTTTACTTTTGACTTATTGGTGAGATAATAATGAATATTATCTTTTAAATGCTTTGTACATAAATATCTTTTACAATTTGGAAATGACTTATCGATTGACTTTGTTAACGTTTTTTAACCATCACTTCCAATTTCAACAGCTTGTGAGAAATTGATATCTATAAATTCTGGAAGAATTTCAATTTTGCAGCTATATGAGAAAAAAATGATTTAAAAAAAGAAAAACGGGCCCTAAAAAGTGGATGATCTATTGTATCCCTTTTCTGACACGAGTGTTTTTGTTCAAAGATTGAATATAGTTTTAGATTTAACAGAAAAAACAAGCAGATAAAACGACATGCTTCTTTCATCACTTCATTTTTTTCTGTATTCTCCTTACTCTTTGATTTTCATTTATTACTTGGAGTGAAATAATATGTCATTTGCATTTGTTTACGTTATTAGTGTGTACGCAATTGCTCTGATCTAGACTTCCTAAATGTGAAAGGAAGTATCTAAACATTAGATGGTATTTAGTCTAGACATTTTCTCTTAACTAATAATAAAGTCAATGATTTTTGGTATGCAGGAGTCGGATTCGGAGGAGTCGAAACTCCTTATGTACGTCGGAGTCACAAAACTATTTTCGACTCCACAACCCTGCTTTTAAGTGAATCGAAAAGGAAGAAAAATTCATCAGCTTTATATAATTTTTTTTAATTTTGAATTTGTTTTTTATTTGAAATATGTGTGATTGAATTATTGTTCAAAATACAAGAATAATACATATCGCTAATTTTTTAACTCCTAAAAAAGCATTTTTATTATGATTTCTTTCTAGACAATAGACTTATTTTTAAAGTTTTAAATGTATCATCGGACCTTTGAGATGATATGTTTTATTGTACTTGATTTTTGTAATTCCAGGTCCACATTCAGTAAATGCTATAAAATCATTTTACATGGATTGGTAAAAAAAATTCAATTTTGAAAAAAACATTAATCTTTATTCCCTTTATCAATTTTCCATTATCACAAGAAATCAGTAAGATTAGATTCAGTAAGTGATTCATGCGAAATATCTGTGATAGAAATGTGACTATTTGATTCTGATGAAAAAGAATATGCATTTAAATCTATATCTAAATTATAGGAATTTTCAAATAAACGTAATGGCAAAAATATCACAAAGAGCAAAATAGTATAAACAGAAGAAAAAACAAAAATGGAAATATATTTTACTTTTGATAGAAAATTCGATTGATGCATATTTGAATACAAGTTTTAACTCTAATTTGTAAAGTTTGCAACCCATGATTAAATAAAATTAACGACACAGCATTAGTTTCCGTCCGCTTCCACGTTAAGTGGAACAGAGTTGGAATCTAATTTTACACACTTCAGAATTTTAAGACTAACAAAATCGATTTTGCAATGCGCAACTTTACATTTATCTAAAAATATATTATCTCTTGGTACTAAGACCCTTTTCTTGTATAACGCAACATAGAAGGCCTACAAAATCCAAACTTTCAACCTAAAAATTTAAAATGATATTTGGCAAAGAATCGCTATTAAGAATGCAAATCGATTATTATTATTATTATTATTGCATTAATGTTATTGAAGGGTTTTCCGTAAAACTTTGTGAATCATGTGGTATAGACCGATATAGACTTCCCTATTACGCTTAAAAATGGAAGATTGGGAGAGAAGGGAAAGGCGACCTAACCAACGTGGTATGTCGCTATATATAATTTAACGTACGAGTATGAACATTCAAAATAAACCAATTTTTTCAAAAAAGTGAAAATGGCAAAAATTTTGTGCTCAGGTGTCATTTAATGACCGCTAATTAAGGCCCATCCATATAGTACCAACATTATATGCAATTTAAAATTTTATTAAACCTTGCAGATACTGGCGTTTTATGAAAAATCAGAAAAAGTCCTATACTGTTTCATAAATATGATTTTTCTAAAAAAATTTATGGAATTTGTTAAAGTTTGGGTGAAAATTCAAACCCATTCTTTTACACTTATTATGTGGGGCTCATTTCGTTTTTTTGAGTTTTTAATAGGTTCTAAATAATAACCAGGTTTAAAACTCTACATCTTTACCACAATATTTGTCAATTTATGTTCGTTTTTTAATGCAAATGGTGGAAAGTCTAATATAAAAAACCAGGGTTGTGGTTTTTGCGCCTCCCGACTCCGTCTCCGGTAAATCAAAATTTTCGACTCTCGACTCCGGTACATGAACATTTCCGACTCCGTTACATAAAATTTCCGACTCCGTCTCCGGTAAATCAAAATTTTCGACTCTAACTCCTACTCCAGAAAACATTAAATTTGAACTGTGACTTTAGCGTACATAAAGCGTTACTTCGATTTAGACTCGAGCAATCAATTAATATTTACACTGATTCCGATTTCTTCTTTGAAAGAAAAGTTGGCTCCATTTTTGTAAAAATGGTCTCCAGATCAAACTTGAAAAGTTTAACTTTAAATCTAGTCTACATAATTTGTTTAAATAACTTATCTATACTGCTATTTTGATATCAAAATTAAGATGTACTTAGGTTTGCATTTTTTTAGTCATAATTATTTTTACCATTTAGTTTGTTCATTACAATTTGAAAGCACTAATAGTTAAAAATTTCTGAAATAATTCTTTATGAAATTAATACCTAACTATGTTACAAATAAAAAATTAATAAATAAAGGGTCCACCTCCCCTAGGAGGGCGTAAATGAAAAACTAGGAGATGCCAGTCTAATTGAGTAAAAAAAGAGTAAAGAAGGGAACTCTCCTATTCCCCTATCAAATTTGTGCTTTTCATTTTCTTTTTGAATTAATTGATACAAATGATTTACTGATAATTTTTAGGAATATAATTTAACTTTATTATACTTTTTATAGTACAAAATAATACATTCCAACTGATCGTTTTTTTTTGTGAAAAAAAATATTGACACTTTCGGAAAATTTAAAAGCAGAATTTGTAAGGGTTTTTTCTGGTGTAGACAAATATCTATTTTTTCAAAAATTCATTTTAAAAGGAAGTTTAATATGTTTCAGATATTGCTGAAAACAACACATTGAAACTTAGAAATGAACATTTAAACTTTTGGATAGAGTATCATCCCATCTATTCTGAAATTGCAAATGTAACTCTTTTAGTCATTTTCTGACCTTTCTTTGTGGAATGTTTTTGGCTTCGATTTCAATTGAAAGAAAGTCGAAAAGTAGACTGGACATTGGAAACGACTTCTGCTGTAATATTTCCGGCACTAAGGCACCTATTCAAAAAATAATGGCAAAAAAATAATCTCGAAAATTGCCCTAATATGTATAAATTAAAATTATTTTTTTATAATATAGTAAAAAAACTGTGGTTTTGTTAAAGTAATTTTGAGTAGATTCATAACTATATAAAAATAAGATTAAATCAAACTCATAAGTTGGGTATAAAATTCTTACCTTTTCTTTATCGTAGAATTCAGTACAGTAAAATTTGTATCATAATAAAAATGATTTGAAGTTCACTTTGAACAAAATCAATTTTATTATTCAGAAAATATAATGTAAATAGACTTTCAAGTTGTAAGGGGGTTTACGGAAATATAGAGGATCCAAATTCCAAAAGGATGTGGAAAAAAGATTGCGAAACACTTTCTGATACTTGTCTATATGCAAACAAATTAATTTTGTAAAGTAATGTATCATCCATCAATCAGAAAAAAGGAGTAGTCGGAGTCGCAACATTTTCTCCAACTCCGACACAAAAGGTGCGACTCTGACTCCACCACAACCATGTAAAAAACATAGACAAATCTTTGCTCCCTAAAAATCAATTACTATAACATAAAAAATGTTTATTAACCTACTAATTCATGTGAACTCATTTTCTTTTTATACTTTTAATTCCTTATCCAACGGGATCAAGTGAATTATGAGATTTGACACAAATTTGCAAAGGAATAATATGTGATAGCTAAATATTTCATGGAGTTATTTTGTATTCTTGATTATATATAGGAGAATTAAAAAAAATATTTTTTAAAATAATAAAAATTCAACCAATATTTTTCATAAGGCATCTTAAATTGAGTAACTAACGAAAGAAAATGTTTGATGCGATCAATAAAGTCGAAAAAAGAATCTTAACAGTTTTGTAGAATGAATATTATAACAAGATTTTATTCATCTTTACCTCCGTGTTGCGGCCCGCATAGCAAAGGTGCAAAAAAATTAGCCAACAGTATAAGCGTTTTAGCGATCACAATTTTGCAAAGATATTGGTCTATGTACTGTACTTATAAATATCTATGAATTGTTCTTAAATCAGACTACGTCACCCTCGATTTTTTTAGCATATCAATGCATAATTTAATCAAATGTAAACTGTATTTCTGAAAAAAGAGTCGTACTTCAGATCAGAAATCATCGATACCACAACTTCTCGGGTTCTATCCGGCATCAAGGAAAGCCAAAAGCGCTGTTTGATCCAAGGCTTCCTTGTTCATAGTTCAAATGAAGCGGTTAAATTTTGCCATGTTCATTATTATACTCCAGGGTGATTTTACCTTTTCACATTTTTGTACACGATTTAAGTGAAGAATACTCTAATAATAGCATTAAGATATATATGCAGCATTATGGATTTAGTAATTATGAGAATCTTTTTATTCATTATGTTTAAATAAAAGGGTTTATAAAAAAACTTTGGTATGGCCTTCTAGTGCAATGTTAGTTCTTAACACTAGAAAAGCCATGGGGTCGCATAGAACTCCTAAACTTTTTCAAAAGCATTTTTCAGACATTGAATATTTGTGAGCATTTAAATTACATTTAATAAAATTTTGTGAATTAAAATCATTCAATTTTTTTTACCTCGATTCTCCAAACGGGTTTTATAGAACCCCTTCAAATAACTTTAAATTTGTGTTGCTTATAATACATAAAATATTTAATGTTTATTTTTTGAAAGAAAAATTAAGTTTTACATCTAATTTGTTCCAAACTTTATTGTTTTATTTTTGTCTTTATTAACTTTTATCTTGGGGTGGTATACAACCCTATGGCTTTTCCCGTGTTAATTTGGCCATTTGTTAAAAAAAGGTTGAGAGCCACCGATCTAGAAACTATTTCTATCTTGCAAAAAAGCCCCAGCTAAAGAGAAGTAAACACGCAGTTTTTCTAATAAATATCTCCACATCACACCCCTTCTTCCGATCCAACTAAGAAAGCGTGAAAAGGATTTATTGATTTAATAATGTCTCATCTTCATCTCTTTTTCAATTTTAGTTAGTAATTCTTTACGATGCTACAAATGCAAAAGCCATGCTGATCCACGCTGTAAGGATCCCTTTGATAACAGAACAAAAGAAATTGACAACTGTTACAGCAGTACACAAAATACTCTTGCTAAATACTGCACCAAAGTCAGCGTAAAAGGTTTTTGCTTATCTTTTTTTAAGACATCTATTTCGAAAAAGTATAAGAATGTGGTCACCTATATGAATAATCATGTTCATATTGTCGGAGAAATAAGCGAAGCAACATCAAAGCATTCGTCGATATCATATTCTCGTAAAAAGGACACTGAGAAATTTTGATGAAGAAAAATATTTAAAAGTGATAATATGACTCGCGTTTCAAAAATTGTAAATTTAAAAGCTTTAAAATTACCACAAAAATACTTTTACGCGACTTTTTACGTTGTTTTGGTGGCAGGACTCTTTGTAACCAAGACGTTTCATACGCAATTTTGAACGCTTCATACCTATGATCTTGCGTACCCATATATAAGGTTATGCTTATTTGTGTACAAATCCCTAGATGATAATTATGATCGAATTAGGTATAGAGTAGCATTAATGTTTTTATTCTCTTGTGTTTAGTTTTTAAAGCAAGAAAGTTTTCAACCTGTAATTTTTGCAAAATCAAGTTGCTCCGTTTTTTAGGAATAAATCAATAAATTTTTATTCATTTATTTACTTTTTATGCAAATTAAAAAAAATCAGCTGATTTTTTAGGCCAAAAATAAATTTGTTAAGTAATCATTGTTTGATTTACAACTAAAAGATTCATTTTAAATATATATCATATTTATGCATAAATACAATTATTTCTATACCACGGATCATTATTTCTGCTAATCTTATTTTCCCCTAATTACCCTGATAAATGTTTTGAGTACTAACCCTTTGTTTATTAGAAAAGTCATGGTTTGTAATCATTTTTGGTAGGAAGTTTTTTATTATCGAAAGTCTACGGTACTAAATGCCTTGTACTTCTCCCTATTCTTTACCTATACAATCAATAAAAGGAGAAAAAGTCTGCCTACTTATACACATAATAAGTTAGAGCCATTACCTTTTATGAAGGACTAGCTCCGATTTGTGAATTTAGGGAGCCCCAGTTTATCATGCAGAAATTTCCTTTAGCTGCGACTCCCGTTCTTGTGTTATGTTGTGATTTGAGTTTACAATAATTATATCATTACAATCAATAAGTTATATATACCTTCTTTTAAAATACCAATTCTTTGTTTGATTGTTTTGAAAAGCCTTTTCCTCAAAAAATTGATATTCACTTTGACTGACCATAAGTGTCCGCTTTGGCATAGATTGAGAGATATTTTTATGCTATGGGTAAATTCCTTCTCTTTAATCTCAATGCCACTCATATTGACTTTGTGTATCCACAATAGTGCCGTGAACACGTTGTTAAAATTTATCCGCACTCTCTTCATCTTTTGTTATTTTGAACGTACTACAAAAAAAAGTTGCCCTAACCGGTTTTTAGCTTTGAAACGCTCACGCTGTCCACAGTTTAAAGACGCGCTCATTTTAACCCTATTAGTGCCGGGGGGGGGGGGCGTACTAAAAAATTAATTGTACAAAATTGGCTGAATCATATCAATTCAAATTTTGTGACTTTTCCTAAAATCGCTGGCTGCATCTTTTGATACCATTTTCATGATAGATGGATGAAACTTTCATGTCCAAAACTGTCAATCGAAATCAAAAATTAAAAATGTTCAGTAAGATTTTGACATTATCTGTAGTTAACCTTATAACTTAGGATCCATATTATATAATACCTTAAAAATTTATAATTATATACAGTTTGGAACGCATAACACTTTATATATTTAATTTTTTCAATAATCATGGCTACTTTTTAGAAAATCTCAATCAAAATTTTCATTAATCAGAAATATATCTAATAAAATATTCCTTCAAATTTTACATAAAATATATGTTTTATACTAAATGGGCCTTGCTGGTTTCATTTCTGGACTCATTTTTTCATTTAGGATTTGAAAATACCTATAAGTGTTAATCAAATTTGCGGTTTACCTCTAAAAATTGTCTCCAAAAACATTCCTTCAAATTTTACATAAAATATGTTTTATACTAAATCCGCCATGCTGGTTTCATTTCTGGACTCATATTTTTCATTCAGGATTTGAAAATACCTATAATTGTTAATCAATATTGCGGTTTATTTCTAAAAATTTAGCGTCAATAAAATATGCGGTTTAAGTTTAAAGAGTGTTTTCAAATATATCTCAAATTTTATATGAAATATATATTTTTATACCAAACCAACCAGCATTTAAAGGTTTTAAATGTCTGAAAGTGTCAATCAAATGATCGATTTACGTCTAATGTCTACAAAAATAAAGAAAAAAAGTTTCATTTTTGGACTCAGGTTTCGCATTTATAGTTTTAAAATATCTGAAAGCTTGAATCAGATTTGCTGTTTAATTCTAATACTGTCTTCAAAAATATTTAAAAAGAAATAAAATATCCTTCAAATTAAATATCTGATTTTATAACAAATTGAATATGCCTATTTCATTTCTCTACTCCATTTTGTCTAATACGGTTAAAAAATATCTCGAAGTGGCAATTGAATTAGTGATGTATGCCTGAATCTGTTCTGTAAATTTTTTTCAAAAAATCGCTTTATATTAGCTATATAGTAAAAATATACTCTTTTTTTTTTTGTATATTTTGGCTTATAATCAGGGCGAGTAAAAGACAATAAAGTCAACTTTTATTTCCGTTTAGCAAAAACTTTTTGAAGATCTTTACTTGTTTAGTTAAAAATTTTTGAACTAATTTCAAATTTTTAAATCAATCAAAGTCAATTTTTCGAGTTTAGGTCAATAAAGTCAATTTTTATATTCACTTTTGATTCAATATGCCTAAAATTGTTATAAGCGATACATACAAGATTTCTTCTTTATATCAACACTTCCACAACAGTTGGGCTTTTTTTCATCTAATAAAAGGTTTTACCTTAAAGTTTGCCTGACTGAGGTTAAACATGAAGAAGTTTTTTACAAGACAAATTTTTTTTGTTGACAAACGCGGTTACATACGATATATCCGCTGCAGAAGTTATGGAATTTTATTCCCAGACTTTTTTTTATCATTCCATGTTTTTCACAAGTTTACTTTAAAAGTTAAGTTATCCTTAACCTAGATGGGTAAGAAATCTGAAAATTTTCGAATAGGTCAGATTTATCAAAAATGGCACAGATGCCAATATGTGAGAATTTAGTCACTATCAAGATATTTTTTAATTTAAATTGAATTTGTCCATCTTTTTCCTTTTGCCTCAAAGAGAGAATCTTTTAGGTGAAGAACATGAACAACTTTTTGTAATTGAACAATGAACATCACGAATGATTCATCAGAAAAAAACCTTTGAATTGAGATTGGTTGACAAATATTCAGGCCTGATAATTATATACACGATACTGAAAAAAAGTCTAAGATCATCAAGAAGAATCTTTAATCAGAATTCTTTAAGATAGGAAAAAAGTAATTTTATCCTTATAAAAAATTTTTCAAACACACATTGAAGAATATAAATTTCTAATGAAAAACGGGCTACCAAGAAAGGATCATCATAGAATAAATAGCAAAATTACATACTGTAAATTATAATATGACGTAGAGACTACGAGCCGATAACGAATCTGTAGCCAAAAAGATGGAGGTCCTATCAATATGCGTAAGTTGCTGACAAATGAAACATTTTGAGTGAATTAAACACCGAAAGTTGGTTTATTAAATAAATTAAGAAAATAATTACCAGAGAAATACTGCAAGTAAAAGTTATTTTTATGTTTATATATTTGACATTGATTTACAGGTTTAATCAATTTTTTGACAGGTTTTATTGATTTCATAAAAAATGAACATCACCATTAAATTCTACAATCTACATACTTGAAATGTATAAAAAAAACTTTTCATAAGAATAAAAATTTTAATTTTGACACGGGCTGTCATATTTAAATCAGGGGCGCACACCCTCAAAATTATTAGTCTGGAAATACAACTGGAGAACAAATATTCAAGCAATCCTTTAAAATAGAGTGTATTCAGCGCATACCTAAATTTATAAGACTACTTTATATTTTTTTACAATATTGATGAAATTTAAAAACTACTTCCAGCGAAAATATTTTAATTAAATTTGCATATCGCATATACACTAGTTTAAAAAAACAAAAATTTTGGGGCGAATAGGCTTTTCATTTGAAAATGAAGTAGTCTATCAGGCACACTACAGGAATTGGTGAAAGGATATTTGATTGATAGAGAAAACAAATGACTGAATGTTGGAGAGTTTTATATGAGTGAATGTAGTCTGAAGGAAAAGAGTCTACTAGACACCCTGCGATGTTTATATGAAAAAAATGTGTTTGATTCAGAGGCGCACATCCTTGAAATTATTGGAGGGGGCGGACTTTCAAGCGTCTTCCAAAAAAGACAACAAATTATTCTGAATTCTTACTCTTCTCTTGTCTATTCTATTTCATTCTTAATTAAGCGTAATGTAAACTTTAACCCCCGCCCTATTAAGCTCAACGTCAACAATGGATGAGGACTTATATATAGCTCCTTCTTTCTTACTTCAAATAGATTAGCACCATCTCCAAATTATGTGTAGAAAAGGGGTAAAGATATCAATTAACAAAAAAAATTGGAAATTTTATTGAATAGAAAAATCATTCATTAATTTCCAGTTGTTCCTTCTTCCTAAAAAATTAAAAAATGAAGTTAGATTGCATAATTACATTAAGATTGCATTACTACATTTTTCTCAGCATCATTCAAAAATGGTTTAAAAGCTAAATTGGCGCAAGCTACAAAAAGTAAAATAACTTTTAGCATTTAAACTAGCCGGTCCCGTGGTCGTTTCTCGCTTCGCTCGAAACATAGGATCGTTGATAGAGCATTTGTTTCTCGAAACATAGGATGATTGGTAGTGTGTATTTTTTATATGGTCTGATGAGTTGCTAATGGTGTGGTGGAAAACATATAATAATTCCAACCAATCAGAATGCTTCAAACACACATACAAACTCATCACACCATATAAAAATACACACAAAAGATATAAATAATTTCAACCAATCAAAATGCTTCCAGCGACAGATCAGAAAAAAATTATAGAGCATAACTTACGTTTTTTGAAAACTAATTTGACGTTCGGCCTCTGGATTCGATTTCTCATCGATACATCAGTTCCTGGTCAATGAAAACTACCTTTTACTCAAAATTGAAAAATTTGCTACATAATTAACATAAGGGGGAAAGGAGACAAAATAAACGATTTCACTATTTTAAAATGAAACTGTCTGTTCTCAGAATAATTTCAAAATAATAGGAGGCATAAAAAATGAGATAGCTTATTGATATTTTCAAGTTTTCATAAGCAGCAAAGTCAACGTTGAAGTCTGACAATATTCATTGATATAAAATTGTAACGATTGAGAACTATTTTTCTCTCAGTTAAAAACAAACAAATTTTCGTTCTTGCAAAATGTTTCCCGCATTTTCAACACTGAACCAGGAATTCTATATTTACCCTGGCCCTCAAATCTAGGCAGGTTAACGCATTAACGGTACAATGGCCGACCCCTGCATATACAGATTAATATAAATATTACTTTATTTTGCATTTAAGTGGAAAATGTGTTTTATGTGATAAGAGATTGTGCGTGGCTTGGTCCAGAAGAAGATAGCGACAAATTGGGAGAGGACGTCAGCATGTATATCAATAAAAAATGCTACAATAAACGAGGATCGTACAGCATGAACGTAAGGATCTGCTATTGCAATGACAAGGATGGTTGCAATGCTTCTTCTCACAATACTCCAACATTATTTTTTCTCCTCACTACCTTTTCTTTCTTCCATCATCTCTTCGCATCTTAAAGTTCTAATCAGATCTATTATTTTTCACAACATTCCATGTCTTGAACTATCAAAACTTTTTTATTACCACCGTCCAAATTGATTTTTTACTTTTATGACTATCTTATTTTTTAACCCAGAATATTTAATAATTATTTTTATTTATACAACTCCTATTTTAATTAATAAAATGTGAAAGAAATTGCGTTTTAAATGGGGGAATCATTTTTTTTCCAAAAATATGTGAAATTACTACTCTTTCTTTTATAATCAGAGACATTTATTTTCGTCACAGTCAAAGGCATTTATGAAAAACCATTGAGAATAATGTTATCTTATAACACTTAATATTAGTTATAAAGATATAACACAAGGCAACAAAAATTTTTTGCCAAAACTTTTTTTACATAATTAAAATATATTAACTTCACTGATTATGAAAATAAAATTCGTTTTACTAATTGGCTTTAATTTTCAAATTTTTTCAATTTTTACTTAATGACACCTATTTTTTCAAATTAAAAAATTTTTTTTATTCATTATAAAATATTATTTAAAAAAATACTTCGACTTTCTTTTTTTTCTGTGAAATTCTTTTGATTCTTCGCGCTGTAAGCCCCAACAATAATCCGTCATCATGTTTTCGTCCCACCTACCTTGATATCTTTCTTCCATTGTCTTTATTTTATGATGAAATCTTTCCCCTTGCTCTTCGCCCATTTACCCAAGATTTTCAGGGAATTTATCCAAGTGGCTATGTAAGTAGTGCCTTTTTACACACATATTTGCGCCAAGCGTTTTGAAATTTACCAGCATTTTTCTACAAGCTCTGGATATTTTCAGCCTTATTGTTTCCAAGGAAGTTGTCAATGACTTCAACATAGCTTTGCCAACATTTGATTCAATTTTGCTCATAGATCTCACAAATTTATCATCTTTTTCTAGCTTTCTGATTTGGGGACCGTCAAAGACTCCGGCCATCAACTTTTCTAAGCTAACACGGGGGTTTGAGTTAATTATGTGCTTAAAGCAACCTCCTTGTTTGTCCAATGATCTTACAAACTGCTTCATCAAACCCAATTTAATATGGAGAGGAGGCAAAATAATCTTTTTCTTTTCAACAAGCGGCTCCTTTATAATGTTTTTGCTTCCCAGAATTGAATTTTCTCTCAGAGGCCATTCTTTTTGTGTCCAGTGCTTGTTCTTATCTCTACTATCCCAAAGGCAGTAAAAACAGGGAAACTTTGTGTATCAAGATTGTTGTCCCAACAAAAAGTTAACAATTTTGAAGTCAACACATAGTGACCACTTATAATGTTCGTAATTAATAGAATTTAACAAAAACTACATTTTAATAATCTTCTTTCAATCTTGTTGAATAGCCAATTGGAATCCAAGGAAATGTATTCAAGTTGTGTAATAAAACGCATTTCAAACTTTTGAGAGAGCCATCAATAAACAATAATCTCCATTCATCAGGTTTGTATGTGGTGTTGAGTGCAAATAGAAGACCTTTGACATCATTACAATAAACTAACATTTCATACTTTGTAAAAAATTTCAACAGTGAATGCTCTCTTGTTCTGTAGAAAGTTATTTTGGTGTTTTTTGTTAAACACTTTTTTTCTTTTAAGCGAGAGGCCAACATTTCTGATTTTTCTTTACTCAGATCAAGATCTCTAATGAGGTCGCTGAGCACTTATTGTAACTGTTGCTTTCACTTTCTAAATGATCTTCGCTTGCACTTGCTTCGCTTGAAATTTCCTCTTCTATTTCTTCTTCATCTTGTGAATTAAAATTTTCAGGAATATTTGGAACTGGAATTCCAATACCATGTGGAATGGGTTGTCTGGCAGACTCCAAGTCAGGATAAACTAATTTTCTTTTTTAAACTAATTTAATCCTTTGATGTCGATCCAGCAAAAAATAACAATCATTATGATGATTTTTTGGCTCCCTCCATATCATTTGAATACCAAAATTCAACTTTTTCTTCTTTCCCTTACTCCATTGTTCAACACAAGACTTACATGTTTTGTGCGGTGCCCAACACTTATCTTGATCACCAAGTTTAACTTCAAAATATGCAAAATAAACTCTTTTAACAAAAGGTGATATATTTTTCCTTTGACTAGGCAAAGTATAACGCCCACAAATATAACAAAAAATATTAGAAGGATTTTTACAAAATTTTCTAGACTTCATTAAATTTTTGAATTAAAAAATCTGTAAAATTTTCTAAATTTTAACATAAAAATAAATATGATTATTTAAAGCTTACTTTTTAGAAGTTTTACTATTAAAAAATTTTGTGCAGTTTTCCAAAAAAGACAATTGCTGTTGAATTAGAGCGAATTAAATAAAATAAAATATATTTTTAAAATAAAAAAATATAAAATAAAAATTATTTGTTTAAAAAATTCTGGCAACTTAAAAAAAAATTTTTATGTTGGCCTGTGATCGATGAATATGTATTTATAATTAGAATAAAGTTATAATAAATGTTGAAATTAAAGTACTAGATTTACGTAACATTTTAATGAATAAATAACGAAAATTCAGTATAAAACTTGCAACATTTTGATGTATTACACGTCATGATTTGACTTAATATGAGGGAAGTGCTTCATTTCAACCTTTGGATCGTTGTATACTTTTACCCAACCATAATAGTCGGTAAAAAGGTATATAAAAGCAAGTTTTAATCTTTTTTATAATTAGTGGTGTCAGTAATGATCCAATTTGAATAGAATGTTAAAAAAACATAAGTTAACCAAAATTATTATAGTTATAATGAAAAAATGGTCTTTGATTTTGAAATTGGTGGGAAAAGTTTTTATTAATAATCTCTGTTGAAATTAGTATTGAATAAGACTTAAGTTAACTCAATTTTTAATGAATATTTATGAAAAAAATTGCTTGCATATTCAAATTCAGTATAAAATATGGCATATTTTGACGTATCACAGGCTATGTTTCATTTCCCTATTTTAGCCCTCGAGTCATTGTATACTATGGCAGATAATAACAACATGCTAAAAAGATGGATGATTGAACGCAAGCTGTATTTTTTTATAATGAAGTGGTTTTAGCGATGCGCCAATTATACCGTGAATGTCAACAGTGCACGAGTAAAGATTTATGCATGCATCGATATATGATTCATCAATAAATACAAAGGTAAACACATGCATGAAGATTTTTCGTGTTGAAAAAAATCAATATTAACTTCGTTAGAGTGTATCATTCATTTATTTTGGTAAGAGGATTTGATTGGCATACATTATAATAAAAAAGATTTTGAAATTTGGGCTGTATCTTGTAACGACAAACATATATACGCTTGTGTGGTTTTTTTACCCATAAGAACTATGAGAAATATTTATTGAAATGTCTAGAAATTTTAACACGATATTGTTTTACATAAATTTTGTGTAACTTCAATAACAACAGGTTAACTAATTTTGCCAATTAAATATAAGTATGTTGGCAAAGCTCGAGCCTACGGCCAGCTGAGATAAAGCTCCAAAGGTTTTTGTGTTTCCCGTTGAGGTAGTTATTTAAGCTCATTCCTCGATTTATTATTACTGATGCAAAAATATGGCTTACTTTTTCCTTCTCCTATTTTAATTTTCACAGTTCAGTTCTTATTTTAAATTTTGAAGAATGAAGCTACTCTTGATTTATATTTATTGTTTCAATAGTATAATAAATGTTTAAATTTTTAAAAGAAGTTTTATAATTAACATGTTTTATGATTACATTTTATTACAGATGTTTAAATAAATTTACTTTTTGATGAAGAAAAATATACCTTAGGCATTATATATTTTCAATGAAATTTAACGTAAAAATTTTTTAAATCAAAAACATTCTTCGTTTCTTTAAAAAGTCTCTTGCATATCTTAAGTATTTCCCATTTTATTATAAAGTGGCCCCTTAAGGTCGTAAATTTTTAAATGCGGCCCTTTCATGAAAAAATTTGCCCACCCCTGCTATACCATTCCGATAGGAGAAGTTGGGGCATGTGAGGATATACTGTAATCAAAATTAAAGTGCTTCTCGATGAGCAAATTCAGAAAATGTGCATCAAAATAAAAAAAATTTCACGCATCAACGTTGTCCCTTCATTTTTACCCGAATCCGTACCCATTTAGGAATCGTTCCGATACGATTCCGATTGGTAAAAAGTAACATGCTTCATTTAGCCATATGCGAAAGCATTATCATGGAGCCATCTGTTATCATACGGTGGCTGCCATGTCGGTTAGCTGATACTACCCTTATCCATCGCTGCTAAAGTGTAACGAAATTTTGAAGAATGAGAGCATACAGGGCATTTGAGAAAATTTATGCAAAAAAGTAAGCAAACATTTATTTTTCAATCTGGAAATTGGTACTTTGTTCTCATCCTCCAACAACAAGCGGCCGTTTAATAACAAGTTTACCCTTCAAGTTTCTTCGCACTGGAGAAAAACTTCCAAAAATTTTGAAAGCTGCCTTTTCAAATTTGGCAATTTTAAAGTAGTCACTTTTATACATGTTTTGCTTGCACTTTTCCCCGCTTATAGGATCAGAAAAAGAACCAGCTTTGGATAATAATTCGTCAATTTGGAAAAAAATTTGCAAAGAAAAGGGTTCCTTCAACCTGCTAAATAAAACAAAATCACCTTGATGAAATCCTCGTGTTTCTTTTAAATTTCCTAATTTAGCGAGTACTACATCTCTCTCAACAAAATACATGAGCAAGGAGTTATTCAATATTAAATCCTTGCAGCGTATTTTATATATAACTGGATTTGATGAAGTTCTTTCTATGATATGGCCAACACCTATTCCGCTTTTAAGAATGCCTTCCTTCACTTTGCCTTTCCATGGATTCCAAACTAGCTTGAAGTTTTTCCAGAAATATTTGCCTCTTCTGATTAGGCGTTGAACCATCTTTCTCAGCAAAAAAGGCAGGACTATATTCTAAATAAAATTAAATAAGCATCTTTATAGAGAATCGCGTGAGTATGTTTGGAAAGTTGGACACAAATAGAAGTTAATCTAGACTACTAGGGGCACACATTCTCAAAAATTTGAAGAGATTTGCAAATTTTTTCTTTCAATTTTAAAAATTTATTATAAAAGAATTTTACTGTAGTGAACATATCACCATTATTACCAGACCTTGCAATCTAACCATAATTGCAGGGATTTTATCAAGTGGTTTGCCTTGCTTGTAATTGTGATCTATCCACTACCTTCTAATTCAATACCCCAAAAAAATCGCTCATATATGATAGAGTTTGATAAATAATTCTTATGTCCAATATTGTTTTTACACACATCGATTATTGAGTACATTCTTCCCACTTCTATTTCGTCTCCTTAAAAAATTCTTGTGGGCTAAAAATGCTATAAATTACTCACACTATCGTGAAGAAAATTCATCATGCCTTTTTTGAAAGTAGGATTTGTAGTTAGCATGAGCTTTTTTTTTACGAAATACTTTAAAAAATCAAAATACGACTCTAAACACAAAAACTTAATAAATTTAACGCCAAATCTTACTTGGACTAAAGAAGTGCCACTCCATTGTTACAAAAATTAAACTATTTTTTTCATTTAAAAATCCGCCTCCATCTACTAAATTATATCAGATACCGAATCCAACTCATATCTCTTTAAAATCTCCGACTCCTCAAACCTGATTATAAAGCGACATTTATATTTCTGTCATGTCATGCTATATATATATATATGTCATGCGCTTTTATTTCACAAGTTACAACTTTCATCGCATTTCTTTTGAGTTTTCATAAAAACATCTATTTTAGGTTCCCAAATTTTGGAAGCTCTCAGGTGAAAGTAGTATTATCAGGAGCAATCAAACTGTCAGAAAGATCAAAAGAGTCATCAGAATAAGAACTTTCACTTTCAAAACTTTTCGAGGAGTAAGTATATGAATCGCTTATTTCAAATATAACTCATGGTTTATTAGAAAAATGCGAAGTGGTAATAAGAATAAATAAAATGATAGAAAAGCGCAAGAAATATCATGACATCATATGTTTCGAAAGATAATGCATGCAAGATTATTGATTTTTTCGTGTTTACTCATCTCTCCTCACTCTCAATGCACAAGAGTATATGTGGAGTCCACTACTCCGTCCTTCGAAGGGAGGCATAAAAGCTACGTACTGCGAGGGTTAAGAAGGAACCTCTAGTGAGAAATGGATGAAAACATGTGATATATTATGCCTAGAGGGTAGAATAATAATCGGTTTTAAGATTATTTTTCTAGCAAACTAGGGATTAGTTGGATTTGTTTGAGTAATAAAATCTTAAAATACGTAAAACCATACTTCGTGACATTTCCTAAAATTGATAACTGCATTTTTTGATACCATTTTCATGGTAGTTGAATGACCTATTCATTTGTAAATCTGTCAATCAAAATCAAAAGTTAAACTTTTTCAGCAAAATTCTGACAGTATCTCTAGTTAAGCTTATAACTTTGGTTCTATATTATATAATCGTTTGAAAATTTATAAATATATACAGTTTTGAAGACATAACACTTTATAGTTAAAATTTTTTTAAAATCATGGTTACTTTTTGGGAAATGTCAATCAAAATTTTGATTGATGAGAAATATATCTAATAAAATATACCTTCAAATTTTCAATATTTTTTTATATCAAATCGGACATGCTAATTTCATTTGTGGACATATATTTGGAATTCACAAATAAAATACCTATAAGTGTGTAAGAAACTTGCGGTTTACTTCTAAAATCTGTCTCTGAAAACATTCATTCAAATTTTACATGGAATATACACATTATTATAACAAATCAGCAATCGCAATTTCATTTATAAATTCGTTTTACATTTAGAATTTGAAGATGCTGATCAATGTGAAACAAATTTGCGGTTTATTTTTAAAATGTCTCCAAGAAAATTAATTAAAATTTTACATGAAATATAAACACTTTTATAATAAATCAACAATGCCAATTTCATTTATGGATTGTATTTGCATTTGGATTTCAAAATATTTATAAGTGTGAAAAAGTTGCGGTTTATTTCTAAAATCTGTCTTCGAGAACACTCATTCAAATTTTACATGAAATATACACATTTTCATATCAAATCAACAATGCCAATTTCATTTATAGATTGTTTTTGCATTTGGATTTCAAAATACTTATAAGTGTGAAACAAAGTTGCGGTTTATTTCTAAAATCTGTCTTCGAGAACACACATTTAAATTTTACATGTAATGTACACACACATTCTCATATCAACTCAACAATGCGAATTTCATTTATAGATTGTTTTTGTATTTGAATTTCAATTGCTGCTTGTTTATAAAACATGTATGATGATCGCATAGAAGGAATGCAGACTTTCGAATCAATCAAACATCATGCCAAGCTGCTCTGAAATTCCTATCGCATTTTTCCTATCGAACATATTTTACAGACGATGCGTGAGAGCTATATAATAATAATCCATTGCTTCAATATGCACACAATAAGTAAGCAATATTTATCACAGTGTCTCCTCTGTAGTATTTGCAAACACATGTTGATGATCCACTAGATTTTCTCATCTTCTGTCACAGTGATTCTATTTCTCTTTCTCTCTCCTGTTTTTCTCTTCCGCTTTCTCTGCTAAAACTCAATCATTCACTTGTGTTCAAAGTGTATTTGGATTTCAAAATACTTATAAGTGTGAAACAAAGTTACGGTTTATTTCTAAAATTTGTCTTCGAGAACATTCATTCAAATTTTACATGAAATATACACATTTTCATATCAAATCACCAATGATAATTTCATTTATAGATTCATTTGGATTTCAAAATACTTATAAGTGTGAAACAAAGTTGCGGTTTATTTCAAAAATCTGTCTTCGAGAACATTCATTCAAATTTTACATGAAATATACACATTTTCATATCAGATCAACAATGCCAATTTCATTTATAGATTGTTTTTGCATTTGGATTTCAAAATACTTATAAGTGTGAAAAAAAGTTGCGGTGTATTTCTAAAATTTGTCTTCGAGAACATTCATTCAAATTTTACATGAAATATACACATTTTCATATCAAATCAACAATGAGAATTAAATACTTATAAGTGTGAAACAAAGTTGCGGTTTATTTCTAAAATCTGTCTTCGAGAACATTCATTCAAATTTTACATGAAATCTACACATTTTCATATCAAATCAACGGAGGAAAGTGGGGAGGTCAAAAGCAAAGAAAAAGGTAACAGCCTCGACTCAAATGATGAGTCTCCGGAGCATGACTCCAATGACGATACCCAGGAGGTGTTGGACTGGGTATCGCCCATAAGTTTCACAGAAAGAAACGCCTTATGGAGAAAGAAAGAGTATCCTATTCCTAGCCCAAAAGTCACATTTGACTCATCTAATTCGCTATGGAAAGCTCCTTGGGATCTAGCTAACACTAAAGCCTCCAAAATATTGAATAATCGCCGAACGCAAGGTCTCAGACTCCACAACCGCCATATGGGCGATAAGAAATATGGGATCAAAGGAGCGCACCATTCAGATAATTCTCTTGATGACCAAGGATGCCTTAAAATGAAAAATCAAAGAAACGGACATTGTGTATATTCCGTCTCTCCTCACCCCAGCTGATAGACCGTCAAGGGTTCAATTACCCCCGGTTCCCACCCAACCCTCCCGAGAAGACGGACGACAGAAAAAAGAAAACAAATCTCAATGATGGAACCAAGCAATTTCCATGAAAACTATATTTTTGTGCTATAATGCCTCCCTTAGGAAAATTATTTTATTATTTATTGGAAAATTCACCTGTAGCTTAAATTTTATTTGTGCGCTATGTGTGGATTGGTTGTTGAGAAGGGCCTCCATTGTGGATCGTGTGAGAGAGCCTATCATGGAGAATGTATCGATTTAACTGAAGATGACAGGGCTTTTTTTTGTTTAAAAAGCTTAACTTTTTATGCTTTGCATGCTGTTTTAGCGATAAAGAATATGATTTTCATGGCGCTATTGAACGTATTGAAAACTATTATATATATCTAGAAAAGTGTAATGACACCTTTCATAATATTTTAAATAATATGAAAGATTTCATGAGAGCCGAAAATTTCATGTTTTCCAAATTTGGTCCCTCGTACAAAACTAGCATCGATCCAATAGCTCAATCTATATTAACACATTTTAACCTTAATGAAAATCTTATTCCCTTAATGTCTACTCCTAATGGTATCTCTTCAATTCTATTTCAACTTTTTTTTTATGATAATGAAAGTAGAAGTGATGTATTTCGTCTTCTTACCGCTATAGAACTAGTTTTAAATTCAAATTTATATGTCGATAAAAGTTTCATTAAAGTTTGTGATTTTCAAGATTCAATAAAATCAGTTTGCTCTCAATTCGGATGGTCCAACATTTATACAATTTGGGCTCTATCAAATGTTTTAAATATGAAAATTAAACTTTGTTATGCGCCATACAATTCAAAAAAAATAAGATCGTAGATATTTTGAATACTACTCTTATTCCGTTCAAAGATTTCAAATCTTGCGAAATTAATATACTTTTTTCTTGTTCTCAATTTTCTCCTTTCACCCATAATAATCCTAACCATTTTGTTCTTTTGATCAATCGGGATATAAATAGTTTTTCTTTAGAAAAAAAGTATGATTTGTCTAAAAGTCATATTACGATAGATAAAATTTTATCAAATGTTTCACAAAAAACTGCCTCTATTCTTTCTGAACATAATTATTTTGCTGTTGAATCATCAAAACCCGATAATTTGTGCCTGAAAGTAAGTGATTTTATTTCGAAGAATGAATGGTTTACCTTCATATTAAATCCTGATACATTGGTTCATGAACAGATACCTAAAGGACTTAAAGAAAATGTTTGCTTCAAAATTCGTATTGATCCTTCAATGCGAGTATTTTGTGATGATTGCGGGGCCTGGGTGCGTAATGGTTCTAAGAAATTATTTTATTTCTATGATGATCGTTTATGTACTTTTATTGACCTTAGGAATGACAGAAAAAGTGAAGCGAAAATTATTGTTGTTAGGTATTATTCCAAATTAAAAAATGATCCACGTTATATGCGAAGAATTTCCTATTTTTCCGAGTTTATTGATCACGAAAACTTATTATATTTTGCTACTGTAGAATATAAAGGACTCTTTCCACACATATATTTTCTGGCTAATCGTGATAATTCAGGTAAGCTCGCGTCCATACTTATCCACCATTTCAACTTTTCCACTTCTTTTCCAGAGTCCGTCATATTTTAATATATCATGATTTCATCATTTTCATCACTCTTGTTTCTATATATGTTTTTCAGTTGTTGTGTCGGAGATACACTGCTTATACCCGAACATATATATATATAATTTAAGTTTCAATATTTTGTAATAAAAAAACTATATTTTGCTTTTATAATCCCTAACAGCATCAATGCATTATGCATAATACCTGTTGATAGTTATTTCTTCTATATTCTGCATACACTAAATTGAAAGAACAATAATATTTAGTAGAAAAACAATAAATAAACAGACGAAAATAAAAATATTCATATATTTGTTTGGAGGTGATCAAAAGGCAATAGCCGCTGTGATGATGCACCTCAGAGAACAGAAATAAAAAATTATAACGCAACACCAAAAAAGTTCTTCAGTGTGTTGGTAAATCAATTGGACGAAGATGAAAATGTACAATTAAGCCGTGTTCAATATTCAAGGTTCAATTTTGATGATTTCTTGCATACTTAACAATCAACATGTTGACATGTGTCTTCATAAAGAGAAATCAAATAACTTTTTAATTTTTTTTTAAACAAAAATAAAGAAGTATTGCAATCATTGAAAACTAAAAAGGCATTCCAAAATTTGCATACCCTATATTTGAGACCAGTTTTGGATGACTTAAGTTTATAAAAAGGTAAAACCAAGTTGCGTTCATATCTTAGGTTTAAATTTTCATACTCATAGTTAAACTTCAGCCAACCATCAAAAGCGGAGGGTAAATCACCATGAATTTAATTATATAAAAAAATTGACACTTTTAGCTTATAAATATCCTTCAGTTTAAGTAATGAATGATGATGAAAAATATTGCTGGTATGGCTTAACAAAGGCAAGTCAAAAACAAGTCTCATAGCCTTTTTTTGAATCTTCTCTAAAAGTGAAACATTACAACAACCCCAGTTTTCAACACTATAATAAAGATGAGAAAGAAACAACGCCTTATAATCTTTAATTTTATCTCATTATCCAATTTACACTTATGCTTGTAGAGTATTCCATAATAACATTCAATTTATTAGCAATATATATAACATGATCATTCCAATTTAAATCACAGTTGATAATTAAGCCTAAATAGTTTAATTTCGTTACATTTTCAAAACCTAATGAGGGACCCACACGATTCTTTTTCCTACTAAAAAACATTGATTTTGTCTTTATTTGCATATATTTATTTGTATGTATATAATAGTGATGCATATCTTATATATATCAGATATTGATTCTATTAATAATTTACAACTTAAATATACGATGAAAAATATATTTGATTGTAGGATCTATCTATGTTTTCTATTTTTCATATCTTTATGGATGTGTATTTTGAATTATATTTATTCAGTTATCAGGCGTAATGCTTAATCTGTAAAAATTTCTTTGATTTCTTATCTTTATTTCACATGGTTTCTTTTATTTTAGATATACTATGATTCTGATAATAATTTTATTATATATTGATTTTTCTTTTTTCTATTTATAAAAATTTATTTATCTTTAATATTTTGTGAAATGAAGGTACGTTTAAATTCTTACTGTTAATTTTATGAAATGAATATCAAAGATTTTCATTTGAATATCACTTGAACTTTTTTAATTAAACAAATTAAATTCAACATTTTACACACTTGATATATTCTAGAAAAAATAATTTACCACATTTTTAATATGTTTCCTCATTTTAATAAAGTAAATTTATCTTAATTTTCATTTTAATTTTTTTATTCACAAATGCTCCATCATGGGTGCACGAATTCTTAGGGGCGGATAGGTTCATGGTTTACTGAGTTCCTCCCCACACTCCTATGTATCGCATGGTGCCCCCATGCAACTTATGCGATATCAGTTTTTGAAAATTTCTCCAATGAAAGGATCAAGAAAGTATAAATAATGTTGCGCAAGTTTTTTGTTTTTAAATTGTGCCCCTTCTATCAACTTTTTTTTGGCTACACCACTGCTTGTGTCTAATTTGCATTTAGAGTTAAATTAAAATAGTTTTCAATCGTTACAATTTTATATCAATGAATATTGTTAGACTCGCGCTAAGAATTCTTTTCAACAAAGGTCACTTAATCTTTATCACTATGTTTGTTACATTTTGTAACATTTGAAAACTTTAATTTTTTTCAATAGTTATTTGGGAATGGATATTTTGACTAGCTATTCAGTTTAAAAGCAAGAATATTCTATTTGCTTAATATTTGAGCAGAGATATTTTTTATAATATTCGATTGTTAAATTTTATAAGTAACACTGTACATAATCAAATCACTTTTTTTAAGAAAATTTGTTTATTATTATAATAAAATATAATAACGAAACAAAATGTTTCAGTTGTTAAAAATGTACTTGATCTATTTATGACAGCTGTGAGAATTTTATTTGTAGACGGAAATATTCAAAAAAAACGCAATGATTTTCTTTTCTCGTATACTTTGATTTATGTTAGTTTGGTCCTCGGACATTTCGCCCCATTATTTTCATAAGACAGTTCGTCCCATGGACAATTCGCCCCATTATTTTCATAAGACATTTTGTCTCATGGACAATTCTAAAAAATTAAGAGATAAATTGATTAATTTGAAATAATTTAATAGAGATAAAATAAACAAGAATATAAAATTTTTTAATAATTTTACACATATAATAAGCAAAGATGGATGAAACTAATAGCCTATGAGACAATTTGTCAGGGGGCAAATTGTCTATGGGCGAAATGTCTGTCGACCGTTATTTAAATAATTTTTTAATTATAAGGGCTCTACTTAAACGTTGACTTTTGCTGCTTATAAAAACTTGAAAATATCAAATAAACTCTAATTCTTTATGCCTCCTATTATTTTGAAATTATTCTGAGAACAGACGGTTCCATTTTAAAATAGTGAAAATTGCTTTATTTATTTTGTTTCCTTTCTCTCTTATGTTAATTATGAGCAAATTTTTCAATTTTGAGTAAAAGGTAAGGTGAAGCTGGTGTATTTTCATTGACAAGGCACTGATGTACCGCTTATGTAAAACTATGGACAAATTCGAATCCAGAGGCTTCCGTGCTGAGTCCATCATCTCAACCAACCTGTCATGCCACCCATGGAGTATGCTGTAGGGGATACGTCAAATTAGTTTTCAAAAAACTTAAGTTATGCTCTAAAATTTTTTAGTTTTTGTTGAAGCTCTAGAACTTTTTCTGATAGACTTTTTTTCCTTAAAAGCTATTATAAAAGGCAAATCATTGCAAAATGTTAACAGTTATTTTACTTTTTGTAGCTTGTATCAATTTAGCTTTTAAACTATTTTTGAATGATGCTGAGTAAAATGAAATAATGCGATCTTAATTTTTTGTTTGCACAATTATAACTTCATTTTATACCCTTGCCCCTTAATCAATCACATTTTTTCATATAAACATCGCAGGGTGTCTAGTAGACTCTTTGCCTTTTGACTACATTCACTCATATAAAACTATCCAACCTTCAGTTATTTGTTTTCTCTATGAATCAAATATCCTTTCATCAATTCCTGTAATGTGCCTGGTAGACTACTTCATTTTTCAAATGAAAAGCCTATTCCACCCCCTAACATTTTTAGATTTTTTTAAACTAGTGTATATTCTATGGTTGTAGGTAAAAATGCCCCCAATTAAAAAGTAGGAAAAAATGCCCCCTAATTTTTGATTTTAAGGATTTTTTTTAATTATATAAATATTTTTATTTGGTAGCGTTTTGAAAGGCTAAATTTCTAAAATTTCTTAATCTATAGCGTTTTTTCTTTATAAAGTTCTTGAAAACAATAGCAAAGGTGCATATTTGTGTGAATGTGTTCTTAAAATCAGTTAAAATACAAATTATATTTAGAAAGTGTTCTGATACAAACAAAGTCCAAAAATATTTGCTGTTTTATAAAGAAATTTTTTGTTTTTAAAAAATTGTCGTATGCTGAGTTTTTTTAGTTTACTTTAATTAAATTTTAAATGTTTTAGATGAAAAGTTAACTTTTTTTTTCAAAAAATCTTTATGACATATCTTTTTTAAAAATTTTAATTAATAATTTTTGAAATTTTTTGTATTGGGCATTTTTTCCTAATTTTAAATTGGGGGCATTTTTTCCTACTTTTTAATTGGGGGCATTTTTTCTGCGCACTATATTCGATATGCAAATTTAATTAAAATATTTTCGCTGGAAGTATAGTATTTAAATTAACCAATTTTGTAAAAAAAATATGTAGTCTTATAAATTTAGGACTTTAGGTATGCGCTGAATACACTCTAATTTAAAGGATTGCTTGAATATTTGGTCTTTCCGTGGTATTTCCAGACCACTAATTTTAAAAAGTGCAAGAAAAAAATTCCGCCCCCCCCCCAATAATTTGGAGGATGTGCGCCCCTGATATAAACGTGAATGAATTATTATGTATTGAAAATTAGATAATTTTGAAGAAAAAATATGATTTTATTAAAAAGGAGAACAGGTTCCAAAGGAATACAAACAGGGCCGTAGCGAGAAAGGGCGCTTCTCCCACCAACTTCCTCTTGTGACATGAAATCACCGACTTTCTATTATTTTCTTCCTTTTTTACATTGCCTAAATCATCGGCTTCATCTTGTTGTGATTAGTGCTTTGAATTTTGTATATGAAGTTTCAAGATGCATTACTGTGTGTAAGCTCATTTACAATTTTATGAGAAAGCCTAATGTTGAGAAAATATATGATGGAGGGAAAATTCAAAGGATTATGGATCAAAGATGAACAGGACATTTTGATTCAATCAACTCTATTGTCAAAAACTCGGTCCGGTTAAAAAGTGCCGCAGAAAGTGCTGCAAGATTAATTTGGCAATATCTTTTTCTAAATAATAAAATTTTTTATAAAATGTAAGTTCTTTTCTATTGTTTAAAATCTTTCTTGATTTAATTAATTAAAAATATTGTGTTAAACTAAGCTCCTTAAATAAAGGTCTTCTGATTTTAATGGCGGCTGGGTTAAAAAGTGCCGCAAGGTTTTAATAAAATGTCTGCCTTTTAAAATGGATGATTATTTTCCTACTTTTATAAAAATAGATTATTCATCCCCCTTTTTAACTTTTCTACTTTTTAGACACGTAATGTAACTAATTTTAATTTTTTATTTTTTTTTAAAGAATGTTTTTTGAACTTAATTTGAAGCTTTATCAACCTACTTTTTTTGATATCAATTTTTTGTGAAAATGATCTATAAAATATGCCGTCAGTTTATTTGAAATGATACAATGCTTTGGTTATACTGGCCTTTTCTATTTTCCCTGTCAAAGTTTATCCAGTCATCAGGGCCTTTTTCATTCAAATAATAGTTTAAATTATTATTGCTTTGTTGTATAATTTTTCTAATATTATGTATTCTTATTCTAAAAGTATAGAGCGTATAGAAAACTTTGTTGCTTCCATTTCAACCAAACCTTTTCATTTTAAAGTTTTATATTGAAGGAGAATATATTTTCTTAAGATGCAAAAAAATTTTTTCGCTTATTTAAATTTTGGATTTGCGTCTTGCCAACAACAAGAACGGCTGCTATTTTATATCAAAATGCTTGATTTCTTTGTCCTTTTTTGAAATGTGAGTTTTTTCTCTTTAATGCCATTTCAACCATTTTTCAGATTTTGTTGTCATATTAATACAACATAAGTTGTATGAAATACATTGTGGTCTAATATATGCGTGCTGTTTCAACAAATATGAGAGCAAAACGTGGACCCGGACCCGCCCATACCCGCAAAATAAACTTTGTGGGTACCCCCAGTCCTGCAAATAATTTTTTTGCCCGCATAGATTTCGAAATAAATTTTACTATTGAACACACAAAAATTGAATCAACTAATCACTGGGCTAACAAAGCAGTAATTTTATTATGTTTCTTCAGGAGGAAAATTGGTTAATTTAAATACTATACTTCCAGCGAAAATATTTTAATTAAATTTGCATATCGAATATAGTGCGCAGAAAAAATGCCCCCAATTAAATAGTAAAGTCCAAGGTTTAAACATCTAACTCTCACTTGAAATAACTCCAGGTACATGTTAGAATTTATTTTCAACCACATAACTTTTTAGTATTATTTTATAATTTTTTAAGAAAATAATTTTTGTGGTGCTTAATCTCCTTATTTTTTATTTGATTTTACATAACACAATCTCAATTTTTATTCCCATACATGCGCATATTTCATTTAAATTCGGCATATCATATAACTAAGGACTATTAATAGTAAAGGATGCTTAGAAAGTATTCTGATTTATTTTTTTAATACTTCATTTTGATTTTTGAGAAATGTCAAATATTACTCAAAATTCTTCTATCCACACTCGCATAACCGCGCAAATATTTTTATCTGGGTAATTGAAGGTCCAGCAGGTTTGACTATTATATTTTTTAGGTCTGTGATTTTGTGTCTTGATCATATGATTACCTTCCTAACACTGCTAAGGAAAGATTATTATTCAACAGTTTAAGTAACTTCGTAAATTTAATGATGTATTTTTATTTTTAGGTCAGCACACTTCAATTTTGGAATTATTTTCTATCGCAAAATTTTTTAGTTTTCAATGCAAATACTTCAATGGCATAACTAGCATTATTAACTTACGAATAACCTTTTGAATTGAAATAAATTAATTTTTTATAATGATAAAAAATTTTAGATTTAGTAAAAAATTTCCTGCTTAAGGAACCTCTCATCTGCTGCAGATTTTTTTTCTTTTTGACAATTCTAGCAGTGTCGTTTAATTTGTATTAACCTAACAAAATGATTTCCTTTATCATATTTAAATTCTTCATTGACTCTTTCAAACGCTTTGATTTCTGTGCATAATTTTTTTACAATTGGTGGAGGAAACATTTGAATTGAGAGATAAAGAAATTCTTTTCGTTTACAATAAAGTTATTTAGTCCTTTACATTCATAAAATTGTTGAGTTTTTAGCAATTTACTAAATGATATCGAGCCACTTGTGTGAAAATAGGTAACCACGATTTTTTCTTCTATTTCTTCTTCTGTATAAAGAAACTTACTTATCAAGTATATCAGCACCTCATATGTATGTATTATACTGAGATGTACTTTTTTTTTATATTTTAGTGAGTAGCGAATTATATTACTAATTGGAAAAATCCTACTGTAGTTTGCAGCAACAGACACAGAATATAACATTATAATTCCATTTTGCTTTAAAAATTCTCTTTATATTCTATCCCTTAAAAGTTCTCGAATTTCAATTTTTGTGGAAAAATTGATGAAATAAATTTAATAAAATGTACATCCATATTTATGTATAACAGATGTCAAATATTTTAAAACTCTTACACCAAAAATATTAAAATTATTTTCTTTTTCCTTGCCAAGGTATAGATAAAAATTGTTTAAATATCCTCCTGAACTGCAAACACCAATTATAACTAAATTTTATTGATTTTCATTTCAAATATTTTTTCCAAATGCAACACATAATATCTGATCATCATTTATCGATAAAAATCTTAGGTTAAAAAGTGCTTCAAGGTTTATTTAGCCTTAACCTTTTTGAAATTAAATAATTATATAATACAATCATTAATCAAAGAAATTCTGCATATTTTAATTCCTCCGGAGTTTTGCCAATCTCCTAAAATCTTGCCAAAGCAATCTCTGCATACTTTAATGCCTCGTAACGTTTGACAAGCACCTAATATGGACCTATATATCCCTAAAGCCAAATTTTCACAAGCTAATAACTTTTAATTTTTCCTTTAAATCAGATAAAATTTAAACACAATATATTTTTTATACTCTTAATCTATATTTAAATTTTCAGCAACATTCAATATTATATGTGGAAAATATTCGAGCATAAAAGGTTTTGGTTAAATACATAGTATCTTGTCAAAGTAATTTCGGCATATTTTAATGACTCAGGAGGTTTGCTATGTTCCTAATGCATTGATATGTAATTATTTCAACATTGGAATTTTAAGTTTAATTAAGGGATCGTGATGTAAGGTGTTTAGAGACTGTTCAATACTTAAACGTCTTCGGTAAATACAGCCTTGAAAACTCTTCACGGTACACGTTTACCTTTAAAAATAACTAAGAAGAATTTATTATGCAAATACATGTTACAAAACACCCATACATGGTGTGCTATATACATGTAAAGACAATTAATATAAATATCACATGGCACAAAAACAAAAAAAAGAAATAGTTATTTGAAAAAAGTTCCTAGGAAACTCTTGAATCTATAACTACCTTTTTTTAAATAAAAATAATCAAAGAACCATTAACGGATCCAAAGGGTCCTGCCTAGACCCCCCCCCCCCCTGGAATTAAGGCTCAAAAGAAGAAGATGATGACGATGGAAGTGATGATGATCTCGCCTTAAAAATAGGTTTTTGTTAATTAATGTTGATGGAGACGATGATGACACACAACGTCTGAACTTTAAAAAAACAATAAATTTAATTTTTCAAATTAGCTCCCCCCCCCCCCCTATAGTCAATTTCTTGATCCGCCACTCTTTAGTACACACATTTATGAATGAAAACAAGAATAACAATTTTATTGTTACATTTATTTCATATTCAGAAATTTAAACAGATTGAATTTACTAAACTTCAAATATAAAAAACAATAGAATTAATAATTTAAATATTTATTATATCAAAAATTATTTTAGCATTTCAAATATTACCTCATTTTTTTTTGTTGCGGCACTTTTTAACCGGACCCTCAAAAACTACAAAAATCTTTTATATCTTTTTGAAGAATGTTCTTTATCCGATAAAAATCACGAACTCAGTATCGAAGCTCAAAGTCTCTCGATGCTAATACAGAAAAAAATAGTTCATAACATAACATATTTTATTAAGCAAAAAGAAGGTTGTTCAAACCTATGAAAATTGCATCTAAAAATAATAACTTCAAATGAGATATTTGAGTTTTCATAAGACGAAATATCACAAGTGTAAAAACTTGAGATGACTCCAATGGAAGTCTAATCTATTTTTAAATATATTTAAAACAGATCATATTTGTTTATAATCTCTTGTTCAAGGTCCTTAAAATTTTAATTCCTATTAACATTTATGCACAGTTACTTTAAAATACTCATGATATAATTTTTAAAAATTTAACTTCTATGATACACGAGAGAAAAAAAACTTAATTCTGCTATCATATTTAGATTCATATACAAAAAATATTGATACTGATGAATTGGTCAAGAAATTTTCTAACAAGAAGAATTCAACTTTTTTAAGAGAGAATGTAGTTTTTCCAAAATGAGATAAGTTTTTTTTCTATAAATAATTGTTTTATTTATTCATTACTTATTTTTAAAAGAATTAAATTGCCCAATTTTAAATCAAAATATTCAGGCCACCTCAACTTCCCCTTGTGCCCCCCAACTTCCAATTTCTGGCTACAGCCCTGAGGACAAGGCTTCAAAAAGGAGGACGGTTGGTCACCTTAATAATGGGTGTCAGTAAAACACGCGCGAGGACGAGCGCAATTAAACCAAAAAATAAAAACAATAAAAACACAGACGAAAAGCGCATATATATTCAAAAATGATAAGAAATTTATATTAAAAAAACTTTTCTCATTTTTTCGGGCAGTGACAAAATGAGCTGACAGAAACAAAGTTAAATTATCACCTAATAAAAAAAGATATGAACATAAAACATGACATACATATAAATCTTGAGTTTCTTATTCAGAAAAATTTCATCTTAATTTATAAATAGGGTGACCACCGTCCTCCTTCTGGAAGGACAGTCCTTTTTTGTGTCTTGTCCTCCTTTCAAACTTGTCCTTTTAGTGTCCTCCTTTTTGAAAAAAAGGTTTTTGTCTAAAAACTTGGCATAATTATTTCCACAGAAAACATTTATTTGAAATATGTTTTTCTTACGAAACTAAAAGTTTAATTTAGATAATAGAATTTAGGAGAAGATTGTTTTTTTAATTTATTTTTATAACTCTATATCATCCAGACTCATACAGAATTTATTAGTTCAATTACTAGCAGGTGTGCCACGTTTTTTTTGAGGCAGTAAACTTTTTTATTTTTATGATTTATTGTCAAATTATTTGTTTAACACAATCAAAGAATATAATTTGAGTGATAAAGTTATAGCACTTTCTGCTGATAACACAAACACAAACTTTGGAGGAAAAAATCGGAAACGAAAAAAAAATGTGCTGGCTAAACTTCAGACACTTCTGAACAAAAAAAATTTAGGTATAGGTTGCAATGCCCATATCCTATCTAACGCAATTAATACAGCTAGTTTCACAATGCCTTTTGATGTTGAACTTATAATTACAACAATATATTTATACTTCAGTAGGTTTACTGTGAGAGTAGAAAGTATTCTGTGAAGAAGCAGATGTTCAAAATAAAAAAATATTAGGGTATTGTAAAACAATATGGCTAGCTTTGATGCCTGCTTTAGAAAGAATAATTCATTTGTTCAGTCCTCTTCGATCTTATTTTTTGAGTATTGATAAGTGTCCAAAACTTTTGGAAACTTTTTTCAAGTCTGATTTTTCTGAAACCTTACTACTCTTTGTTCATAGTCAAGCGTCCATTTTTCATAAAACCCTTCAAAAAATTGAAAATGAAAGTTTATCAGCTGTGCAAATTGAAACTATTCTACATGAGTTTGTTGAGCAGTACAAAGCAAGATATAAGGAGAATTTTTTACCTAGGGAAACTAAAAAAAGATTGGAAAATATAGAAGAAAGCAATCCAGGAATACTTGCAAAATTTAGTAAATTTTGCAGAATCATTTTACTAAATCTGTTTTAAGTACGTTGAAGAATGGTCTGAAAGCAATTTTGCGAGTAACAACTTTTTTGAATGGGTTTCCATTGAATGGAAAGATGTTGAGAGCTAGCTGTGTTTCATTTTTGATAAATTTAGTTCCAAGTATAGAAATTGATGAAAATTATTTGTTTGAAGAAATAAGAAGAGTAAACAGATATCTTAGTTCCAATAAAATTCGTCAATGGGAAAGTCAAAGCTTTAACATCGATCAGAAATGGATTGCAATTTTTAAAAACTTTAAAGAAAACTTTACTCCGTACAATAATTTGTTGAAAATTATTCAGTTTGTGTTGAGTTGTCCTGGTACAAATGCTTCTGTTGAAAGAGTGTTTTCTATTATGAATGAATTTTGGACTTGTGAAAAATCTAGACTTAGTATTGAAACTCTATCTGCAGCAATTATGATTAAATTTAACATGAAGAATGTTTCTTGTCAAGATGTTTCTGAATTAATTTCAGAAAATACTTCTATTGTCAAAAAAATTCTTAATTTTGATAAATATTCGTTCAATAAATAAATTTAACAGGTGAATAAAAAAATTTTTTAGATGACAAAATATACATCCATAAGTATGATAGGTTTTTTTCATAAAAACGGCCATTAACCACTAACGATAATTTTTTTCCTTTTGTATATCCGATCCAGTTTGATTATGAGATAAATATTCGTTCAATAAATAAATTTAACAGATGAATAAAATAATTTTTTAGATTGACAAAATATACATCTATGAGTATGATAGGTTTTTTTATTAAAACTGTCATTAACCATTGACGATAACTTTTTTCAGTTGATAGATTGCTTATGAGAACGAAAAAAGTAATGTGTAAATTTAGTGAGCAAGTTTAAAATTTTTTTGTCCTCCTTTAAAAATTTCAAAAGTTGGTCACCCTATTATAAAGTTATGTCAAAAACCTTGATAAGAATACAAAATTTATATAATTTGAACCATTTTTGTTACCTCGATAAGGATTCAAATGTCTATGCGAAAAAATTAAAACAAAATTTTTTATTTTTAAAGAAAAAAAAATTAAACAAAATATAAGTAAAAACATTAAAAAAAATTTAACAGGCGAATATATTTAATTTTTTTTATAAAATTACTTAAATAACAAATCTAGAAAATGTTAGATTATTCCCAAATAAAAAAGTGTGTTTATGCTAAAATGATTTTATAATATTTTTTGAAATATTTCTCAATTTTTTTTTCTTTTTTTTTGCAAATAAGCTCATTTTTCATTTTAGGAATACTATTATATTTAATTTTACAGCTTTGTTTTATAAAATAAGTACACAAAAACTTGAAGATTAAAGACAAGTAGAGTTAACTTTAATTTTAATGAATTATCTTATGTTTTTATGTATAATATTTTTCAGAAAATAAATTAAAACGACTCACGACAATTGAATATCCGCAAACTTTTACTGATTATTTTTTATATGTAAAACGAGAAGTCTTGTGTTTTTGTGAAGATTTACTGAATAAAATAATAAACACTATAATTTTGAGTTTCAAATTTCTATGGGGCTAAAAATGACGCTAAAACGCTTATATCTACTTTTTGAAAGAAAAATATAAAAGTGAAAATTTTATATAATTACCTTTTTTTAATTCCAATCGTTTTGGTAAAGTTATATGTTAATTTCAAGTGAGATTGTTGTCAAAAATAACCCCGGTTAAAGATTCAAAATATTTTTTCATTTTCTTTATATATGTTTTTTTGTTTCTTCTAGACATAACTCACAATTATTGGACCTTGAGGTAAAAGCCCTTTAGGTAACTAAAATATTATAATAATTTGACTAAAATTTTTAATTTACATTAGAGAGAAAAAAATTTATTGCTAAGGAAATGTGTTCACAAAGAGAAAAAAAATGAGAAATTATATATGTACTACTTCACTTTATCTTATGATTTAAACCAAGGTTTCCCAACGGGGTTCATATGGACCCGTAAGTGTCCATTAGGAATTTAAAGGGGTCCATGGACAAAAATATGAATATTGGGGGTCCTTTTATCACAGTAAGGGTCCATGAAGTCTTTGCCAAAAATAAAGATAAGCTTTTTGTGCTTAATTGACAAGCTATTTATGCAATATATTGTAAAATGTGTATACTAAAAAGTGTATAAATAGTAAAATAAAAATCGGATGTAGGAATATTTTATATGGTTTGAACATATAATGACCATATTTCTCATTTTTATCTAATCACCATGTAAGTAACGATAACAATTTCCTAAAATATTAAATTACTACTGACTGAGCCACAGATAACACAATATATTTTTATTTACTCTTTTTGAGTAATAAGAGTTACACGTTAATTGTACAATACAATTATTAGCGAATAGTATCTATGATTCCATGTTTAGTTTGAATGAAGTTGATTACAGTAATCTCTATCTACTTGGCGCTTTGATTATCGAGGCCTGGATGTATGTGGGATTTTATTTGAAAGTCATTATCGTAAATTTTTTGTTTATCTTGTTCAAGGAAGCCTTTAGATATGAAATTATGAATATAATATACAATCGTTTTTTTTAATTTACAATTAAAATAAAAATATTTTCCCTATTTGAATATACATATTTATACATGTCTCTTATAGATCACAGGGGTCCACAGTTAATAAGGTTATCGCTCAAAGGGTTCACAAGCAAAAAATTTTGGAAACCCCTGATTTAAACAAATGCTTTGTTTGCAACAATCATTCCACTAATATTAATGAATGAATAATACATTAAATTATAATTTAATAGAATTTGATAGAGGATAAAGAAGACAACTCAAGATTTTTTATGGTGGAAAACTAGAGACAAAATTAAAGATAAAGGTATTGGTGTGTGGGTGGAGAATTATGCCTGAGGTAAACAAGACTTTTGTAAAGTTGAATCAAAACAGGCAACAAATGAGGGTGAGTTTTCTCATTATATTGGAAGAATAGACCCATATAAGAGGGACCTGTGCTCCAAATTAAATCATTCAATCTAAAGTTGACAAAGTAAATTAATAATTTCTCAAGGTAAATTTAGAGCTGAGAATATTATTCATCATAAAGTTGGAGTAATAAAATTTGCTAAAAAGTTTATTTCAAATAGTATGGATCAATTTATTCTTGTTTTAATTTTTCATTGATCAAAATTGGTATTTATAATACGAACCTTTAAGGAAAGCGTATTTACAAAGATAAATGTAGTGATGTAGATAAAGTCACTTTGAAAACGTACATTGGTATTTTGATTTTAGCTGGAGTTTTTAGTTCATATTGGGAATTTCTGAATGATTTATGGGATCATGATATTGGAAGCCCAATTTTTAAAGCGACCATGTCAAAAAATAACTCGAGTGCTGCGCTTCTATGACATAAAGGATAGAAAAGAACATGGTGCTAAACACAATTTTGCTCCAATCAGAAAATTATGGGAAAACTGGGTAAGAAATATGCAAACTCTTTTTACACCTTACGAAAATATAACGATAGATGAACAACTTGTATCTTTTCGTGGGAATGTCCAATAAAATAATATATTCCTTCTAAGCCAGCGATAACTTTTTTACTTCTTACAACTTTGCAATCCAATTGGTAGAAAAAAGTTTACAATTGTGGAAACGGTACGCTCAAATTTTATTTTAGCGAAAATGTACTTTAAAAATTTTTTTAAATAGTTTCTAAAAAATACAAAAGAGTGCATGTCTTGAGTACCCTTTATTATGACAAAAGTGTGTCTTTAGATAACAAAATTATAATTTTTTTCTTCTAAATTTTTATCCATCTTTTTCTTTCGCAAGAAATTATTCTGATTATGTCTCATTGAGATGTAATATATGTGATAATGTTATCATTAATTGTTTTACCCTAACTGAGAATGATTTAGCCTATTTCAGAGAAAAATCCAACTTATTTATATGTGCAGACTGTTATACATATGATATAGCATTAGAAAGACTTGAAAATATTTATAAAATATATAACTTACAAAATTTGAAGGATCATTTGGAGTCTGAGAAAATATTATTAAAATATAAAAGTATGCGTTTTAGGGCGTTACCAAAACTGTACTTTTAAAATCAAGCCTCAGTTAACATTATAAAAACCTTTTGCTTAGGAGGCTATGTTCTGATTTTTTCAACTCCAGATGGAAATTGTTTTTTCAATGCCGTTTCCAGTTTACTTTTTGACAACGAAAAATTCAATAAGCATCTAAGGATTCTAAAATGCATTGAACTTTTTACAAATTTTGATTCATATAAAAATCCTACTTATCAAAATGTATGTGATATTTATACCTCAATCGAGAATGTTTCGATTTTTGGGGGGTGGTCAAATATTTTTACCATATGTGCCATGTCAACAGTTCTTAATATTCATATAGAACTGATCTTTCCACCTTATTCAAATGATAACATCGCATATTATGTTCTAAATCGATTACTATCATCACTCAACTCCAATTGTAAAAAAAATATTCCATTACGTATTTTATTTTCATGCACGAATTTTTCTCTAAATGGCATAAACATTGCAAATTATTTTGTTGCCATGGTTGATGAATCTCACCATATAAGCTTTTTGGATAAACCCAGATATTTAGATGTGGAACATTTCTCTCCCATTGAAGATAGTAAAACGAATAATAATTTAATTGCCATAAAAAATGATCATGATTATTTTTCTCATTTTACTCCTTCTAGCTCATCATTCAAAGGACAAAATGATACATTTTTGAAATTGAAAGAATGGTTTGATTTTATATCATTTGCACATAAATCGTTTTTCAAAGAAGTTCTTAAAGGGTTCAAGAAAAATATATGTTTTCTATTAAAAATGCCTGAAAAAGAAAGAAATTTATATATCGATGATTGTGGAGCCTGGTCCTCAAATACATTACAAAAATACAATTATATACTAAGTAATGATAACGAGCTAGTTAAATTGAAAAAAAAATCTAAGTTAAGCGAAGGATTTATTTTAAAGAGAAATTACTCTTTTTTAAAAAACAATAGTAACTTTAAAAGAAGAATTTCGTATTTTGAAACCTTTTCAAAAAATGAGCTGCTAAATTTAATCACATATGAATATATCGGGTCTTTTTCAGTTCCACTATTATGACATGGTAATTCGAAAACAAACACATGTCCTTATTTTAAAACACCCTTCTAAGTTAAAAACTTCATTAAACAACAAATTCATCAAGGTGAAACTACAAGAAACATTTACACTAATTCCTTACTCACTAAAAGATTTCTCCTCAGAGACTCAAAATTTGAAATATTTCCTCACAAACAACGATTATAAAAATAACCTCTCTGACAACATTCTTTTTTTACTCATCTCAATTCATGAGGGTCATCGATTTATACAATCTTGTTATTCTTCCAACAACACTCCTGATTCATCCTTTATACTACAGATCAAATAAACCATCTAAACATTGCTATTAAAAATAATGACATTATCGGAATAGACCGAACTTTTTATTTAAGTCCTCTTTACTTGACCTTCTTTGTGTTTCAAGACAAAAGGTTGTTAAGAAAAGGTAAAAACACAAATCCTACCATTCTTGTGCCCCTTTTCCTACACTATGATTGTAGTTTTGAGACATATTCTCATTTTTTCAATAATATAAAACAAAACTCATAGACTATCCCTTAATTATAGGTTGTGATCAAGAAAAAGCAGTTGTTAAAGGACTTAAACATACATTCTTTAACCTAACACTAACTTTTTGTACTAGGCAAATTTGGTTTTCCATAATAAAAAGCAACAAAATTTGAAAAATAATGAATTTCAAAGTTTTAAATAATTTATTATTTTCTAAAAAGGTTTTTGTTCAAAATCTTTATCAGAATTTGATTATTTATCTTATCAATAATAAATTCTGTAATAATTTAAATTCTTATTTGACAAACTTAATCGAAACAATCAAAACTCACGTTGTATTACCAAGAATGAAATATGATATTCCATTAATGTGGAAAAATAATATTTCTGAAAGTAAAAATCACATTTTTAAATTGAATATAAATTGGAAAAATAAAAGACTGTCAGAAATTATCGAAATGCTAGAAAGGGACGTTGAAAGGGACCAAAATCGAATAGATCTATCACTTAGTGGGCAAAGTGATTATATTTCATCCTCAAAATATGAAATCGATGATAATCATCCACTTAAAAACTTAACAAAAAAGAAAAGTGACATAATTTGAAGGGGAGGTGAGCTTTTAGTGCCTTTTTAAACAAATGTAGCAAAAAAACCAGGTCAGAGAAAACGTATAAGAACAAGTAAGACTGTATCGTATAAAATGAAAAGAAAGCCAGATGAAGATCCAAATAGTAAATTTATTTTTTAAGCATGTTCTTACGCTTTGCACAAATTTTTGCATGTTCTGGATAAAAAACTTACGATAAATGCTAATTACTGTTTCACTTAGATTTCAGGTATATCCTCAACTTCATAATGTAAGATATTCTGTTTTATTTATGTAAAAATATTCTCAACATGGGTATGGTTCAATATTTTTTTAAGCATATGTGGTGAATAAGGAAGATGACTGAAAGACTGGAGTTTTTATTCAACAAAATGGATAACACAAAGTGATGTAACAAGAAAAAGCGGTTGTTTATATATAATGAAATATGAATAAGTGTATGGACAATTTGTAACATAGTGACAACATTCAAATAAGAAACCAAACAAGTTTTAATAGAAAGAGATAGGGTGTAAAGTATATTCAAACATAATAATTAAAATGAGTGTTATATTCAAATGTAAAAAGAAAGAAATAACTTTCTCTGTTAAATTTGAATATTACAATCTTCCTCACTTAGAAGAAATCATCAACTCCAAGTCGTCTGACGGGTTTCCGTTCACTACTCGAACGCCTAAGTCTTGAAACTTCCGGGACATCATCTACCTCGGAGAATTCTGCATGACTTGCTTCTGGACCATGTGATTCGTCTTCTTTTCCTGGATCTGATGAAGTGACTTTTTGGGCACTAGGAGCTAGATGCTTTAATGCGGCGGTGTTTTCATTTCCACCTTGGTATCTCACATTGTGGATTTACTTCCAGGATTTCCACCAATTCAACATGTGGCTTTGCTTTGGAAAGAATCGGGAATTTCTTTATCCAAGCCGTCTTTGAATCAACAAGCCATGAAGGAAGTTGTGGGTTTATCGCATTTCTTTCAAACGTAAAAATTCGTTCATGCGGCTTTGGTTGGTTGACGTGTTAAGAAGAGTTCTTAATACGTTAAGACAGTCAGAGATAACTTCTTCCCACTTTTCGATGGGTAAGCCCAGAGTTCCAGTTGCTAGAGTTATAGTTCGCCATAATATTCCGTTGTAACGTTCACACTGGGAGTTTCCTTGAGGATTGTGCGCGGTTGTAAAAGTAGAAGCTATTCCTCTGCCTAAAAGAAATGATTTAAGTTCGTTCGAAAGAAACGACTTACCTCTATCAGAATGAATATATTTTGGATGCCCAAACATTGTGAACAAATCCTGTAAACAACTAATAACAGTACCTGATGACAGGTCTTTGCAAGCGTAGGCGAAAAGATATCTTGAATATTCGTCTATAATGGTAAGAATATACTTGTTTTTCCCTTCTGATGGCAAGGGACCTTTGAAGTCAATTGACAGTCTGACAAACGGTTTAGTGGACTTAATAATGTGATGATTACCAGAGCTGTAAAATCTTGGCTTACACTTGCAGCAAACTTGACAGTTATTTGTTAGGACCTTGATTTCCTCCATTGAAAAGGGCAAATTATTTTCCCTTACAAAGTGATACATTCTTCTGACTCCGGGATGAATCAATCGGTTGTGCAGTTCTCGCAAATCTAGTTCATATTTAGTGATAGAGCAGGATCTTGATAATGCATCAGCTGATATGTTTTGAATTCCTGGACGATACTTGATGTCAAAAAAGAAAGAAGCTAACTCCAGGCGCCAACGAAGCATTTTATTGCTTTGATTTTGCTTTTACCTTGTCTATCGAATATGTAAGAAACAGCTTTCTGGTCCGTCACCACTGTGAAATGCTGTCCAACTAGGAAGTGTTTCCAATGCCAAATAGCCTCGATAATAGCATAGGCTTCCTTCTCCACAATATGAGCATTTTTCTCGGCTGAGTTGAGCGTTTCTGAGAAAAAAAGCAACCGGTCTTCATTCTTGTAGAAGGCAAGCAGCAATTGGTTTCTCTGAAGCATCTGCCTCCACGACAAAGGGCTTGCCATGTTCGACTGTACATAGGGTTGAAGTTTTGATCTCTTCCTTCAAGGACTGTATTACTTCTCTTTGCTCTGTGTCCAAGGGAAAGGATGAAACTTTAGTAAGGGGTTGTATTTTAGTTGAGTAGTTACGAATCCACTTTGCATAGTATGAGAAAAATCCCATCATTCTCCTTAGTTCAGCATTATTTTTTGTATGGGCATCTCCATCAAAGGTTTCACTCGATCTTGGTCTGGTTTCATTTGCCCGTTGCTAATCTCGTATCCAAGGAATTATATGCACGTTAAGGAGAATTTGCTTTTTTCCCAGTTGATCTTAAGGGATCTTGCTTTAATTGCTTCAAGGAATAACTTTAGATTGTGGTTATGTTCCTCAAAAGATCTGCCACAAATAATCACATCGTCTAAATAAGAAAAAGTATTAACAAGTTTATTGGATGAGATAAAATTTTTAATGAAGCGCTGAAAGGCAGATGCACCGTTTGTTACTCCCATGGGAATTTTCGTGAATTGGTAGAGTTTGCCACACGCTTCAAATGCAGTATACATTCTTTCATCTTTTCCCAATTCTACTTGATAATAAGCTTCAGAAAAATCTATCAAACTGAAATACTTGAATCTTGATACTTTGGCCGCCAATTCGTTCATCTCAGGTAAAGGATAAGCATCAGGTAAGGTATATTTGTTTATAGTGCGAGAAAAATCTATTACCATTCTTTTATTTCCATTAGATTAAAAGGTACGAGTACTATTTGGGCTCGCCATGGAGAGTTAGATTCTTCAATGACTCCAGCCTTCAGTAAGCGTGAAATTTCAGATTTTATAAATTCGCCATGTTGAACTTTGTTGTTTTTGTAGCTATTGGTCGGCATTTAGGTGAAAGAAACATGAAAAGTTTGGTATCAGAAAAGTCCTTGTTGATTCTACAATTGTTTCGAGATTTAGAAACCCCACATTGGAACCGAAAATCCAGAGAAGCTTCCTTTCCTCCGAAACTAATTCTGATTTCTTTGTGTTTTTTTAAAAAACTCATTCCCAGAATTACTTGTTTCCATAAATCGGGTAAAACAAGAAATTCTTCATTTTCGTATTGCCTATTGTGGATTTGCAACGAAGCTTGAACCTTACCAAGAACCTGAACTTTGAACTGACATGAAGCCATGCTAACTTGCTCTCTGCAAGGGTAGAGTTTCAGCTTTAGAGCCATTGCAGTTCTCTTATCGATAAAATTGTCAGTACTCCCAGTATCCAAGAGTGCGTGGCATTTTGCACCGTTCAGATACACAACACTCTTCCAGTTGAATTGAGTCGAACTTGTATTGGTATTTGAAACATTTTTGAGTGACGATTGACAAACCTTGCTAGCACAAATCTGATTGTTGACGGAATTATCTGTAGGATCATCTTTTGAGGTTGCTGCAAGTGCCAATGAATTTGACGCATAGCTTTCATTCCTATTGATTGCTTGTTCCATGGCTCTAGTTTGGTTGATGGCCGTTTCAAGATCCAGTTTTGGATTTTCCAAAAGCCTTGTTCGAATCGCAGTATTTCTTAGCGCGGAAATAAGGGCGTCTAACTTTATTGAAAACCCTTGAAATACGTTTATGTAATAATCGGTTGCCATTCTTAATTGAGATGTTTTATTTATACTAGCCTCTTGCCAAATATTTAAAAAAAGATTTTATCTTTTTAACTATCTCCACAAAGTCCTGGATTCATACTCTGCCAATCGCAAACTCTTTAGATGTTGAGTTTTGAAAATTGGAGGAACACACCGTTTGGTTGAAGTCACTGTGCCTAAAACCGATAAGTTGCGCTCCTTACCCCATTAGCATAACTCGTGAAAAAGCCATTACATATTATTCCAGTACCTTTGGACTCCTTTGTTAAATTCACAAGTCTTTTGACGATTTTGCATCCTGAGAAGAAGATCTTTCATGTAGGTCTGAAGCGTATAATTCAAGACATATAACGTAATATGTTCTAGCATCATTCAAGTGATAAAATTTTAAATTTTATCCCCCATTTACCAAGCCTACTGAGATCGTACACCTTAATTGGACAATTTCCTCGCAATCTCAAAAGTTGTTCGTCAACGCAAACATAATCTTGTGGCATCCAGTATCTGAAAAAAAGTTTTAGTTCGTATACAGTTTATTGATTTTTAGTAAAAATACAAACTTACTTTGAAAAGACTTGCTGGAAATGATCATTGAAAATTTTTACTGAAGCAATTTTATCACTTTGAATGTGTTTCTTGTAAAAGGATCATCAAACGCAAAAACCTTGAGATAAACTTAAAATCATTTTTACTGATAGCAGCCTTTACAAAGTGAGCCAGTTTTAGGACAGTAAAGTTTTCCAATAGGTATATTTTGATCGGATTGAATTCCGATAATATATCGACATGCCATATAGGCTAAAATTTGTCAATGGTAAAAAATTCAATGAAAGATAACAAATGATTAGAAACATTATAAGAGCTTTCAATCTTTCTTTTTAGGTATTGATAAAAACTTCTTGAAGGAGTTCAGGAGTGAAAGAAAGAGGCCAAATTTTGTGTGGGTTGACTTCGTCTTTGGCCTCTAAATTTGAAGCATCTTTACGGTTTGTGAAACAATAAGGAAGAAAATTGAAGCAATAATAAAAAAGATAACTATACTATGATGTACAAAAGAAATGGAAAAATCAGCCAAGGCGTGGTGAGGATGAAAAATCAATATAAATTTTACCGCTTGTGTGCCTATAAAATATGTGAGATCCAGAAACAAACATAAATCGATGATAGGATATTGGATATTGCTTTATATTATCAAGAAATAAATGAATATGCAGTGATTGCGTTTTATATCTTCATATAAATGAAAGTGTAGAGATTGTGCTATTTGTATTGAACACAGTGAGTACCGTTTCAGAACCACTATATTACACAATGCAATATTTTTTACGTCATAAAAGTTATATCATCAATATCAGATTGAATATAAACATCATCGCATTTGTTCCGTTTTATATCTCCACACAGATGAAAATATACAATAAAACATAAACTGCTACAGCAGTAATAAGTAAGGAAGTTAACTAGTTCAAGAGTATAATCGAATCAAATGTATTCCAACAACTAAATTGACAGTGCAAACAGCCTTTCGATCAGTTCGAAATATTTTTAAACACATGTAAAGTTTTAAAAAAAGTAAAAGTAAATAAAGTTGGATTTTTTATTGTATTTACTAATTATACTATTTTCATTGTTTTTACTATAATAATATGACTAATGACTAAATGACTTTCTCAGAAGGAAAAATTAAACGGTCATGCGAGGGTTAAACAAATAGACCCACCAATTCAATTTTCAATCCTAAATTTCCAATATAATTTTCTAATTGATCTTCCTCTTTGACCACCCTACTCACATGTAGCGTTTCGTAACGCAATTGAACAACCGCTCTCTGCCCATATGGCGAATATATGAATATTCCTTATATTCTCAGTTAACTAAAGTGTAAATTGAGATAGGAGTTTCCTAATCTATTGTAAATAACGATTAGGAATTTTAGGTTTCAATCCCTCTTTTAGTTCATTTATCAAAAGGATAATTTTAATTTACTAAAAGTTTTATTTATTATTTAACTTTGACTTCAGCCAAAAATGAAGATATTAAACAAATTTGTTGAGAGCCTTTAAGCCTAGGACGTGAATAATGAATAATGTCAATATCTTAAATTATTTGATGTAATCGAAACGGAAAATTATTGATATCTTCGAGTAGAAAGGAGTAAAAATTGAAAGAAAAATTATATTGAATGAGTCTTGTCAAACGTAAAAGTATAACAAGATACTATAGAAATGAAGTCACCAGATCGTGAAGACATTCAATGGCAACTCGAACTGTTCGATAATATAATTAGTTTTACTAACTTCTTTCTAAGTCCTAAGATTAGTAAAGTAGTAGTACTACTTTCTCAAGTTGATAAGATCATCGAAAAGGCCAACATAGATTCAATATAGAACCAAACCAGAAGATTAAAACATTTGTGTATCGATGCGAAGCATCTACCATACATCACTCAAGCCCCAAATAACCCTGACCAAACTAGGATAAATTTTTCACCATCAGTCACCGCTACATTTGCATCATAAAGTTTATTCTACAATACACAAAACATATCATATACAAACTTAAAATAAAAAATCGCTTCTATTATGGTTATCGTAATTTTAAACATGTTTTACAAGTTGAGAGAAAAATAAATATAACGGTTAAGGAGTCATTATTTGCCTACCTTTTGCATCGTTATCTAAAGTTGACATAAAAGCGCACCCACGATAGTAACGGACAAAGTACCATGTCTGACTTGCTCCTCAAAAGTTCTCTATGCCCTCCGCTACACAATATTAAAACATTAAAAGCATGATAGTTGAAATGTTTATATAAAAGCATAATAAAATGAATGGTACACTTTTTAAAAATTAAGTCTTAATAAAGTATATTAAAATTTTTCTATATGAACAGGCAAAACAGTAATGAAAATATTAAATAAAAACTATTTTAACAATAAGGTATCAATGATTTTAGGATATAAATTTTCCTTTGAATTTCAGTTACTCAATAGATAGAATAAAAATAAAGCATGTTGAGAGTAAATACTGATAGAATCACAACATAAAGTAAAAAGATACTTCAAAAAAAGAGAGGCCCATGATAACAATCAAAGCAAATAGAATTATATCACCAAGAGACGTAAAAATTTTAGTTTAAATCTGTTTCCATCTTTTATTATTTAAATATTTGAAAGCATAAATTTTAATAAATTCAAAGTAAGGAAGAAATCTATAATAAGCTGTGAAAATAAAATTTGATTACCAAATAAATTATGTAAAAAGTAAAAAAAATCGCCATTAGTTGAAACATTCTGAAAAATCAGCCATTTTTTTCAAAAAATTTACTCAATTCCCCATTTTGTTACTTTTATACTAGTGCAAACATATTTTTGAAAAATCTTCCATTAATTTTGTTGAGCTTTGTATTGATGAAATTTATGTGATCATGCCAAGCAAGCTTATTATTCATAATAATACCAATCAAATTAACTTTTTGAACAATTTCAAAAGGAAGAGTAAGATTTGCCCTTATAATAACAACTTTTAGTTGATACTATCATAGACTTTGATTTTTCATAATTAATAGAAACACCGTTTAAATTACACCAAGTTATAACTTTATTCATTTCATTGTTAATACTGTCCACGTAGCTTATGTCTTTTAGATTACAAACGTCAAGTGGGAGTGTGAAGGTGACATCATCTGCAAACAGAAAAAAGTCAAAATTCAGATTGGACTTATATATATCATTTATAGAGACTAGAAATAGGAGTGTGCCAATTATTGACCCTTGTGGAACGCCGCAATTGATACATGTTTCCTCTCATCTATATGTCAATACAAACGATTTGTGTACGATTACATAAGTACGACGCTAAAAGAGTAAGAGCATTTGTACTTACACCATAGTATTTCAACTTATCCAACACACTTGAGTGCGATATTGAGTCAAAAGCCTTTGATAAATCTATAAACGTCGCTAGTGTATCATGTTTGTTATTAATGTTTCTGCAAATCTTGTCAATTAGTGATAAATGAAGAAGTTGCGTGTTATGCTGTTTTCTAAATGCAAACTGATTACAGAACAAGAGATTGTTTAACTCTATAGAAAAGTATAGGCTCGCGTTGGGGATGAACTTATAAAAAATTGAAGTAAAAACATTAAGTTTCTTACAGATAAAGCAAAAATGAGCCTTGCAAAAAAATAATATAATAAGGGATCAACTTATAAATAAGTTTGAAAAGGATTTAAGTAAATAAGTTAGATTAAAAATAAAAGAATTCGACATTTTTATAAAATTGGAAAAATGGCTGTAGAATTTGCAGCTCCCAAAAATGTTATGAAGTTTGAGATACTACCATACAAATTCTAGGGAACATATTTAATTGTAACTTTGAATATATATGTTCTATATTATATTTGGTTATTATGCAAAATTTAAATTAAATTGTCTAATTATTTGCAAAGTTATTTAACTTTATATTTGAAGCTTTTTTTGCAGCTTATTTTACACGGACCGTAAAAATTCTTTTCCTAGCCGCCATTATAGATTTGTAACTGTTATTACACAAAAAAAGTATTTTACAAAAAAAAATACTATATTTAGAAATTTTGTGTTAATTTAGGACTATATTTACACTATAGTTTTTCTTTCAAAATTCTACTTTTATCATTTTTATAAATTTTTTAAACAATTTGTCGTAAATTTGATCGCTTAGACATTATAACAATCACTAAGTCTATAAAAATGGCACTCAAAATTATCTAGTATATTTATAAATCTCGTAAAGTAAACAATTTAACTTTCAATTTTGTATTTTCTTAATTTAAAATATGACATTAACATAGATTCAAAATTTTATTCGCATAGCTTTTCTATTTCCAAAGTTATATGTGATGAGTCTCAAACTAGTTAGACCCGATATCACTAGATCGCAAAATTTATTAGAACTTTTTTAAATCCTTATTAACGCGTGTGATGCAGCGATATACAGTTGCCCATAAGATGTGTCAGCACTGACTTCCATTTTCAAAGATTTTATTTATAATTATGTCTGCAAAATAAAAGGAAACTAATCGCAGCACAATCTGCTGCCACTTTTTACATAGTTTACTGATTAGATTAAGTAACGAACTTCTTTGTAGCTGTAAACGAGACGAAATTAGATGATGTTATGTATGTTGATCGTGATAAAAATATATGCGTCTATTATATTGAATTTAACATTATTTCAAGTACTGTTATTTCTTCAATGGGCACAAATTGGCACAATAAATAAAGATATCAAAAAAGTTTAAGCTTTAAGCAACGTTTTTAGAACATTTTTTGCAAATTTTTTCATAGTGTATTTTACACAACTATTTTTTACATTTGAGACATACTAAATCAAATTTATTGTTGGATTTTTCGCACAAACAGCCCCTTTTACGTTTCCCTTTTGGCGTGTTTTCTCCAGCTTCCTTGTTTTTCTGAATATTCCGGCTTATTACTTTAGAACAGTGGTTCCCAACCTTTAGTGGTAAAGGTACCCAGGGGTGTTTTCATCGAGAAGGCACAATTGCGCCGCTTGTATCGAACTATGAGGAAAGCAGGCTTGATGCGGAATCGAACACAAGACCTTGAGTTATCAAATCCAGCATCTAACCAACCCTACTCACGCCTTGCAAAAAAATTAATATAATAGGGGATCAACTTATAAATAAGTTTGAAAAGGATTTAAGTAAATAAGTTAGGTTAAAAATAAAATAATTCGACATTTTAGTGGAATTCGACCTTTAGTGGCGACCCAATTTAAGCCTCACCAGACTTTTAGCGACCCCACACAAAGATCAAGACTATATTAATTGATTAAGGTATACATTAGAATGCTACATAACTGCAGTAACTTGTTTTATTATAGCAAAAACGAAAATTTCCATTTATATACAATATAATTAGCTCAAAATAACATATTTGGATGTTACTGATGCGAGTAATACAAGCTTTATTTGGATAAACAATAAAGTTTTTAATGTCCTGTTTGGTACTGTTTTTCTATCACCAACTTCTCAATCTGTGATGTTGTTTTGGATACAGCACAACGTAGGTCACCTTCAGCATGGAGTTTATTTCTTATCTTTGATTTTATAAGTTGTAAAGATGAAAAGGTCACTTCACACATAAAGAAAAGGCATGAGAATTCTCAGCATACCTTCAGCCAAATTTGGATATCGAAGTAATTGCTTGATCCAAAATTGTTTCACTCCTATGGATTCAAAGTTAGTGTTTGCATAGTCAGATCTGATAAGATCAATGAATTCCTCTTGATATCTTTCAGGAACATCTTCAATTTTTGCAGCAAATGGTTTTCTAAGTAAGCTATGGGATAACTGAGGCATTTTTGGAAAATATTAACTAAACTCCTCCTTTGTCTCCAAGTGTTGTATCAGCAAACTTTGAAAATTATTGTTGAATGGAACATCAGTCTCATTTTCTTCAACAAATGTATTTAATGTGGGAAACATATAAAAATTTCTCTTATTTTATCCTTGACAGCCAAAGATCCAGCTTTATTTGGAAGGCATTTTGTTTTTTCGCAAAATCAAGTGTTGGAAGTCTCTCCCTGAAGTGAAAGATTAAGGGAATTCAGAATTGTGAAGAAATCTACCAAGTATGCAGTTTTTAAGCAATCAACTCAAAAAATCTCTTCAATACTTTTCCTTTTGACAGCCACCTTACCTCAGTGTGCAATAGAAGAACTTCATGCTTGGAAATGATATCTTGGCACAGTTTGTCAATGTTTGTCTGTTGTCAATGTTTTTGAAGCAAATACTTGACGATGTATAATGCAATGAACTCGAACAACTTGTAGAGAAACATTCTTTACCATCTATTGAAACCCAGATCTACCGCCTATCATAGACGGTGCACCATCAGTACATATGCCACCAACATTTTCCCACTTAGTCCATGTTATTTAAGAAATGATCCTATTTTTTGATTTATCTGAATTTTAATTATTCACCAACAACTCATTTATTATTTCTTACATATATCCGCATGTCTTTCTGCAGCTTACTGTAGGTTTGTAAACATCAATATTTTTGGCATCTAAATATTGGTTAGCAGAGATTTTGGTAGCAGAGTTTTTGGTAGCGGAGATTTTGATAGCAGAGATTTAGGTAGCGGAGATTTTGGTTAGCGGAGATTTTGGTTAGCAGAGATTTTGGTAGCGGAGATTTTGGTAGCAGAGATTTTGGTAGCGGAGATTTTGATAGCGGAGATTTTGGTAGCGGAGATTTTGATAGCGGAGATTTTGGTTAGCGGAGATTTTGGTAGAGGAGATTTTGGTTAGCGGAGATTTTGGTAGAGGAGATTTTGGTTAGCAGAGATTTTGGTAGAAGAGATTTTGTTAGCAGATATTTTGGTAGCGGAGATTTTGATAGCGGAGATTTTGATAGCGGAGATTTTGATAGCGGAGATTTTGGTAGCGGAGATTTTGGTTAGCGGAGATTTTGGTAGCAGAGATTTTGGTTAGCGGAGATTTTGGTAATGGAGATTTTGGTAATGGAGATTTTGATAGCGGAGATTTTGGTAGAGGGGATTTTGGTAGCGGAGATTTTGCTAGAGGGGATTTTGCTACAGGAGATTTTGGTAGCGGAGATTTTGCTAGAGGAGATTTTGGTAGCGGAGATTTTGGTTAGAGGAGATTTTGGTTAGAGGAGATTTTGGTAGCAGAGATTTTGATAGCGGAGATTTTGGTAGCGGAGATTTTGGTAGCGGAGATTTTGGTAGAGGAGATTTTGGTTAGCGGAGATTTTGGTAACGGAGATTTTGGTTAGCGGAGATTTTGGTAGCAGAGATTTTGGTTAGCAGACATTTTGGTAGCGGAGATTTTGGGTAGCGGAGATTTTGGTAGCAGAAATTTTGGTAACGGAGATTTTGGTTAGCAGAGATTTTGGTAGCGGAGATTTTTGTTATAGGCGATTTTGGTTAGCGGAGATTTTGATAGCAGAGATTTTGGTAACGGAGATTTTGGTTAGCAGAGATTTTGGGTAGCGGAGATTTTGGTAGCGGAGATTTTGGTTAGAGGAGATTTTGGTATCAGAGATTTTGGTAGCGGAGATTTTGATAGCGGAGATTTTGGTAGAGGAGATTTTGCTAGAGGAGATTTTGCTAGAGGAGATTTTGGTAGCAGAGATTTTGATAGAGGAGATTTTGGTAGCGGAGATTTTGGTAGAGGAGATTTTGGTAGAGGAGATTTTGGTTAGAGGAGATTTTGGTTAGCGGAGATTTTGGTAACGGAGATTTTGGTTAGCGGAGATTTTGGTAGCAGAGATTTTGGTAACGGAGATTTTGGTTAGAGGAGATTTTGGTAGAGGAGATTTTGGTAGCGGAGATTTTGGTTAGCGGAGATTTTGGTAGCGGAGATTTTGGTTAGAGGAGATTTTGGTTGCAGAGATTTTGATAGCGGAGATTTTGGTAGCGGAGATTTTGGTAGCGGAGATTTTGCTAGAGGAGATTTTGGTAGCGGAGATTTTGCTAGAGGAGATTTTGGTAGAGGAGATTTTGGTAGCAGAGATTTTGGTAGAGGAGATTTTGGTAGCGGAGATTTTGCTAGAGGAGATTTTGCTAGAGGAGATTTTGGTAGCTGAGATTTTGGTAGAGGAGATTTTGGTAGCAGAGATTTTGGTAGCGGAGATTTTGGTTAGCGGAGATTTTGGTAGCAGAGATTTTGGTTAGCGGAGATTTTGGTTAGAGGCGATTTTGGTTAGCGGAGATTTTGGTTAGCAGAGATTTTGGTAGCGGAGATTTTGGTAGCGGAGATTTTGGTAGCAGAGATTTTGGTTAGCAGAGATTTTGCTAGCGGAGATTTTGCTAGAGGAGATTTTGGTAGCGGATAGCGGAGATTTTGCTAGAGGAGATTTTGGTAGCAGAGATTTTGATAGCGCAGATTTTGGTAGCGCAGATTTTGGTAGCGGAGATTTTGCTAGAGGAGATTTTGCTAGAGGAGATTTTTGTAGCGGAGATTTTGGTTAGAGGAGATTTTGATAGCGCAGATTTTGGTAGCGCAGATTTTGGTAGCCGAGATTTTGCTAGAGGAGATTTTGGTAGCGGAGATTTTGGTTAGAGGAGATTTTGGTAGCAGAGATTTTGGTTAGAGGAGATTTTGGTAGCAGAGATTTTGATAGCGGAGATTTTGGTAGCGGAGATTTTGGTTAGAGGAGATTTTGGTAGCAGAGATTTTGATAGCGGAGATTTTGGTAGCGGAGATTTTGGTAGCGGAGATTTTGCTAGAGGAGATTTTGGTAGCGGAGATTTTGATAGCGGAGATTTTGCTAGAGGAGATTTTGGTAGAGGAGATTTTGGTAGCAGAGATTTTGGTAGAGGAGATTTTGGTAGCGGAGATTTTGGTAGCAGAGATTTTGGTAGAGGAGATTTTGGTAGAGGAGATTTTGGTAGCAGAGATTTTGGTTAGCGGAGATTTTGGTTAGCGGAGATTTTGGTAGAGTAGATTTTGGTTAGCAGAGATTTTGGTAGCGGAGATTTTGGTAGCAGAGATTTTGGTAACGGAGATTTTGGTTAGCAGAGATTTTGGTAGCGGAGATTTTGGTTAGCGGAGATTTTGGTAGCAGAGATTTTGGTAACGGAGATTTTGGTTAGCGGAGATTTTGGTAGCAGAGATTTTGGTAACGGAGATTTTGGTTAGAGGAGATTTTGGTAGCGGAGATTTTGGTTAGAGGAGATTTTGGTAGCGGAGATTTTGGTTAGCGGAGATTTTGGTTAGCGGAGATTTTGGTAGCGGAGATTTTGGTTAGAGGAGATTTTGGTAGCAGAGATTTTGATAGCGGAGATTTTGGTAGCGGAGATTTTGCTAGAGGAGATTTTGGTAGCGGTTATTTTGCTAGAGGAGATTTTGTTAGCGGAGATTTTGCTAGAGGAGATTTTGGTAGCAGAGATTTTGGTAGCGGAGATTTTGCTAGAGGAGATTTTGGTAAAGGAGATTTTGGTAGCAGAGATTTTGGTAGAGGAGATTTTGGTTAGCGGAGATTTTGGTAACGGAGATTTTGGTTAGCGGAGATTTTGGTAGCAGAGATTTTGGTTAGCAGAGATTTTGGTAGCAGAGATTTTGGTAACGGAGATTTTGGTTAGCAGAGATTTTGGTAGCGGAGATTTTGGTTAGAGGCGATTTTGGTTAGCGGAGATTTTGGTAGCAGAGATTTTGGTAACGGAGATTTTGGTTAGCAGAGATTTTGGTTAGCGGAGATTTTGGTAGCGGAGATTTTGGTAGCGGAGATTTTGCTAGAGGTGATTTTGCTACAGGAGATTTTGGTAGCGGAGATTTTGCTAGAGGAGATTTTGGTAGCGGAGATTTTGGTTAGAGGAGATTTTGGTTAGAGGAGATTTTGGTAGCAGAGATTTTGGTAGCGGAGATTTTGGTAGCGGAGATTTTTGTAGCGGAGATTTTGGTTAGAGGAGATTTTGATAGCGGAGATTTTGGTAGCGGAGATTTTGCTAGAGGAGATTTTGGTAGCAGAGATTTTGATAGAGGAGATTTTGGTAGAGGAGATTTTGGTAGCAGAGATTTTGGTAGAGGAGATTTTGGTAGCGAGATTTTGCTAGAGGAGATTTTGGTAGAGGAGATTTTGGTTAGCGGAGATTTTGGTAACGGAGATTTTGGTTAGCGGAGATTTTGGTAGCAGAGATTTTCGTTAACAAAGATTTTGGTAGCGGAGATTTTCGTTAGCGGAGATTTTGGTAGCAGAGATTTTGGTAACGGAGATTTTGGTTAGCAGAGATTTTGGTAGCGGAGATTTTTGTTAGAGGCGATTTTGGTTAGCGGAGATTTTGGTAGCAGAGATTTTGGTAACGGAGATTTTGGTTAGCAGAGATTTTGGTTAGCGGAGATTTTGGTAGCGGAGATTTTGGTAGCGGAGATTTTGGTAGCGTAGATTTTGGTTAGAGGAGATTTTGGTAGCAGAGATTTTGGTAGCGGAGATTTTGATAGCGGAGATTTTGGTAGAGGAGATTTTGGTAGAGGAGATTTTGGTTAGAGGAGATTTTGATAGCGGAGATTTTGGTAGCGGAGATTTTGGTAGCGGAGATTTTGCTAGAGGAGATTTTGGTAGCAGAGATTTTGGTAGCGGAGATTTTGGTAGCGGAGATTTTGGTAGCGGAGATTTTGGTTAGAAGAGATTTTGGTAGCGCAGATTTTGGTAGCGCAGATTTTGATAGCGGAGATTTTTGTAGCGGAGATTTTGGTTAGAGGAGATTTTGATAGCGGAGATTTTGGTAGCGCAGATTTTGATAGCGGAGATTTTGGTTAGAAGAGATTTTGGTAGCGCAGATTTTGGTAGCGGAGATTTTGCTAGAGGAGATTTTGGTAGCAGAGATTTTGGTAGCGGAGATTTTGGTTAGAAGAGATTTTGGTAGCGCAGATTTTGGTAGCGCAGATTTTGATACCCGAGATTTTTGTAGCGGAGATTTTGGTTAGAGGAGATTTTGATAGCGGAGATTTTGGTAGCGGAGATTTTGGTTAGAAGAGATTTTGGTAGCGCAGATTTTGGTAGCGGAGATTTTGCTAGAGGAGATTTTGGTAGCGGAGATTTTGGTAGCGGAGATTTTGGTAGCGGAGATTTTGGTTAGAGGAGATTTTGTTAGCGGAGATTTTGGTAGCGGAGATTTTGATAGCGGAGATTTTGGTAGCGGAGATTTTGGTTAGAAGAGATTTTGGTAGCGCAGATTTTGGTAGCGCAGATTTTGATAGCGGAGATTTTTGTAGCGGAGATTTTGGTTAGAGGAGATTTTGATAGCGGAGATTTTGGTAGCAGAGATTTTGATAGCGGAGATTTTGGTAGCGGAGATTTTGGTTAGAAGAGATTTTGGTAGCGCAGATTTTGGTAGCGGAGATTTTGCTAGAGGAGATTTTGGTAGCAGAGATTTTGGTAGCGGAGATTTTGGTTAGAAGAGATTTTGGTAGCGCAGATTTTGGTAGCGCAGATTTTGATAGCGGAGATTTTTGTAGCGGAGATTTTGGTTAGAGGAGATTTTGATAGCGGAGATTTTGGTAGCAGAGATTTTGGTAGCGGAGATTTTGGTAGCGGAGATTTTGGTTAGAAGAGATTTTGGTAGCGCAGATTTTGGTAGCGGAGATTTTGCTAGAGGAGATTTTGGTAGCAGAGATTTTGGTAGCGGAGATTTTGGTAGCGGAGATTTTGGTTAGAAGAGATTTTGGTAGCGCAGATTTTGATAGCGGAGATTTTTGTAGCGGAGATTTTGGTTAGAGGAGATTTTGATAGCGGAGATTTTGGTAGCGGAGATTTTTGTAGCGGAGATTTTGGTAGCGGAGATTTTGGTAGCGGAGATTTTGGTTAGAAGAGATTTTGGTAGCGCAGATTTTGGTAGCGGAGATTTTGCTAGAGGAGATTTTGGTAGCGGAGATTTTGGTAGCGGAGATTTTGGTAGCGGAGATTTTGGTTAGAAGAGATTTTGGTAGCGCAGATTTTGGTAGCGCAGATTTTGATAGCGGAGATTTTTGTAGCGGAGATTTTGGTTAGAGGAGATTTTGATAGCGGAGATTTTGGTAGCGGAGATTTTGGTAGCGGAGATTTTGCTAGAGGAGATTTTGGTAGCAGAGATTTTGGTAGCGGAGATTTTGGTAGCGGAGATTTTGGTTAGAGGAGATTTTGATAGCGGAGATTTTGGTAGCGGAGATTTTTGTAGCGGAGATTTTGGTTAGAGGAGATTTTGCTAGAGGAGATTTTGGTAGCAGAGATTTTGGTAGCGGAGATTTTGGTTAGAAGAGATTTTGGTAGCGCAGATTTTGGTAGCGCAGATTTTGATAGCGGAGATTTTTGTAGCGGAGATTTTGCTAGAGGAGATTTTGGTAGCAGAGATTTTGGTAGCGGAGATTTTGGTTAGAAGAGATTTTGGTAGCGCAGATTTTGGTAGCGCAGATTTTGATAGCGGAGATTTTTGTAGCGGAGATTTTGCTAGAGGAGATTTTGGTAGCAGAGATTTTGGTAGCGGAGATTTTGGTTAGAAGAGATTTTGGTAGCGCAGATTTTGGTAGCGCAGATTTTGATAGCGGAGATTTTTGTAGCGGAGATTTTGGTTAGAGGAGATTTTGATAGCGGAGATTTTGGTAGCAGAGATTTTGGTAGCGGAGATTTTGGTAGCGGAGATTTTGGTTAGAAGAGATTTTGGTAGCGCAGATTTTGGTAGCGGAGATTTTGCTAGAGGAGATTTTGGTAGCAGAGATTTTGGTAGCGGAGATTTTGGTAGCGGAGATTTTGGTTAGAAGAGATTTTGGTAGCGCAGATTTTGGTAGCGCAGATTTTGATAGCGGAGATTTTTGTAGCGGAGATTTTGGTTAGAGGAGATTTTGATAGCGGAGATTTTGGTAGCGGAGATTTTTGTAGCGGAGATTTTGGTAGCGGAGATTTTGGTAGCGGAGATTTTGGTTAGAAGAGATTTTGGTAGCGCAGATTTTGGTAGCGGAGATTTCTAGAGGAGATTTTGGTAGCGGAGATTTTGGTAGCGGAGATTTTGGTAGCGGAGATTTTGGTTAGAAGAGATTTTGGTAGCGCAGATTTTGGTAGCGCAGATTTTGATAGCGGAGATTTTTGTAGCGGAGATTTTGGTTAGAGGAGATTTTGATAGCGGAGATTTTGGTAGCGGAGATTTTGGTAGCGGAGATTTTGCTAGAGGAGATTTTGGTAGCAGAGATTTTGGTTAGAAGAGATTTTGGTAGCGCAGATTTTGGTAGCGCAGATTTTGGTAGCGCAGATTTTGGTAGCGGAGATTTTGCTAGAGGAGATTTTGGTAGCAGAGATTTTGGTAGCGGAGATTTTGGTTAGAAGAGATTTTGGTAGCGCAGATTTTGGTAGCGCAGATTTTGATAGCGGAGATTTTTGTAGCGGAGATTTTGGTTAGAGGAGATTTTGATAGCGGAGATTTTGGTAGCAGAGATTTTGGTAGCGGAGATTTTGGTTAGAAGAGATTTTGGTAGCGCAGATTTTGGTAGCGGAGATTTTGCTAGAGGAGATTTTGGTAGCAGAGATTTTGGTAGCGGAGATTTTGGTAGCGGAGATTTTGGTTAGAAGAGATTTTGGTAGCGCAGATTTTGGTAGCGCAGATTTTGATAGCGGAGATTTTTGTAGCGGAGATTTTGGTTAGAGGAGATTTTGATAGCGGAGATTTTGGTAGCGCAGATTTTGGTAGCGGAGATTTTGGTTAGAGGAGATTTTGATAGCGGAGATTTTGGTAGCGGAGATTTTGGTAGCGGAGATTTTGCTAGAGGAGATTTTGGTAGCGGAGATTTTGGTTAGAAGAGATTTTGGTAGCGCAGATTTTGGTAGCGCAGATTTTGGTAGCGGAGATTTTGCTAGAGGAGATTTTGGTAGCAGAGATTTTGGTAGCGGAGATTTTGGTTAGAAGGGATTTTGGTAGCGCAGATTTTGGTAGCGCAGATTTTGATAGCGGAGATTTTTGTAGCGGAGATTTTGGTTAGAGGAGATTTTGATAGCGGAGATTTTGGTAGCAGAGATTTTGGTAGCGGAGATTTTGGTAGCGGAGATTTTGGTTAGAAGAGATTTTGGTAGCGCAGATTTTGGTAGCGCAGATTTTTGTAGCGGAGATTTTGGTTAGAAGAGATTTTGGTAGCGCAGATTTTGGTAGCGCAGATTTTGATAGCGGAGATTTTTGTAGCGGAGATTTTGGTTAGAGGAGATTTTGATAGCGGAGATTTTGGTAGCGGAGATTTTTGTAGCGGAGATTTTGGTTAGAGGAGATTTTGCTAGAGGAGATTTTGGTAGCGCAAATTTTGGTAGCGGAGATTTTGGTAGCGGAGATTTTTGTAGCGGAGATTTTGGTTAGAGGAGATTTTGGTAGCGGAGATTTTGGTAGAAGAGATTTTGTTAGCAGATATTTTGGTAGCGGAGATTTTGATAGCGGAGATTTTGATAGCGGAGATTTTGGTAGCGGAGATTTTGGTAGCGGAGATTTTGGTAGCGAGATTTTGGTAGCGGAGATTTTGGTAATGGAGATTTTGGTAATGGAGATTTGATAGCGGAGATTTTGGTAGAGGGATTTTGGTAGCGGAGATTTTGCTAGAGGGATTTTGGTACAGGAGATTTTGTGGAATTTGGTAGAGGAGATTTTGGTAGCGGAGATTTTGGTTAGAGGAGATTTTGGTAGCGGAGATTTTGGTAGCAGGAGATTTTGATAGCGGAGATTTTGGTAGCGGAGATTTTGGTAGCGGAGATTTTGGTAGCGGAGATTTTGGTTAGCGGAGATTTTGGTAGCGGAGATTTTGGTTAGCGGAGATTTTGGTAGCAGGAGATTTTGGTTAGCGGAGATTTTGGTAGCGGAGATTTTGGGTAGCGGAGATTTTGGTAGCGCAGATTTTGGTAGCGGAGATTTTGGTTAGCGGAGATTTTGGTAGCGGAGATTTTTGTTAAGATTTTGGTTAGCGGAGATTTTGATAGCGGAGATTTTGGTAGACGGAGATTTTGGTTAGCAGAGATTTTGGGTAGCGGAGATTTTGGTAGCGGAGATTTTGGTTAGAGGAGATTTTGGTAGCGGAGATTTTGGTAGCGGAGATTTTGGTAGCGGAGATTTTGGTAGAGGAGATTTTGGTAGAGGAGATTTTGCTAGCGGAGATTTTGGTAGCGGAGATTTTGATAGCGGAGATTTTGATAGAGGAGATTTTGGTAGCGGAGATTTTGGTAGCGGAGATTTTGGTAGCGGAGATTTTGGTTAGAGGAGATTTTGGTTAGCGGAGATTTTGGTAGCGGAGATTTTGTTAGCGGAGATTTTGGTAGCAAGATTTTGGTACGGAGATTTTGGTAGAGGAGATTTTGGTAGAGGAGATTTTGGTAGCGGAGATTTTGGTAGCGGAGATTTTGGTAGCGGAGATTTTGGTTAGAGGAGATTTTGGTAATTTTGATAGCGGAGATTTTGGTAGCGGAGATTTTGGTAGCGGAGATTTTGCTAGAGGAGATTTTGGTAGCGGAGATTTTGCTAGAGGAGATTTTTGTAGAGGAGATTTTGGTAGCAGAGATTTTGGTAGAGGAGATTTTGGTAGCGGAGATTTTGGTAGAGGAGATTTTGCTAGAGGAGATTTTGGTAGCTGAGATTTTGGTAGAGGAGATTTTGGTAGCAGATTTTGTAGCGGAGATTTTTAGCGGAATTTTGGTACAGAATTTTGTAGCGGAATTTTGGTTAGAGGGATTTTGGTTAGCGGAATTTTGTTAGCAGAGATTTTGGTAGCGGAGATTTTGGTAGCGGAGATTTTGGTAGCAGAGATTTTGGTTAGCAGAGATTTTGCTAGCGGAGATTTTGCTAGAGGAGATTTTGGTAGCGGATAGCGGAGATTTTGCTAGAGGAGATTTTGGTAGCAGAGATTTTGATAGCGCAGATTTTGGTAGCGCAGATTTTGGTAGCGGAGATTTTGCTAGAGGAGATTTTGCTAGAGGAGATTTTTGTAGCGGAGATTTTGGTTAGAGGAGATTTTGATAGCGCAGATTTTGGTAGCGCAGATTTTGGTAGCCGAGATTTTGCTAGAGGAGATTTTGGTAGCGGAGATTTTGGTTAGAGGAGATTTTGGTAGCAGAGATTTTGGTTAGAGGAGATTTTGGTAGCAGAGATTTTGATAGCGGAGATTTTGGTAGCGGAGATTTTGGTTAGAGGAGATTTTGGTAGCAGAGATTTTGATAGCGGAGATTTTGGTAGCGGAGATTTTGGTAGCGGAGATTTTGCTAGAGGAGATTTTGGTAGCGGAGATTTTGATAGCGGAGATTTTGCTAGAGGAGATTTTGGTAGAGGAGATTTTGGTAGCAGAGATTTTGGTAGAGGAGATTTTGGTAGCGGAGATTTTGGTAGCAGAGATTTTGGTAGAGGAGATTTTGGTAGAGGAGATTTTGGTAGCAGAGATTTTGGTTAGCGGAGATTTTGGTAGAGTAGATTTTGGTTAGCAGAGATTTTGGTAGCGGAGATTTTGGTAGCAGAGATTTTGGTAACGGAGATTTTGGTTAGCAGAGATTTTGGTAGCGGAGATTTTGGTTAGCGGAGATTTTGGTAGCAGAGATTTTGGTAACGGAGATTTTGGTTAGCGGAGATTTTGGTAGCAGAGATTTTGGTAACGGAGATTTTGGTTAGAGGAGATTTTGGTAGCGGAGATTTTGGTTAGAGGAGATTTTGGTAGCGGAGATTTTGGTTAGCGGAGATTTTGGTTAGCGGAGATTTTGGTAGCGGAGATTTTGGTTAGAGGAGATTTTGGTAGCAGAGATTTTGATAGCGGAGATTTTGGTAGCGGAGATTTTGCTAGAGGAGATTTTGGTAGCGGTTATTTTGCTAGAGGAGATTTTGTTAGCGGAGATTTTGGTAGCAGAGATTTTGGTAGCGGAGATTTTGCTAGAGGAGATTTTGGTAAAGGAGATTTTGGTAGCAGAGATTTTGGTAGAGGAGATTTTGGTTAGCGGAGATTTTGGTAACGGAGATTTTGGTTAGCGGAGATTTTGGTAGCAGAGATTTTGGTTAGCAGAGATTTTGGTAGCAGAGATTTTGGTAACGGAGATTTTGGTTAGCAGAGATTTTGGTAGCGGAGATTTTGGTTAGAGGCGATTTTGGTTAGCGGAGATTTTGGTAGCAGAGATTTTGGTAACGGAGATTTTGGTTAGCAGAGATTTTGGTTAGCGGAGATTTTGGTAGCGGAGATTTTGGTAGCGGAGATTTTGCTAGAGGTGATTTTGCTACAGGAGATTTTGGTAGCGGAGATTTTGCTAGAGGAGATTTTGGTAGCGGAGATTTTGGTTAGAGGAGATTTTGGTTAGAGGAGATTTTGGTAGCAGAGATTTTGGTAGCGGAGATTTTGGTAGCGGAGATTTTTGTAGCGGAGATTTTGGTTAGAGGAGATTTTGATAGCGGAGATTTTGGTAGCGGAGATTTTGCTAGAGGAGATTTTGGTAGCAGAGATTTTGATAGAGGAGATTTTGGTAGAGGAGATTTTGGTAGCAGAGATTTTGGTAGAGGAGATTTTGGTAGCGGAGATTTTGCTAGAGGAGATTTTGGTAGAGGAGATTTTGGTTAGCGGAGATTTTGGTAACGGAGATTTTGGTTAGCGGAGATTTTGGTAGCAGAGATTTTCGTTAACAAAGATTTTGGTAGCGGAGATTTTCGTTAGCGGAGATTTTGGTAGCAGAGATTTTGGTAACGGAGATTTTGGTTAGCAGAGATTTTGGTAGCGGAGATTTTTGTTAGAGGCGATTTTGGTTAGCGGAGATTTTGGTAGCAGAGATTTTGGTAACGGAGATTTTGGTTAGCAGAGATTTTGGTTAGCGGAGATTTTGGTAGCGGAGATTTTGGTAGCGGAGATTTTGGTAGCGTAGATTTTGGTTAGAGGAGATTTTGGTAGCAGAGATTTTGGTAGCGGAGATTTTGATAGCGGAGATTTTGGTAGAGGAGATTTTGGTAGAGGAGATTTTGGTTAGAGGAGATTTTGATAGCGGAGATTTTGGTAGCGGAGATTTTGGTAGCGGAGATTTTGCTAGAGGAGATTTTGGTAGCAGAGATTTTGGTAGCGGAGATTTTGGTAGCGGAGATTTTGGTAGCGGAGATTTTGGTTAGAAGAGATTTTGGTAGCGCAGATTTTGGTAGCGCAGATTTTGATAGCGGAGATTTTTGTAGCGGAGATTTTGGTTAGAGGAGATTTTGATAGCGGAGATTTTGGTAGCGCAGATTTTGATAGCGGAGATTTTGGTTAGAAGAGATTTTGGTAGCGCAGATTTTGGTAGCGGAGATTTTGCTAGAGGAGATTTTGGTAGCAGAGATTTTGGTAGCGGAGATTTTGGTTAGAAGAGATTTTGGTAGCGCAGATTTTGGTAGCGCAGATTTTGATACCCGAGATTTTTGTAGCGGAGATTTTGGTTAGAGGAGATTTTGATAGCGGAGATTTTGGTAGCGGAGATTTTGGTTAGAAGAGATTTTGGTAGCGCAGATTTTGGTAGCGGAGATTTTGCTAGAGGAGATTTTGGTAGCGGAGATTTTGGTAGCGGAGATTTTGGTAGCGGAGATTTTGGTTAGAGGAGATTTTGTTAGCGGAGATTTTGGTAGCGGAGATTTTGATAGCGGAGATTTTGGTAGCGGAGATTTTGGTTAGAAGAGATTTTGGTAGCGCAGATTTTGGTAGCGCAGATTTTGATAGCGGAGATTTTTGTAGCGGAGATTTTGGTTAGAGGAGATTTTGATAGCGGAGATTTTGGTAGCAGAGATTTTGATAGCGGAGATTTTGGTAGCGGAGATTTTGGTTAGAAGAGATTTTGGTAGCGCAGATTTTGGTAGCGGAGATTTTGCTAGAGGAGATTTTGGTAGCAGAGATTTTGGTAGCGGAGATTTTGGTTAGAAGAGATTTTGGTAGCGCAGATTTTGGTAGCGCAGATTTTGATAGCGGAGATTTTTGTAGCGGAGATTTTGGTTAGAGGAGATTTTGATAGCGGAGATTTTGGTAGCAGAGATTTTGGTAGCGGAGATTTTGGTAGCGGAGATTTTGGTTAGAAGAGATTTTGGTAGCGCAGATTTTGGTAGCGGAGATTTTGCTAGAGGAGATTTTGGTAGCAGAGATTTTGGTAGCGGAGATTTTGGTAGCGGAGATTTTGGTTAGAAGAGATTTTGGTAGCGCAGATTTTGGTAGCGCAGATTTTGATAGCGGAGATTTTTGTAGCGGAGATTTTGGTTAGAGGAGATTTTGATAGCGGAGATTTTGGTAGCGGAGATTTTTGAAGCGGAGATTTTGGTAGCGGAGATTTTGGTAGCGGAGATTTTGGTTAGAAGAGATTTTGGTAGCGCAGATTTTGGTAGCGGAGATTTTGCTAGAGGAGATTTTGGTAGCGGAGATTTTGGTAGCGGAGATTTTGGTAGCGGAGATTTTGGTTAGAAGAGATTTTGGTAGCGCAGATTTTGGTAGCGCAGATTTTGATAGCGGAGATTTTTGTAGCGGAGATTTTGGTTAGAGGAGATTTTGATAGCGGAGATTTTGGTAGCGGAGATTTTGGTAGCGGAGATTTTGCTAGAGGAGATTTTGGTAGCAGAGATTTTGGTAGCGGAGATTTTGGTAGCGGAGATTTTGGTTAGAGGAGATTTTGATAGCGGAGATTTTGGTAGCGGAGATTTTTGTAGCGGAGATTTTGGTTAGAGGAGATTTTGCTAGAGGAGATTTTGGTAGCAGAGATTTTGGTAGCGGAGATTTTGGTTAGAAGAGATTTTGGTAGCGCAGATTTTGGTAGCGCAGATTTTGATAGCGGAGATTTTTGTAGCGGAGATTTTGCTAGAGGAGATTTTGGTAGCAGAGATTTTGGTAGCGGAGATTTTGGTTAGAAGAGATTTTGGTAGCGCAGATTTTGGTAGCGCAGATTTTGATAGCGGAGATTTTTGTAGCGGAGATTTTGCTAGAGGAGATTTTGGTAGCAGAGATTTTGGTAGCGGAGATTTTGGTTAGAAGAGATTTTGGTAGCGCAGATTTTGGTAGCGCAGATTTTGATAGCGGAGATTTTTGTAGCGGAGATTTTGGTTAGAGGAGATTTTGATAGCGGAGATTTTGGTAGCAGAGATTTTGGTAGCGGAGATTTTGGTAGCGGAGATTTTGGTTAGAAGAGATTTTGGTAGCGCAGATTTTGGTAGCGGAGATTTTGCTAGAGGAGATTTTGGTAGCAGAGATTTTGGTAGCGGAGATTTTGGTAGCGGAGATTTTGGTTAGAAGAGATTTTGGTAGCGCAGATTTTGGTAGCGCAGATTTTGATAGCGGAGATTTTTGTAGCGGAGATTTTGGTTAGAGGAGATTTTGATAGCGGAGATTTTGGTAGCGGAGATTTTTGTAGCGGAGATTTTGGTAGCGGAGATTTTGGTAGCGGAGATTTTGGTTAGAAGAGATTTTGGTAGCGCAGATTTTGGTAGCGGAGATTTTGCTAGAGGAGATTTTGGTAGCGGAGATTTTGGTAGCGGAGATTTTGGTAGCGGAGATTTTGGTTAGAAGAGATTTTGGTAGCGCAGATTTTGGTAGCGCAGATTTTGATAGCGGAGATTTTTGTAGCGGAGATTTTGGTTAGAGGAGATTTTGATAGCGGAGATTTTGGTAGCGGAGATTTTGGTAGCGGAGATTTTGCTAGAGGAGATTTTGGTAGCAGAGATTTTGGTTAGAAGAGATTTTGGTAGCGCAGATTTTGGTAGCGCAGATTTTGGTAGCGCAGATTTTGGTAGCGGAGATTTTGCTAGAGGAGATTTTGGTAGCAGAGATTTTGGTAGCGGAGATTTTGGTTAGAAGAGATTTTGGTAGCGCAGATTTTGGTAGCGCAGATTTTGATAGCGGAGATTTTTGTAGCGGAGATTTTGGTTAGAGGAGATTTTGATAGCGGAGATTTTGGTAGCAGAGATTTTGGTAGCGGAGATTTTGGTTAGAAGAGATTTTGGTAGCGCAGATTTTGGTAGCGCAGATTTTGATAGCGGAGATTTTTGTAGCGGAGATTTTGGTTAGAGGAGATTTTGGTTAGCGGAGATTTTGATAGCGGAGATTTTGGTAGCGCAGATTTTGGTAGCGGAGATTTTGGTTAGAGGAGATTTTGATAGCGGAGATTTTGGTAGCGGAGATTTTGCTAGAGGAGATTTTGGTAGCGGAGATTTTGGTTAGAAGAGATTTTGGTAGCGCAGATTTTGGTAGCGCAGATTTTGGTAGCGGAGATTTTGCTAGAGGAGATTTTGGTAGCAGAGATTTTGGTAGCGGAGATTTTGGTTAGAAGGAGATTTTGGTAGCGCAGATTTTGGTAGCGCAGATTTTGATAGCGGAGATTTTTGTAGCGGAGATTTTGGTTAGAGGAGATTTTGATAGCGGAGATTTTGGTAGCAGAGATTTTGGTAGCGGAGATTTTGGTAGCGGAGATTTTGGTTAGAAGAGATTTTGGTAGCGCAGATTTTGGTAGCGCAGATTTTTGTAGCGGAGATTTTGGTTAGAAGAGATTTTGGTAGCGCAGATTTTGGTAGCGCAGATTTTGATAGCGGAGATTTTTGTAGCGGAGATTTTGGTTAGAGGAGATTTTGATAGCGGAGATTTTGGTAGCGGAGATTTTTGTAGCGGAGATTTTGGTTAGAGGAGATTTTGCTAGAGGAGATTTTGGTAGCGCAGATTTTGGTAGCGGAGATTTTGGTAGCGGAGATTTTTGTAGCGGAGATTTTGGTTAGAGGAGATTTTGGTAGCGGAGATTTTTGTAGCGGAGATTTTGGTTAGAGGAGATTTTGCTAGCGCAGATTTTGGTAGCGGAGATTTTGGTTAGAGGAGATTTTGATAGCGGAGATTTTGGTAGCGGAGATTTTGTAGCGGAGATTTTGGTTAGAGGAGATTTTGATAGCGGAGATTTTGGTAGCGGAGATTTTTGTAGCGGAGATTTTGGTTAGAGGAGATTTTGGTAGCGGAGATTTTTGTAGCGGAGATTTTGGTTAGAGGAGATTTTGCTAGCGCAGATTTTGGTAGCGGAGATTTTGGTTAGAAGAGATTTTGGTAGCGCAGATTTTGGTAGCGCAGATTTTGGTAGCGCAGATTTTGGTAGCGGAGATTTTGGTTAGAGGAGATTTTGATAGCGGAGATTTTGGTAGCGGAGATTTTGGTAGCGGAGATTTTGGTAGCGGAGATTTTGGTAGCGGAGATTTTGGTTAGAAGAGATTTTGGTAGCGGAGATTTTGGTAGCGGAGATTTTGCTAGAGGAGATTTTGGTAGCGGAGATTTTGGTAGCGGAGATTTTGGTAGCGGAGATTTTGGTAGCGCAGATTTTGGTAGCGCAGATTTTGATAGCGGAGATTTTTGTAGCGGAGATTTTGGTTAGAGGAGATTTTGATAGCGGAGATTTTGGTAGCGGAGATTTTGGTAGCGGAGATTTTGCTAGAGGAGATTTTGGTAGCAGAGATTTTGGTAGCGGAGATTTTTGTAGCGGAGATTTTGGTTAGAGGAGATTTTGATAGCGGAGATTTTGGTAGCGGAGATTTTGGTAGCGGAGATTTTTGTAGCGGAGATTTTGGTTAGAGGAGATTTTGATAGCGGAGATTTTGGTAGCGGAGATTTTGGTAGCGGAGATTTTGCTAGAGGAGATTTTGGTAGCGGAGATTTTGGTAGCGGAGATTTTTGTAGCGGAGATTTTTGTAGCGGAGATTTTGTTAGCGGAGATTTTGGTAGCGGAGATTTTTGTAGCCGAGATTTTGGTTAGAGGAGATTTTGGTAGCGGAGATTTTGCTAGAGGAGATTTTGGTAGCGGAGATTTTGGTAGCGGAGATTTTTGTAGCGGAGATTTTGATAGCGGAGATTTTGGTAGCGCAGATTTTGGTAGCGGAGATTTTGGTAGCGGAGATTTTTGTAGCGGAGATTTTGGTTAGAGGAGATTTTGATAGCGGAGATTTTGGTAGCGGAGATTTTTGTAGCGGAGATTTTGGTTAGAGGAGATTTTGCTAGAGGAGATTTTGGTAGCGCAGATTTTGGTAGCGGAGATTTTGGTAGCGGAGATTTTTGTAGCGGAGATTTTGGTTAGAGGAGATTTTTGTAGCGGAGATTTTGGTTAGAGGAGATTTTGCTAGCGCAGATTTTGGTAGCGGAGATTTTGGTTAGAGGAGATTTTGATAGCGGAGATTTTGGTAGCGGAGATTTTGTAGAGGAGATTTTGATAGCGGAGATTTTGGTAGCGGAGATTTTGCTAGAGGAGATTTTGGTAGCAGAGATTTTTGTAGCGGAGATTTTGGTAGCGGAGATTTTGGTTAGAGGAGATTTTGATAGCGGAGATTTTGGTAGCGGAGATTTTGGTAGCGGAGATTTTGGTAGCGGAGATTTTTGTAGCGGAGATTTTGGTTAGAGGAGATTTTGATAGCGGAGATTTTGGTAGCGGAGATTTTGGTAGCGGAGATTTTGGTAGCGGAGATTTTGGTAGCGGAGATTTTGCTAGAGGAGATTTTGGTAGCGGAGATTTTGGTTAGCGGAGATTTTGGTAGCGGAGATTTTGGTTAGAGGAGATTTTGGTAGCGCAGATTTTGGTAGCGCAGATTTTGGTAGCGGAGATTTTTGTAGCGGAGATTTTGGTTAGAGGAGATTTTGGTAGCGGAGATTTTGGTTAGAGGAGATTTTGGTAGCGCAGATTTTGGTAGCGCAGATTTTGGTAGCGGAGATTTTGGTAGCGGAGATTTTTGTAGAGGAGATTTTGATAGCGGAGATTTTGGTAGCGGAGATTTTGGTAGCGGAGATTTTTGTAGCGGAGATTTTGATAGCGGAGATTTTGCTAGAGGAGATTTTGGTAGCAGAGATTTTCGTAGCGGAGATTTTGGTAGCGGAGATTTTTGTAGCGGAGATTTTGGTTAGAGGAGATTTTGATAGCGCAGATTTTGGTAGCGCAGATTTTGGTAGCGCAGATTTTGGTAGCGGAGATTTTTGTAGCGGAGATTTTGGTTAGAGGAGATTTTGATAGCGGAGATTTTGGTAGCGGAGATTTTTGTAGCGGAGATTTTGGTTAGAGGAGATTTTGCTAGAGGAGATTTTGGTAGCGCAGATTTTGGTAGCGGAGATTTTGGTAGCGGAGATTTTTGTAGCGGAGATTTTGGTAGCGGAGATTTTGGTTAGAGGAGATTTTGCTAGAGGAGATTTTGGTAGCGCAGATTTTGGTAGCGGAGATTTTGGTAGCGGAGATTTTGGTTAGAGGAGATTTTGATAGCGGAGATTTTGGTAGCGGAGATTTTGTAGCTGAGATTTTGGTTAGAGGAGATTTTGATAGCGGAGATTTTGGTAGCGGAGATTTTGCTAGAGGAGATTTTGGTAGCAGAGATTTTTGTAGCGGAGATTTTGGTAGCGGAGATTTTGGTTAGAGGAGATTTTGATAGCGGAGATTTTGGTAGCGGAGATTTTGGTAGCGGAGATTTTGGTAGCGGAGATTTTGGTAGCGGAGATTTTTGTAGCGGAGATTTTGATAGCGGAGATTTTGGTAGCGGAGATTTTGGTAGCGAAGATTTTTGTAGCGGAGATTTTGGTTAGAGGAGATTTTGATAGCGGAGATTTTGGTAGCGGAGATTTTGGTAGCGGAGATTTTGCTAGAGGAGATTTTGGTAGCGGAGATTTTGGTAGCGGAGATTTTTGTAGCGGAGATTTTGGTTTGAGGAGATTTTGGTAGAGGAGATTTTGGTAGCGGAGATTTTTGTAGCGGAGATTTTGGTTAGAGGAGATTTTGGTAGCGGAGATTTTGGTAGCGGAGATTTTGCTAGAGGAGATTTTGCTAGAGGAGATTTTGGTAGCAGAGATTTTGGTAGCGGAGATTTTGGTTAGAGGAGATTTTTATAGCGGAGATTTTGGTAGCCGAGATTTTTGTAGAGGAGATTTTGATAGCGGAGATTTTGGTAGCGGAGATTTTGGTAGCGGAGATTTTTGTAACGGAGATTTTGGTTAGAGGAGATTTTGATAGCGGAAATTTTGGTAGCGCAGTTTTTGTAGCGGAGATTTTGGTAGCGGAGATTTTTGTAGCGGAGATTTTGGTTAGAGGAGATTTTGATAGCGGAGATTTTGGTAGCGGAGATTTTTGTAGCGGAGATATTGTTTAGAGGAGATTTTGCTAGAGGAGATTTTGGTAGCGCAGATTTTGGTAGCGGAGATTTTGGTAGCGCAGATTTTTGTAGCGGAGATTTTGGTTAGAGGAGATTTTGGTAGCGGAGATTTTGGTAGCGGAGATTTTTGTAGCGGAGATTTTGGTAGCGGAGATTTTGCTAGAGGAGATTTTGGTAGCAGAGATTTTCGTAGCGGAGATTTTGGTAGCGGAGATTTTTGTAGCGGAGATTTTGGTTAGAGGAGATTTTGATAGCGGAGATTTTGGTAGCGCAGATTTTGGTAGCGGAGATTTTGGTAGCGGAGATTTTTGTAGCGGAGATTTTGGTTAGAGGAGATTTTGATAGCGGAGATTTTGGTAGCGGAGATTTTGGTAGCGGAGATTTTTGTAGCGGAGATTTTGGTTACAGGAGATTTTGGTAGCGCAGATTTTGGTAGCGGAGATTTTGGTAGCGGAGATTTTTGTAGCGGAGATTTTGGTAGCGGAGATTTTGGTAGCGGAGATTTTTGTAGCGGAGATTTTGCTAGAGGAGATTTTGGTAGCGCAGATTTTGGTAGCGGAGATTTTGGTAGCGGAGATTTTTGTAGCGGAGATTTTGGTTAGAGGAGATTTTGATAGCGGAGATTTTGGTAGCGGAGATTTTTGTAGCGGAGATTTTGGTTAGAGGAGATTTTGATAGCGGAGATTTTGGTAGCGGAGATTTTGCTAGAGGAGATTTTGGTAGCAGAGATTTTCGTAGCGGAGATTTTGGTAGCGGAGATTTTTGTAGCGGAGATTTTGGTTAGAGGAGATTTTGATAGCGGAGATTTTGGTAGCGGAGATTTTGCTAGAGGAGATTTTGGTAGCAGAGATTTTGGTAGCGGAGATCTTGGTAGCGGAGATTTTTGTAGCGGAGATTTTGGTTTGAGGAGATTTTGATAGCGGAGATTTTGGTAGCGGAGATTTTGGTAGCGGAGATTTTGCTAGAGGAGATTTTGGTAGCAGAGATTTTGATAGAGGAGATTTTGATAGCGGAGATTTTGGTAGCGGAGATTTTGGTAGCGGAGATTTTTGTAGCGGAGATTTTGGTTAGAGGAGATTTTGATAGCGGAGATTTTGGTAATTTTGTAGCGGAGATTTTGCTAGAGGAGATTTTGGTAGCAGAGATTTTGGTAGCGGAGATTTTGGTAGCGGAGATTTTTGTAGCGGAGATTTTGGTTAGAGGAGATTTTGATAGCGGAGATTTTGGTAGCGGAGATTTTGGTTAGAGGAGATTTTGGTAGCGCAGATTTTGGTAGCGGAGATTTTGGTTAGAGGAGATTTTGATAGCGGAGATTTTGGTAGCGGAGATTTTGGTTAGAGGAGATTTTGATAGCGGAGATTTTGGTAGCGGAGATTTTGCTAGATGAGATTTTGGTAGCAGAGATTTTGGTAGCGGAGATTTTGGTAGCGGAGATTTTGGTTAGAGGAGATTTTGATAGCGGAGATTTTGGTAGCGGAGATTTTGGTAGCGGAGATTTTGCTAGAGGAGATTTTGGTAGCAGAGATTTTGATAGAGGAGATTTTGGTAGCAGAGATTTTGGTAGCGGAGATTTTGGTAGCGGAGATTTTTGTAGCGGAGATTTTGATAGCGGAGATTTTGGTAGCGGAGATTTTGGTAGCGGAGATTTTGGTAGCGGAGATTTTTGTAGCGGAGATTTTGGTTAGAGGAGATTTTGGTAGCGGAGATTTTGGTTAGCGGAGATTTTGGTAGCGGAGATTTTGGTAGCGGAGATTTTGGTAGCGGAGATTTTGGTTAGAGGAGATTTTGATAGCGGAGATTTTGGTAGCGGAGATTTTGGTTAGAGGAGATTTTGATAGCGGAGATTTTGGTAGCGGAGATTTTGCTAGAGGAGATTTTGGTAGCAGAGATTTTGGTAGCGGAGATTTTGGTAGCGGAGATTTTTGTAGCGGAGATTTTGGTTAGAGGAGATTTTGATAGCGGAGATTTTGGTAGCGGAGATTTTGGTAGCGGAGATTTTGCTAGAGGAGATTTTGGTAGCAGAGATTTTGATAGAGGAGATTTTGGTAGCAGAGATTTTGGTAGCGGAGATTTTGGTAGCGGAGATTTTTGTAGCGGAGATTTTGATAGCGGAGATTTTGGTAGCGGAGATTTTTGTAGCGGAGACTTTGGTAGCGGAGATTTTGGTTAGAGGAGATTTTGGTAGCGCAGATTTTGGTAGCGGAGATTTTGGTAGCGGAGATTTTGGTTAGAGGAGATTTTGATAGCGCAGATTTTGGTAGCGGAGATTTTGGTTAGAGGAGATTTTGGTTAGAGGAGATTTTGGTAGCGGAGATTTTGATAGCGGAGATTTTGGTAGCGGAGATTTTGATAGCGGAGATTTTGGTAGCGGAGATTTTGGTTAGAGGAGATTTTGATAGCGGAGATTTTGGTAGCGGAGATTTTGCTAGAGGAGATTTTGGTAGCAGAGATTTTGGTAGCGGAGATTTTGGTAGCGGAGATTTTTGTAGCGGAGATTTTGGTTAGAGGAGATTTTGATAGCGGAGATTTTGGTAGCGGAGATTTTGGTAGCGGAGATTTTGCTAGAGGAGATTTTGGTAGCAGAGATTTTGATAGAGGAGATTTTGGTAGCAGAGATTTTGGTAGCGGAGATTTTGGTAGCGGAGATTTTTGTAGCGGAGATTTTGGTTAGAGGAGATTTTGATAGCGGAGATTTTGGTTAGAGGAGATTTTGATAGCGGAGATTTTGGTAGCGGAGATTTTGCTAGAGGAGATTTTGGTAGCAGAGATTTTGGTAGCGGAGATTTTGGTAGCGGAGATTTTTGTAGCGGAGATTTTGGTTAGAAGAGATTTTGATAGCGGAGATTTTGGTAGCGGAGATTTTGGTAGAGGAGATTTTGGTAGCGCAGATTTTGGTAGCGGAGATTTTGGTTAGAGGAGATTTTGATAGCGGAGATTTTGGTAGCGGAGATTTTTGTAGCGGAGATTTTGGTTAGAGGAGATTTTGGTAGCGCAGATTTTGGTAGCGGAGATTTTGGTAGCGGAGATTTTGGTTAGAGGAGATTTTGATAGCGGAGATTTTGGTAGCGGAGATTTTGGTTAGAGGAGATTTTGATAGCGGAGATTTTGGTAGCGGAGATTTTGCTAGAGGAGATTTTGGTAGCAGAGATTTTGGTAGCGGAGATTTTGGTAGCGGAGATTTTTGTAGCGGAGATTTTGGTTAGAGGAGATTTTGATAGCGGAGATTTTGGTAGCGGAGATTTTGGTAGCGGAGATTTTGCTAGAGGAGATTTTGGTAGCAGAGATTTTGATAGAGGAGATTTTGGTAGCAGAGATTTTGGTAGCGGAGATTTTGGTAGCGGAGATTTTGGTTAGAGGAGATTTTGATAGCGGAGATTTTGGTAGCGGAGATTTTTGTAGCGGAGATTTTGGTTAGAGGAGATTTTGATAGCGGAGATTTTGGTAGCGGAGATTTTGCTAGAGGAGATTTTGGTAGCGGAGATTTTGGTTAGAGGAGATTTTGGTAGCGCAGATTTTGGTAGCGGAGATTTTGGTAGCGGAGATTTTTGTAGCGGAGATTTTGGTAGCGGAGATTTTGGTAGCGGAGATTTTTGTAGCGGAGATTTTGGTTAGAGGAGATTTTGCTAGAGGAGATTTTGGTAGCGCAGATTTTGGTAGCGGAGATTTTGGTAGCGGAGATTTTGGTTAGAGGAGATTTTGGTAGCGGAGATTTTGGTAGCGGAGATTTTGGTAGCGGAGATTTTGTTAGCGGAGATTTTTGTAGCGGAGATTTTGGTTAGAGGAGATTTTGGTAGCGCAGATTTTGGTAGCGGAGATTTTGGTTAGAGGAGATTTTGGTTAGAGGAGATTTTGGTAGCGGAGATTTTGGTAGCGGAGATTTTTGTAGCGGAGATTTTGGTTAGAGGAGATTTTGATAGCGGAGATTTTGGTAGCGGAGATTTTGGTAACGGAGATTTTGCTAGAGGAGATTTTGGTAGCGGAGATTTTTGTATCGGAGATTTTGGTTAGAGGAGATTTTGATAGCGGAGATTTTGGTAGCGGAGATTTTGGTAGCGGAAATTTTGGTTAGAGGAGATTTTGGTAGCGGAGATTTTGGTAGCGGAGATTTTTGTAGCGGAGATTTTGGTTAGAGGAGATTTTGATAGCGGAGATTTTGGTAGCGGAGATTTTGGTAGCAGAGATTTTGGTAGCGGAGATTTTGGTTAGAGGAGATTTTGATAGCGGAGATTTTGGTAGCGGAGATTTTGCTAGAGGAGATTTTGGTAGCGGAGATTTTTGTAGCGGAGATTTTGGTTAGAGGAGATTTTGGTAGCGCAGATTTTGGTAGCGGAGATTTTGGTAGCGGAGATTTTTGTAGCGGAGATTTTGATAGCGGAGATTTTGGTAGCGGAGATTTTGGTAGCGGAGATTTTTGTAGCGGAGATTTTGGTTAGAGGAGATTTTGGTAGCGCAGATTTTGGTAGCGGAGATTTTGGTAGCGGAGATTTTGGTTAGAGGAGATTTTGGTAGCGGAGATTTTGGTAGCGGAGATTTTGGTAGCGGAGATTTTTGTAGCGGAGATTTTGGTAGCGGAGATTTTGGTTAGAGGAGATTTTGGTAGCACAGATTTTGGTAGCGGAGATTTTGGTAGCGGAGATTTTGGTTAGAGGAGATTTTGATAGCGGAGATTTTGGTAGCGGAGATTTTGGTAGCGGAGATTTTTGTAGCGGAGATTTTGGTTAGAGGAGATTTTGATAGCGGAGATTTTGGTAGCGGAGATTTTGGTAACGGAGATTTTGCTAGAGGAGATTTTGGTAGCGGAGATTTTTGTATCGGAGATTTTGGTTAGAGGAGATTTTGATAGCGGAGATTTTGGTAGCGGAGATTTTGGTAGCGGAAATTTTGGTTAGAGGAGATTTTGGTAGCGGAGATTTTGGTAGCGGAGATTTTTGTAGCGGAGATTTTGGTTAGAGGAGATTTTGATAGCGGAGATTTTGGTAGCGGAGATTTTGGTAGCGGAGATTTTGGTAGCAGAGATTTTGGTAGCGGAGATTTTGGTAGCGGAGATTTTTGTAGCGGAGATTTTGATAGCGGAGATTTTGGTAGCGGAGATTTTGGTAGCGGAGATTTTGCTAGAGGAGATTTTGGTAGCAGAGATTTTGGTAGCGGAGATTTTGGTAGCGGAGATTTTTGTAGCGGAGATTTTGGTTAGAGGAGATTTTGGTAGCGGAGATTTTGGTAGCGGAGATTTTGCTAGAGGAGATTTTGGTAGCGGAGATTTTTGGTTAGAGGAGATTTTGATAGCGGAGATTTTGCTAGCGGAGATTTTGCTAGCGGAGATTTTGGTAGCAGAGATTTTGGTAGCGGAGATTTTGGTAGCGGAGATTTTGGTAGCGGAGATTTTTGTAGCGGAGATTTTGGTTAGAGGAGATTTTGATAGCGGAGATTTTGGTAGCGGAGATTTTTGTAGCGGAGATTTTGGTTAGAGGAGATTTTGGTAGCGGAGATTTTGGTAGCGGAGATTTTGGTAGCGGAGATTTTTGTACCGGAGATTTTGGTTAGAGGAGATTTTGGTAGCGGAGATTTTGGAGCGGAGATTTTGGTTAGAGGAGATTTTGGTAGCGGAGATTTTGCTAGCGGAGATTTTGGTAGCGGAGATTTTGGTTAGAGGAGATTTTGCTAGAGGAGATTTTGGTAGCGGAGATTTTTGTAGCGGAGATTTTGGTTAGAGGAGATTTTGCTAGAGGAGATTTTGGTAGCGGAGATTTTTGTAGCGGAGATTTTGGTTAGAGGAGATTTTGGTAGCGGAGATTTTGGTAGCGGAGATTTTTGTAGCGGAGATTTTGCTAGAGGAGATTTTGGTAGCGCAGATTTTGGTAGCGGAGATTTTGGTAGCGGAGATTTTTGTAGCGGAGATTTTGGTTAGAGGAGATTTTGATAGCGGAGATTTTGGTAGTGGAGATTTTTGTAGCGGAGATTTTGGTTAGAGGAGATTTTGGTAGCGGAGATTTTGCTAGAGGAGATTTTGGTAGCAGAGATTTTCGTAGCGGAGATTTTCGTAGCGGAGATTTTGGTAGCGGAGATTTTTGTAGCGGAGATTTTGGTTAGAGGAGATTTTGGTAGCAGAGATTTTGGTAGCGGAGATTTTGGTAGCGGAGATTTTGCTAGAGGAGATTTTGGTAGCAGAGATTTGGTAGCGGAGATTTTGGTAGCGGAGATTTTTGTAGCGGAGATTTTGGTTAGAGGAGATTTTGATAGCGGAGATTTTGGTAGCGGAGATTTTGCTAGAGGAGATTTTGGTAGCAGAGATTTTGATAGAGGAGATTTTGGTAGCAGAGATTTTGGTAGCGGAGATTTTGGTAGCGGAGATTTTTGTAGCGGAGATTTTGGTTAGAGGAGATTTTGATAGCGGAGATTTTGCTAGAGGAGATTTTGGTAGCAGAGATTTTGATAGAGGAGATTTTGGTAGCGGAGATTTTGCTAGAGGAGATTTTGGTAGCGGAGATTTTGGTTAGAGGAGATTTTGGTAGCAGAGATTTTGGTTAGAGGAGATTTTGATAGCGGAGATTTTGGTAGCGGAGATTTTGCTAGAGGAGATTTTGCTAGAGGAGATTTTGGTAGCGGAGATTTTGGTAGCGGAGATTTTGCTAGAGGAGATTTTGGTAGCAGAGATTTTCGTAGCGGAGATTTTGGTAGCAGAGATTTTGGTAGCGGAGATTTTGGTAGCGGAGATTTTTGTAGCGGAGATTTTGGTTAGAGGAGATTTTGATAGCGGAGATTTTGGTAGCGGAGATTTTGGTAGCGGAGATTTTGCTAGAGGAGATTTTGGTAGCAGAGATTTTCGTAGCGGAGATTTTGGTAGCGGAGATTTTTGTAGCGGAGATTTTGGTTAGAGGAGATTTTGGTAGAGGAGATTTTGGTAGCGGAGATTTTGCTAGAGGAGATTTTGGTAGCAGAGATTTTGGTAGCGGGGATTTTGGTAGCGGAGATTTTTGTAGCGGAGATTTTGGTTAGAGGAGATTTTGATAGCGGAGATTTTGGTAGCGGAGATTTTGGTAGCGGAGATTTTGCTAGAGGAGATTTTGGTTAGAGGAGATTTTGATAGCGGAGATTTTGGTAGCGGAGATTTTGGTAGCAGAGATTTTGATAGAGGAGATTTTGGTAGCGGAGATTTTGGTAGCCGAGATTTTGCTAGAGGAGATTTTGGTAGCGGAGATTTTGGTTAGAGGAGATTTTGGTAGCAGAGATTTTGGTTAGAGGAGATTTTGGTAGCAGAGATTTTGATAGCGGAGATTTTGGTAGCGGAGATTTTGCTAGAGGAGATTTTGCTAGAGGAGATTTTGGTAGCGGAGATTTTGGTAGCGGAGATTTTGGTAGAGGAGATTTTGGTAGCAGAGATTTTGGTAGAGGAGATTTTGGTAGCGGAGATTTTTGATAGCGGAGATTTTGGTAGCGGAGATTTTGGTAGCAGAGATTTTGGTAGCGGAGATTTTTGTAGCGGAGATTTTGGTTAGAGGAGATTTTGATAGCGGAGATTTTGGTAGCGGAGATTTTGGTAGCGGAGATTTTGGTTAGAGGAGATTTTGATAGCGGAGATTTTGGTAGCGGAGATTTTTGTAGCGGAGATTTTGGTTAGAGGAGATTTTGGTAGCAGAGATTTTGGTAGCGAAGATTTTGGTAGCAATTTTTAGCAATTTTTTACAATTTTGGTTAGAGGAATTTTTAGCAATTTTGGAGCGATTTTGTAGCAGATTTTTTAGCTGAGATTTCGTTAGAGGAGATTTTGGTAGCAGAGATTTTGGTAGCAGATTTTGGTAGCGGAGATTTTGTAGCAATTTGTTAGAGGAATTTTGATAGCGGAGATTTTGTAGCGGAATTTTTAGCGGAATTTTTAGCGGAATTTTGTAACGGAGATTTTTAGGAGATTTTGTAGCAATTTTTAGAGGGATTTTGGAGCGGAGATTTTGGTAGAAGATTTTGGTACGGAGATTTTGGTTAGCGGAGATTTTGGTAGCGGAATTTTGGTAGAGGGATTTTAAGGAGATTTTGGTAGCGGAGATTTTGGTAGAGGAGATTTTGGTTAGAGGAATTTTGGTTAGAGGAGATTTTGGTAGCAGAGATTTTCGTAGCGGAGATTTTGGTAGCAGAGATTTTGGTAGCGGAGATTTTGGTAGCGGAGATTTTTGTAGCGGAGATTTTGGTTAGAGGAGATTTTGATAGCGGAGATTTTGGTAGCGGAGATTTTGCTAGAGGAGATTTTGGTAGCAGAGATTTTCGTAGCGGAGATTTTGGTAGCGGAGATTTTTGTAGCGGAGATTTTGGTTAGAGGAGATTTTGGTAGCGGAGATTTTGGTAGCGGAGATTTTGCTAGAGGAGATTTTGGTAGCAGAGATTTTGGTAGCGGAGATTTTGGTAGCGGAGATTTTTGTAGCGGAGATTTTGGTTAGAGGAGATTTTGGTAGCGGAGATTTTGGTAGCGGAGATTTTGCTAGAGGAGATTTTGGTTAGAGGAGATTTTGATAGCGGAGATTTTGGTAGCGGAGATTTTGGTAGCAGAGATTTTGATAGAGGAGATTTTGGTAGCGGAGATTTTGGTAGCCGAGATTTTGCTAGAGGAGATTTTGGTAGCGGAGATTTTGGTTAGAGGAGATTTTGGTAGCAGAGATTTTGGTTAGAGGAGATTTTGGTAGCAGAGATTTTGATAGCGGAGATTTTGGTAGCGGAGATTTTGCTAGAGGAGATTTTGCTAGAGGAGATTTTGGTAGCGGAGATTTTGGTAGCGGAGATTTTGGTAGAGGAGATTTTGGTAGCAGAGATTTTGGTAGAGGAGATTTTGGTAGCGGAGATTTTTGATAGCGGAGATTTTGGTAGCGGAGATTTTGGTAGCGGAGATTTTGGTAGCAGAGATTTTGGTAGCGGAGATTTTTGTAGCGGAGATTTTGGTTAGAGGAGATTTTGATAGCGGAGATTTTGGTAGCGGAGATTTTGGTAGCGGAGATTTTGGTTAGAGGAGATTTTGATAGCGGAGATTTTGGTAGCGGAGATTTTTGTAGCGGAGATTTTGGTTAGAGGAGATTTTGGTAGCAGAGATTTTGGTAGCGAAGATTTTGGTAGCGAAGATTTTGGTAGCGGAGATTTTTGTAGCGGAGATTTCGGTTAGAGGAGATTTTGGTAGCAGAGATTTTGGTAGCGAAGATTTTGGTAGCGGAGATTTTTGTAGCTGAGATTTCGGTTAGAGGAGATTTTGGTAGCAGAGATTTTGGTAGCGAAGATTTTGGTAGCGGAGATTTTTGTAGCGGAGATTTCGGTTAGAGGAGATTTTGATAGCGGAGATTTTGGTAGCGGAGATTTTGGTAGCGGAGATTTTGCTAGCGGAGATTTTGGTAACGGAGATTTTGGTTAGCAGAGATTTTGGTAGCGGAGATTTTGGTTAGAGGCGATTTTGGTTAGCGGAGATTTTGGTAGCAGAGATTTTGGTAACGGAGATTTTGGTTAGCGGAGATTTTGGTAGCGGAGATTTTGCTAGAGGGGATTTTGCTACAGGAGATTTTGGTAGCGGAGATTTTGCTAGAGGAGATTTTGGTTAGAGGAGATTTTGGTTAGAGGAGATTTTGGTAGCAGAGATTTTGGTAGCGGAGATTTTGGTAGCGGAGATTTTGGTAGCGGAGATTTTGGTAGCGGAGATTTTTGTAGCGGAGATTTTGGTTAGAGGAGATTTTGGTAGCAGAGATTTTGATAGCGGAGATTTTGGTAACGGAGATTTTGGTAGCGGAGATTTTGCTAGAGGAGATTTTGGTAGCGGAGATTTTGATAGCGGAGATTTTGCTAGAGGAGATTTTGGTAGAGGAGATTTTGGTAGCAGAGATTTTGGTAGCGGAGATTTTGGTAGAGGAGATTTTGGTCGCAGAGATTTTGGTTAGCGGAGATTTTGGTAACGGACATTTTGGTTAGCGGAGATTTTGGTAGCAGAGATTTTGGTTAGCAGAGATTTTGGTAGCGGAGATTTTGGTTAGCGGAGATTTTGGTAGCAGAGATTTTGGTTAGCGGAGATTTTGGTAATAGAGATTTTGGTAATGGAGATTTTGATAGCGGAGATTTTGGTAGAGGGGATTTTGGTAGCAGAAATTTTGGTAGAGGAGATTTTGGTAGAGAATATTTTCAGATAAAATATTACGTATCTTATTGTAGTACATCAAAATGACTTTATCTGAAGTTTTCTTCTTTTTTTCAACATGGCAGTCTTTTTGCAAAATTATTAAATGTTTTAAATTTTTCTTTTAGTTCTATCTCAAATGAAAGATTATCTTCACACGGAATTAAAAAATAGAATTCTATTCAAAAATTGGATCACTAATACGAATGCAGGTTTTCTTATAATCAAATTTGTTATATATTTTGTGCATGCTCGTTTTCTTTTCTGTTGAATCTTTCTTTAGAAAAAAAATTATATATCATGATTTATCAGGCAATGACTACAAATTTACACGTAGAGACCTTTGGCGAATTTAATGCTTGGGCGAGGGGGATCGGTATTAATGCCAAACTTATTTTCCTTTAGTGAAGCCAATATGAAATCTAAATCATCGTATATCAATAATGCAAAATATTTTTTGAAACAAAAAGAAATTTAGTCAAATGCTTTTCAAAAATCCAAAAAAAAGCAAAAATTAAAATTTCCAATTTTTTTGGATTTCAAAATCAAGTCTGAGAATTAGAAATTTGATAAATCTGAGCAAAGTCTTTATTTTTAACCAGGGCTGCGGAGTCGGTGATTTTATCAGTCAGATTTTTATTTTTGAAAAAAACGAGTCGGAGTTTCTTTTTCCGACTCCGAAAATTCATTTGATTCAACTTCAAAATTTTGTTTTTTAACTTGTTTACTGATGTAATGTAATGAAGCACAATAACAAAAACTTGCTAGTTAGCAATCGCATGAATGATGCTAAGTTTTCTTACCAAATGAACCTTCGCACTACGGGCCTATGCTAATTTACTCCACACATATTTTCAAAAGCAAATTACAAAAAATTTTCCCATTATGTAAAATTCAAAAAATATATGTAAATTTTCAATTAAATCTCTACTTTCTGAAAAACAAGTTTAACTAAAATAATTCCTTTATTTTTGTTCTTATATAGCGAAATACACAAAAGAGTTGCTACTTTGTTTCTGTGTCAATTATTTGAAAATTATGTTTATTGTTTTATGAACTTCAAAGTTTATCTTTTTTTTCATTCAAAAAGTTTAGTTATCATTTATTTTGTTATACAATATTATCTTTGCAAGAAAATATTTTTTTATCCTACCAGTTTTCTTATTTCCAATAAACAAACATATTTAGACAGGTAAAATAGCAAAAAAATCTTTTTGGGTTGATGTTTTACATTCTGATTATATACATTTATACAATTAAAAAAATACAATAATCACTTTTTATAAAATTTATTAGCAGAGCATTTAAAAAGAACCACAAATTTATGTACACGCAGAAGTTTATGTACAATTATGACAAAAAAAAGTCTGAATGATTCTTACATATTGATAAAAAACATTTTTTGCATTTTCTTGTTGTTCTACTTTTTTTTGGGTAGACACAAAGAACATAATCCTCGAAAATTTGTAGTTTGTGGTGCAAAGTTTGGAGAAAACCCGTAATAGCTCAAGAGTGTGATTGTTTTCAAGTTCATGTTGGAGGCTGCAGCCCTCAATTTCATTGATTCTTCGTTGAGAAGTAGAGAAAGTTTTTTTATCAAGACTTTCCTTCCCCTACTTCTCACAGATGGAAATTCTTCAGGAGCATTGAACTGAGCGATGATGAAAGAATTGAGGCATGCGATATCAAGGTAGTTGCTAAACACACACCTTGTCCATCTTCTGCAGGGTTTATATCTTCTATACTGTTTGAGCATTCTGTTCCCCACATCAACGCCACTTTTGAATTCATTATATTCAAGCAAAGGTTCTGGTTTGCAGGAGATAGAACTTGTTTCTGTGTTGGGAGGAAAGAATGTAGACAACTTTAAAGTTTCGCTTGGCGTGCTTTTTTGGAATATATGCAGATAAGGAAGCCTCTCTAGAATAAATGATGCGAGAATCACATTCGTTCAACCGAAGAGTTTTTAGGTACGCTGGCTGTAGAATCTTGGGAACGAATCTTCTTGATGCCATAACTGTTCCACAGATCGTAAAATTTCTACTAAATGCCCATTTTGCAATTTCATGAGACGTAAAAAAACGATCCATAAAAATGCCACAGCCGTCAGGTAAATTTGAATTTAATACAAGCCTTTTGACAATAGTTTGAGCAGAAAAATAACTTCGATCTTCCAAGCCTGACACGTAAATTTTCGCACTTAATAAATAAAAACTTTCTGCTTTTTAGGATCGTAAATTTTGAAGTTACGCCCGCCTCTGAAGGAAACCAATTGTTCGTCAATAGTGACAGATGTGTTCGGTGTCCAATACTTGGAGCAAACATCGTTAAAATGATTGTGCAAAATTCTTACAGCAGAAAGTTTGTCATTCAAATTAAAAATCCCGATACCAAAACGCCCGAAAATAATAATTCAGGCGTTACTATTTTTTGAAGTTTTCTATTTGGACAGTTTTCAAAGCGGCCGATTTGACACTAAATGATAGTGATCAATTTGGCTTGAAAGAAGTGATCATAAAATACATTATTTCTTTGGTTTGAAAAACATTTAAACTACCAATTTAAACGGAAAATTAGTTTGAAGCCAGAAAAGATGTGACTAATTTAAACAGGAAAACAAGAATATAAATAATTTCTGATTTTGGTTCAAGATTTCAGGAGTAGTTCGAATCGATAAGATTGATAAATTAGGAATCTCGTATCTATTTTTTATCCATGTGAAACAACAGTGTTAAATTTAACGTATTCTTAGAAAAATATATAAGATATAATTGGAAAAAAGTAGATAGAAGAAAAAATCTTTAATTTTTAAATATTGTTTGTAGATTCATGTTTCAGACGTTCTTGTATTGGGCATTTTGGTTTTCGGGCGTTTGGGTTTTCGGGCGTTTGGGTTTTCGGGCGTTTTGGTTTCGGGCGTTTTGACTCGAATTCATTCATACATACAATCATTAACACAATGCATGCATAGATAAGAAATATGATAGAAAATCATAAAAAAAAAATTAGCGGTAATTCAACTCCATTTTCAACTTTGATTGTGAATATATTTGCTGAACAAGTTCCGAAGTGAAAAACAGGTAAAAAAATTTGAGTATGTTTTTTTCTCCCAAGGCAAGGCTTTTAGGCCCAGAAGGCGAAACACCTGTATTTCTGATGTTTTGGGAAAAAGGTCTACCCCTTGTATCAACAAGAGGTTCCCAACTGTATTTGACGTTATCTACAGAAGTGAGATTTTGGTCGAACTCTTCCGAGCTTGAACTACTTTGGCTTGATATAGTCTCTTCAAAAAAACTAAAATCAGACGATTCTTCATTGAAGGAGGAACTGCTATCAGACTGCATGAAAAACTCAGGGTGATTCAATACAATAACAAGTGAATAAAATGAGAATAATTTTATTCGAGGAACAAAAGATTGTAAAATGATAAATATTATGATGAATATCCTTCTTCGCCTCTTCACATGATCAAACATTTCTATTATTTTCTGCTTTTGCATCTGTCAAATAATATATTGCGGATATTTGTTTATGCGGTACTCGCATCTCTCAAGAATATTAGGAAAAGGCAAGGATTGTGTTTCATACGCAAAGAGGAGTTTCTATGTAGATAGATATGTTGTATGTCGTATTTTCACATTCCTATATATAATACACTAACACATACACACACATACAATACACACACAAAGGCCCGTAATGCATGCTATAGCATAATCGTCCGTTTTGCGAAGGTGATGTAATGAAAAATCCTTTACCAAGTGTTGATGATGTAATGAAAAATCCTTCACCAAAGTGTTTAGCATACATTTTCTCTCTCACACAAGTTCGTCATTTAATTCAATCTTATATTTCTCGAATTGTTTTGGCATTCATTTTTTCGTGAAAACTTCCGCTGTTTCGATTTCCAACTTGCAACGTTTTCGCCTGTTAAATTTTGCTAAAAGTAAGCTTCTTATTTTTAATTTTTATGGTTTTCAGTTTTTCACTCCAAAATAAAAGAGCAGTAATTGTCATATAACTGATTTTCCTTGAATATTCTCTGTATTTCTGTGTGTATACGTGTTAAACTAAAGTGTTAAGGAGTGGGAGTCGGAGTTAGAGGAGGTATCATAAAAGGAGTGGGAGTCGAAGTCAGAGTCAGCATTCAAAAATTTTGGAGTCGGAGTTGGACCTTATATTATCTATGTGCAGGTACAGCAAACTTTATAAACAAATCTGATTCGTTTAAATCTTACGCACTGTTTTCAAGGATGTTTGCCAAAGTATTCGAGCATTGATTCTTTATGTGCTATATACATTGCGTGGGAACTAAGTATTTCATGAATTTTTTATTTAAATGAATTGGCAAACTACGAACCTTAAAAAATTTGTATTTCAAGTCTATTGATTCATTACACTGTCCAACAACCAAAAATAATATATATAGTTTTTAACAAAATAGAAAAACTTCAACGCTAATCTCGGCTTTGTATATCAATTTAAAATTTCCAAGCTAAAAAAATTTGTAAAATCTATCAAATACGAACTTACAAAAGTTAAATAATATGTTGAATAAAATTGTAGAGCTTTTAAAACTAAAAACAAACTTTATGATAAATTGAAATAGTTCTTCTGGCAAAAACCTTCGAAAAAATAAACGAGTCTAAAGCTTATGGAAGTGAATGTAGAATTTGTGATAAAAACTAATCTCAATACTGTATCTTAGAAAAGTTGTATCATCTAAATTTAATGATTTTATTGTATGTATGAGCAGTGGCGATTCTAGACCTCTAGAAGTGGGGCAATTCGGGAGCAATATTTTCTCGGAGAAGCAAAGTAGTTAAAAAGAACAGATTACGCCCTTAAAATTACTCAAAATAATGTAATGTAAGTAAGTTCAAATGGAACTCTCTCGCGAATTCGTTTTTGAATGCCTCTTACTTTTCCACTCATAACTGCTGTTCCATCAAATCCTAAGCTTACAGGTCCAAACCCAGCTCGTTATTACTAGTTTCTTCAGTTTGTATATAAATGTAGGAAAAATTATTAATATTTAAAGAAAATTCACTTAATTTAAAATGTCCAAATTAAATAAATATTAGTTGCGGAACATTGAAATTATAAGTGTTTTTAAAAATAAGTTTTCTTGAGGTTGGCATCAATTTGTCATTTCCTATTTTTTCATGGGAATAATCCTTTTAAACTTTTTATAAATCGATATTTAAGAATTTGTGGGAAGCTGTCTCTTTGTTATCATACTTTCTTTTTGCTACGAAGGCATGAAATATTGCCGACAAAAAATGTATGTTCAAACAAATACAAACCCTTGTAGAAGTTCGTTACTTCCAGATACAAACGATGAATGCCATCAATCCTCTGATCATTCCAATTCCTTCAAAAGATTGTGTGAACGAAATGAAATCAATTTAATCACGCGGTATGTTCAAACATTTTTATCCTCCTCCTATTTTTAATCTTGATCCCTTTATTTTACTGATTAACACACATGCTGATTCATTTCTACTTTACTTATTTCACATTAAAACGGTTTCTAATAAAAATTCATTAGAATAAAAGCAAGAAAATCGTTATTTTATAAACTTTAAATAATGAAACTCTCTATTTTGAAACCTGAATTTGTTAAAAAGTAATAAATAGTGTGGCTTATCTTTCAAAAAATGTTTATAAATTGATTGGGAAGTTTCAAAACTGTCAGAACAGAACAAATGCTAGACTTCTTTACTTTTTTTTACTTATTTATAAGAGGAAACGAGTTTTCATTGTTCTTTCAAACAATACATTTTAAAGTGATTCCAACTTCGATTGGTACATGATATATATCAGGGGTGTCAAACTTAAATCACTCACGTGCCGCACTTCGAATTTTAGAGCTCTTGCGGAGCCCATAAAAACCCGGTGTTCGAATGTCACGCATATTCATGTTTGAAACCACTAATAACAGAATAAATTTATTTAAAAGCATTAAAATAGCTTAAATGGAGTTTTATTTTTAATTTTTCTTTTCCGATTTTCCAGAAATTTGATATCTCATCATTTGATGAATTTTATCAATCTCAGAAGTTAAATCCGGGCCAGCAGAAACTGTCTAGTTTTGTTCTGTTCTGATTTATTAATATTCAAGTTTGCAAAGTCGTGCCAAACAAGTTATAATTTTTGAAAATTTAGAAACAACATACTTATAAAATCAATAAATTGCGTTGTAATGTAAAAAGAAATTTAAAAATCGAAATTCAAGTTTAAATTATTGATTTTTTGCCAAAAAATACTTGGAGGGCCGCACTTCAACACTTGGTGAGCCGAATGCGGTCTGTATGCTTAATACAGATGACTTTGACTTCACATGCTAAAATTTCCCTCTTCCGCCCCATTAAAAGTTTTTCTTAAAAATCGTAAATCATTTTAACGAAAATGAGAATGAGGAGGCTTTGTCTTTTTTATGTAAATTTGAACTGGTTTCTTGCTCCTACCTCATTTTTTTCCTTAGAATGAGAAGGAAAAGTTTGATACTCAAGATCTTGGACTCACTTCTCTATGCACTTGTTACCGTTTTCAGTTTCGCTTTGATGCTCATTATCATGACGTTTAATGCGTATTTAATAATCACAGTTGTTCTTTCACTCTCCCTCTCCCATTTTATCTTCAATGCTTCTAACAAAGACTTCTTTTCGTTGCCTAATCACCTGGCATCGTTAGATAAGTCGTGCTGTTCTGCATGAATAAAATTTATTCATTTTTTGGAAAAATACTCGCTCTTTTATTTTTATCTTCTTTCAAATATTTATTGCTTATTTTATTTTAACTAATAAATTTCCCATTTTTGAAAATTATTTTCTATAAAAAGTGGTAAAAAATACCTAGTTTTTAACAATGTATATTCACTAGAATATTAATTCAAGACTGCAAGAATTCCTTTTATTTTTTAAACAATAAAAATTTTAATTTCTATTAATATCTTTTATTAGGGTAAAGACTGAGAGATATGTTTTGGTGAAACCTATTGGCCAAGAATTAATATTCTTCGTTTCCTTTAATTTGAAAAAAATAGGTTGGTCTGTAACAATTTTGTGACACGAGGGGTAAATTGTTTATAACTTTTCACTCACAGCTAGAGCTGACCTCGCCACTTTTAAAAAATTCTCGCCTTTCAAACGCAAGAATATATTCATTTTTTAAATGGCAAGTAACTTTTTTTATTTGAGTAATTATTTTTGATATTTGTTTAAAAATATTAATTACTTATGTTTTAAAATTATAAATTTAATAAGTTGTTTTATTATTTATTGGAAAAATATTTTTATCCATAAAAATTAATAAGATTTGATTTTAAAAATACAGATTGCAAAAATTTGCATCTATTCAAAAAAGTGTATTTCTAAGGGTCATACATATATGACACCTCCCTCTTGTCTAAACTCTAAGTGCATCTCTTCAACTTCTATAAAAGCGCTATTCAACAGTAAATCAAAAATGTTAAGGATTGGGCATTCATCTTCTACACTATCTCGAGTTTTTTCATCATCTTCACTTTCTTCTACATTTGTGTTTTCATTCAGTTGATGGTCATCACAATCAACTTATTTATGCCGCTTTACAGCTGCAACGCTTGGATGATAAATTCCACAGGTTTTGCAAACTCTACTATTAATTATTATGGATCTTAAGCTTGGACAATACATGTCGTATGGTAGAACTTTGTATTCATTTTGAGGAACCAATTGATTGATAGCAAGCCGTTTCCATATATCGGGAAAACGGTCAGTTGACTTTGTATGGCTTGGAAGAGGAACATTTGGACCACCAGGATTTTGTCGAACTTGAACTGGAGCAGAAAGGAAACGATCAGGAAATATCTTTAGCCAGTTTGTCTGAAATGATTTACAACACTTTGTATCAGTACATTTAATTATCTGCAAAAAGTACTGAGATATACGGCAGTGTTTTGAAACCCATTTCTCATGATATGGTACCCCCTCTTTTTTACAATCTATCACATACTCATAAATCACAGAATATTATCATCAGTTCATTCCAAACTTCACCAGCTTTTTTAAAGTTACGTTTTTCTAACTCTATATCTACTGTTCGTCTTTGAGTGTCAAGATGATTACCAAACGTGTCATAAAGAAGGATTAAGCCAGCTAGTGCTTTGCTTAAAGGAGCCATTCGTTGTTCTATATGATTAAAGGCAGACATGCCCGCAGCATGAGTTGATACTAAAAATGTATCAAAACTATAATTTTTAAAATGTTGTATTGCAACATCAAGTGTTTTGGGAAATCGAGGATTATCATCAGGTCCACCATTAGAAAAAATCATTGCAATTAATTTTATCATCACGTTTAACAACATCTTGAAATTGGTCCAATAGCATTAATTGGTCAAAGTCCCATCAATGTGAATATGAGTGCTTGATTAATATTTTCCACTGCGCCTGAATAGGATATTTCTGGGACAGCTTTAAAAGATGTTAAACGAATTTTACATGCAGCATAAACTGATGGTGTTAATTTATGCCGTGTAGCCTTAACAAAGTCATGATCAGGTAGACGAATTTCATAATATACATGCAATCAAGAGGAGACTGTTTTGTAGCTGCATTAACTCCTATTGGGACTTTAGCCTTATCATCAAAAGATAAATAAAACACATTTACCGAACTAAGTAGTGAAGCTATGTCTTGCATATATTGTTTTGTCGCAAATGTGAAAACTTGATGTTTACTTTTAGGATTATTCTTAGCTTTTCGAATTTTAATTACGTACATGACGTTTTCCATCAAGTGTGTTTAGTTTTCTTGGAAGAAGGCGAAGAGATACAATGCTTGGCGACTTATGAAATACCCTTTTGCTGCATGCAAGTCATCCAAGGTTTGTCAAGCATTTAATACATCAGTTCATCTGTGGGCATCGGCACCTGCTGTTGCAAATTCAAGAATTGTTTTATGAAGTTGAGGGTAAGTATTATTACTGAATTACAATTATTATTAATGCAACACAAATTATCTTCTTATTTGTCATTTTAATAGCCGGCAGTAATAAAAAAATTTTTACAAAAAATATTTTAAAATCGCATCAAGCAGAGAAATGACAGCTATAACTTAAAAACTATTAGAAAAAACAATACTTGTTGCGTTTAAATGAAAATATAATTGTTACAAATGCTAAATTTTACTTTGTTCACTGTTTTTAAAAATCAATACTGCTTCTTTCAATTATTCTACGTAAAAAGACAACGTCCTGGTGAAAACTACCTCCCTATTACAAAAGATCTAGAATTTGTGTGACCCCACTTTTTGGGACGTCATAGACCCCTAATCAAAATTTGATTGAATACATAAACATAATTTAGATGACCTTAAAGTACTAGTTAGTTTTAATTGCCTTTAAGAAAATTTGCTATATAGTTTTTTATGAAAGGTCACGTTCCACATGTGGAAATTCTTTTTTTCTAGTATGAATTCTAGGAACAAAAAACTTTTTTATGATTGGATTTTTATAAAAAAAAAAGATGAGTCTTTATTTATTAATGATAATTATGTATGTAGATCATCACATAACTAACGTTTGGGTTTAAACACACAAAGTGGAACTCATAAGTTTTCAGAAAGAGTGTAAGATTAGTTATGAATGATGATAATAATCAATCACAAGAGAGCTTACTACTACTTCCAATTTTATTTATTGATAACCTAGTTTTAGTAGAGTTTAATGACACTGCAAAACATTGTCTGCGAGAATGAGAATTTTTCGTTTTGGAAATAGTCACTCTAGCCCAAACTTTGATATTGCCTGCTTAGATGATTTTAATTTTTCAGAACTCAACAATCAACTTTCAAACTTAACTCATGAATAAAATTGTGGTTTGTTCGTTGCTTTGCTTCTTTGTCTAAGAAGTCTTCATTATCTTTATAATATTCGATTTTTTCATTTAAAAATCGAAATCTAAATTATTTTTCTACTACTTTTGCAGCTTTTACCTCTTCCCGTCTTAGCCTACCTTTCGAGTAGACTTTAAACCTTTGATTTTTGGTGTTTCCTTTCTTCAACCATAAGTTGATTCTTCGTGAATGTATCATATGTAATAAAAAAACTTCATTTTTTTCAAATTTATCCAACTCTATAATAATTTTTCGATATCTGATAATGATTTAGAAGAATGTTGCTATCAAGTTTCCAGACACAATATTAGAAAGTATTTAGGGGGAAATTTAAAATTTCACTATAGGATCTAAATAACCTTATTCATTAAAAATATTGAATTGAAAAAAACTTGTCTATTAATGAGTAACTCAAGACAAATCAAGAGCTTAACGTTCTGATATTGTGTGCCACAGAAATGAGGGCATTCATATAGATTTTTTGATATATATAAAAAATATCAAATTCACATCTTTTACCATTCTTGGTTTTTGAAATTAAATGATTCTTTTCATTATTACATCTATTATGTCGAAAATCAAAGAAGCATTACCCAACTTATTTAAATAGTATCTTGAAATTTGTCTCCTGAAATCTAATAAAGATTTCAATCAGCCAGTTTTTTTGTGTAAATACTGAGCATCCAAGTAAAAACGAGTACTATTTTTTACCCTTATTCCAACTAATTATATGTAGAGAAGCGTCTTTCTTTTAGCGTTCCTGTAAAACCATAAACTGAAGGTAGAACTTTTTTCATTAACTTTTCGGATAAAAATAAAGAACCGCCAACAAGGAGTAAGGCAAATTCTTTTTATCTTCAGCAAAGTTTTCAATAGCGTTCAAAATTGTTGTGCCAACTTTTCCCTTAAATTTTTCTTCTACTTTTTTGTAAACAGATTTACCTTTATAAAAAGCCAAGTGAATAAAATAAGCATCGTATGTGCAGGCACACCAAACTTTATAACCAAATCTGATTCGTTTAAATCTTACGCACTGTTTTCAAGGATGTTTGCCAAAGTATTCGAGCATTGATTCTTTATGTGCTATACATTGCGTGGGAACTAAGTATTTCATGAATTTTTTATTTAAATGAATTGGCAAACTACGAACCTTAAAAAATTTGTATTTCAAGTCTATTGATTCATTACACTGTCCAACAACCAAAAAATTACTGAGCAGAGAAAGCCCTTTTCTGGGGTAATTTTTTGCGTAGATTACGAAAATGACATGCATTTTTGGCCATAAGGTCTCAATGTTTTGTAAATAGCGATTCAAATTTTTACATTATTATGTAAATTTGACACTTGCACGTCAGTTTCAAAATTGCTAGTCTATACTCTAGTCAAAATCTATACCAAAGATTTTGTTATACGTACATACTTATGTCTATGTGTCACGTTATATATCCCTATTTAATTGTGTCGCCATACGTCGCAACATATCTTTTTATTGTCGCTTGGTATTCCCCTATATCTCTTTCATCTATTTTAGTGTCGCGACTGTCGCTTTATATTTTTCTATTTTATTTGTGTCGCCATACGTCGCAGCATATCTTTTTGTTGTCGCTTTGTATCCCCCTATATCCCTTTTATCTATTTTAGTGTCGCGACTATCGCTTTATATTTTCCTATTTTATTTGTGTCGCCATACGTTGCAACATATCTTTTTATTGTCGCTTGGTATTCCCCTATATCCCTTTCATCTATTTTAGTGTCGCGACTGTCGCTTTATATTTTCCTATTTTATTTGTGTCGCCATACGTCGAAGCATATCTTTTTATTGTCGCTTGGTATTTCCCTATATCCCTTTCATCTATTTTAGTGTCGCGACTGTCGCTTTATATTTTCCTATTTTATTTGAGTCGCCATACGTCGCAGCATATCTTTTTATTGTCGCTTGCTATTCCCCTATATCTCTTTTAGTGTCGCGACTGTCGCTTTATATTTTCCTATTTTATTTGTGTCGCCATACGTCGCAGCATATCTTTTTATTGTCGCTTGGTATTCCCCTATATCCCTTTCATCTATTTTAGTGTCGCCATACGTCGCAGCATATCTTTTTATTGTCGCTTGGTATTCCCCTATATCCCTTTCATCTATTTTAGTGTCGCCATACGTCGCAGCATATCTTTTTATTGTCGCTTGCTATTTCCCTTTCATTTATTTTAGTGTCGCGACTGTCGCTTTATATTTTCCTATTTTATTTGAGTCGCCATACTTCGCAACATATCTTTTTATTGTCGTTTGCTATTCCCCTATATCCCTTTCATCTATTTTAGTGTCGCGACTGTCGGTTTATATTTTCCTATTTTATTTGTGTCGCCATACGTCGCAGCATATCTTTTTATTGTCGCTTGCTATTTCCCTATATCCTATTCATCTATTTCAGTGTCGCGACTGTCGCTTTATGTTTTCCTATTTTATTTGTGTCGCCATACGTCGCAGCATATCTTTTTATTGTCGTTTGGTATTTCCCTATATCCTATTCATCTATTTTAGTGTCGCGACTGTCGCATTCTAACTCTAAAATTAAGCACTCTTTCAGTTTTGCTAACTCTAAAGATAAGCAGCGTCCAATTTTCCCAACTCTAACTCTAAGTTTAGGCACTCTTCTAATATACCTAACTCTAACTTTAAGTTTGAGCACTCTTCTAATATACCTAACTCTAACTCAAAGTTTGAGCACTTTTCTAATTTACCTGACTCTAACTCTAAGTTTAAGCAGCCTTCCATCCATAAGCAAGATTATCAATGTCAATTTGACATGATTGACAATTCATATAATGTTTTGTTTCGTGCTATTCAGCGACACACATCATTCGACATATTCTATATTTTAACAAGGCGACACTGCGACAATTGTCGCAGAAAACACCAAACTCAATTTCTTTGGTAGAGTGGAGAATTACGAAGATTTGGCATTTATTCTAGAAAAGATAAAGTACAAAGAGCATAAATGGCAAATCTGTTGATTTAAAAGTGGCTGTAATTTTGAGTGGACTTGAATTAGGTTTCACAAAATATATGTGCTTCCTATGCAGATGGGATAGCCGCGCTAAAAAAGAAAATGACATACGTTCAGAATGGGAACCCAGAGACGGAACAGCAAGCTCCCACAACGTCATTCCAGAACAATTCATGGAAAAAGAAAAAATCATTATCCCTCCATTGCATATTCAATTAGGTTAATCAAGCGATTTGTAAAAGCGCTACACAACGATAAACCTGCTTTTAAGTATATGAGAGGAAAGTTTCCCAAATTAAGTGATGTAAAAGTAAAGGAAGGTGTATTTGTTGCTCCACAGATTAGAATACTTATGCTTGACGACGCTTTTGATGATACTATATGGCTGAACTGGAACTAGCAGTGTGGGTTAGCTTCAAGCGAGTATGCAATCGTTTTTTAGGAAAGCATAAGTCTGCGGATTATGAAGTTTTAGTGGCTGATTTGATCAAATCGTATCAGAGATCGGGATGTAACATGTCGCTAAAGATCCATTTTCTCCACTCCCATCTTTCATTTTTTCCAGAAAATCCATCAGATCTAAATGATGAACACGGTGAACGATTTCACCAAGACATAGCCGCAATGGAAACTCGTTACAAAGGAAAGTGGAGCCCAGCTATGTTGGCAGACTTTATTTGGAGTCTACAACGTGATGAGCCCGGTAGCAAGCATAAGAAGAATCCTAAGTACAGTTAAAGACAGCTCACCGGTATTTGTTTCGTTTATGCCTTTTCTTGCAATAACATAAAAATAAATAGTTAAAATGGTATATTTTCTTTGCAAATCTGAATATAGTTGTATATTAATAAAATATGGTAGACAATCATTTAAATTTTCATTTAAAATCATTTTAATTAATTAAGTTAAACAATATATAGTATTTGGTCTAAAAAGCCTCAATTTATGAAAAATGTAAAATATTAGTATGCGATTTACGAAAAATTGAGACCCGATAGAGAAAAACGCTTTGCAGATTCGGAATCAGCGCACCCAAATTGCTAAAAGTCAGATACTCTTAGCCTAATAATTTTTTGAAAATTAAAAATTGTTGGACAGATTATTTGCGAAGTGAACGAATTCTATCAATTTCTGGAATCTATTCATTCTAATCCTGTTTATATCATATTTTAAAAAATTTACTAAGATTGCATGTGAATGGAAAGTTTTAAAAAAAGTTATAACTTCTGCCTCTATTTTCACATTTTTAAGTATAAAAAATAAAACCCCTACTTTGTTTCTTGGCTTAAAAATGCGTATACTCTCTGATTATATAGTAATCACAATGTCGTCATTGACGTCAAAGAAAAATGTCCATATCTTAATCCATTTTAGCCCAGCGTGCATAATCTGGCACAGATGAATCGACTAATTCAAAACATGATATTTTTTGATGTTCATCATTTCTTCCTTTCTAACTATAATAGAGAGTGGGAGTGTTGTCCATTTCTCAGTAATAAATCAAATATTAAAAAAAAAAGTAATTATCGCTAGCCTCCTTAATCTTCAAACTTCTTTATTGTTTTGCTCTCTCATTTTTTTGTTGTTGCATAAAGTAAGAATAATATAGCGAGCGTAGATGGAGTTATACAGGAATGACGTTTGCTGTAAATTATAGTTAATAGGTTATATTTTTAGAGTATTTTTTAAAAAGAGAGATCTATTTACATTTTTCAAGAATACTCACGTGTTTTTGGATGTCCAGAAAATGACATGCTGGGTAGATGCGAGTACAATTTTTATCATTAGATATTTTACAAAACGAAGATCTCTTTCTTCCTCCAGAATTCATTCGGTTATTTTTATATCAAATATGTTGAATAAAATAAACAGCAAACAACTATAGAAAGTAAAAAAATAGAAGAATGAAAAATCGCGTTTGCCTCCCTAAATCACTTTAATCTAAAATAGTTATTACTTTTGAATTTCGTTATGTTTTCAATATTTTAAGGCATATTGCATCCTTATTTTTATACATCAATTTATAACAAGTAATGTTTTAGGGAGGCAAAAGCTGTTTATGACAATTATGACATGAAAAAAAACAAAAAAATCAATATTTTTTGAAGACACCTGAATTTGCATTTTTTCAACAAGTTTTTCAATATTTGGATTTTGAGTTGTCAGTGCTATTTTCAAGCAGGAATTCAAATGATCATTTGTCAGTTTTGATCTGTTTTTAGTTTTTGCGCATCAAAATATGCCTATACAGAGTCCTTGTTTTGTAATTAATTAATTTCATTAAAAAAAATCACCTCATTGAATTCGGTATAAAATAGCGTTTTTAGTTCTATATCATTTTCACTTATATTTTCTTTTTATGCAATTTTGTTTTGCATACTTATAATTCTATTTGTTCTGTGACAAAATAAATTACATATATAGCTACGTATAATTATTTAATCATGAAGTCTTTTATTTCAGTTGAAGCGTCATGTCAATCATTTTTTGACAGGTATGATTAATTTTTATAAAAAATAAACATCAATGTTGGATTCAGCCTACCTGAAAATGCGTACATATGTGTAAAACACCTGATTTGTAAATTTGATTCACGCAATTGGATTTGTTACAAAAATGTGTGTATTTCATGTAAAATTTGAATGAATGTTCACGTAGTCAGATTTTAGATGTAAACCGCAAATTTTGTTTTTGGGAACAATTCTTAGAAGTGAAGCACAAATTTATTTTAGACTTATAGGTAATTTTAAATCCAAATGTAAAAACAATCTAAAAATAAAATTGACATTGTTGATTTGATATGAAAATGCGTTTATTTCATGTTAAATTTGAATGAATGTTCTCGAAGATAGATTTTAGAAATAAACCGCAATTTTGTTTCACACTTATAAGTATTTTGAAATCCAAATGCAAAAACAATCTATAAATGAAATTGGCATTGTTGATTTGATATGAAAATGTGTTTGTGTATATTTCATGTAAAATTAAAATGAATGTTCTCGAAGATAGATTTTAGAAATAAACCGCAACAATCTATAAATGAAATATGCATTGTTGATTTGATATGTATATTTCTTGTAAAATTAGAATGAATGTTCTCGAAGACAGATTTTAGAAATAAACTGCAAATTTTTTTCACATTGATTAGCATTTTCAAATTCTAAATGCAAAAAGAATTTATAAATAAAATTACGATTGTTAATTTGTTATAATAATGTGTATATTCCATGTTAAATTTGAATGAATCTTTTCAGAGACAGATTTTAGAAGTAAACCGCAAGTTTGTTACACAGTTATGGGTATTTTCAATTTCTAAATTCCAAAAATGAAATCAGCATGCCCGATTTGATATAAAAAATATATTTCATGTAAAATTTGAAGGTATATTTTATTAGATATATTTCTCATCCTTCAAAATTTTGATTGACATTTCCAAAAAAGTAACCATGATTTTGAAAAAATTTAAACTATAAAGTGTTATGTGTTCAAAACTGTATATATTTATAAATTTTCAAACGAGTATATAATATAGAACCAAAGTTTATAAGCTTAACTAGAGATACTGTTAGAATTTTGCTGAAAAAGTTTAACTTTTGATTTTGACTGACAGATTTAGGCATTAAAAGGTCATTCAACTGCCATGAAAATGGTATCAAAAGATGCAGCTATCAATTTTAGGAAATGTCACGAAGTATGGTAGCAAAAGATGTAGCCAATTTTGTACAAGAGAAGTTTTAGTTGACTGACAGGGTTCAAAACTTGAGCTACTTTGAAAAAAGCAAGTAGGATTTTGAACTATTTTTGTGCCTAGCAAAAATATTTTGTTGTTCATTGAACTCTGCTTTGAGAGACTCTATTTTTGTTTTTCTCAAAAGCGAGTTAATTGGAAAATCCTCCTGATATTTTTATGAACTTTTGAAAAATGTTTTTCCAAATTACCTCTTTTAGGAAAAAAAGAGTTTTTTGGATTGATTCATTAAAACTTTGTCTACACCGAAACCTTTAAATCTTAAAACAATTTCGTTTAGAACTTTTTGAAATAATAATACTATTTGTTAAAGAATCTAAAAAATAAGGTTAAAAAACAGCGAAACTTTTCATTTGAAAACTTAAACTGTTTTTTTCATTAAAAACTTATCTATCACCATATAATTATTTTTACCTGATTAAGGATTTATTTTATAAATCAAAAAATAACAAATAAATAATTTACCGGCGTGCAGACATTTGCGATGTCAGGAATAGTAGAATTTTTTAAAAAAATTTATTTAACGATTCTTATTAAATATCACTACAAATAACTTCTTTAAATTTATTTGATTATTTTTAAAATTATTAATACCTGATAAATACTCAAATATCATTGAAATTGTTTACAATATTTCATAGATATTAATTTTCTTTCATCTACTTTTTGCTAAATTTCGTTCAGTTTGAGAAGTAATTAGGTTTAAAGGTTATCATTTTAATCAAGTTTATTTAAAATTTTGCTCATTTAATTGATAAATATTTGTGTGAAAAATAAAAAGAGTATATTCGTTCATCTTGTGCTACATGACGAAAACGGATCAGTAATTAGAAAGTCGAAAATGTTCTTCAATTAAATCATTATGAAATTTTTAAATAAAATTTTCATAAAACATCTCGTCATCTACCTGAAGTCCTTTCACGATTGACACCTTGGACATCTCTAACATAGACTATGTCACTTTTTTTTTAATTTCAATGTCTTATCATTTTAACGAAATTCAATGAAACGTGATAAAAATTTGATACAATCAAAAACTTTTTTTTCTTAACACATATGTCAAGTTTGGTTATTTTTAATGACCCCAAGAAAAGTTACAAGTGTTTAAAATTTCCCAACTTTATATACTATATAGTTGGCACGCTTCTCTGCATAGGAAATGCTTCCGAAGCTTTGCCAAACTATCAATATACAACCATTTTTGAAATTTTTTTACAGAACTCATTTTCAGGCATACATTATTAATTAAATCGCCACTTCCAGATATAAACGCATATCTGATATTTTAAAACAATAAATGCCAAACTTGAGTTCAAAAATGAAACCGGCATCTTCCATTTGGCATAAAAACAGATATTTTATTTAAATTTCAAAAATATTTTTTGTAGACATTAGACGTAAATAGATCATTTGATTGACACTTTCTAACATTTAAAACCTTTAAATACAAAAACTAATTTCAGAAATAAAATTATCATGGCGAATTGGTATAAAAACATATATTTCATGTAAAATTAGAGAGAATTTTTTGGGATATAGTTTTCAGACATCAACTGCAAATTTGATTAACACTAGCAGTAAAACCTCCAAATGCGAAAACTGCGTCCAGAAATGAAACAATCATGATCTATTTGCTATAAAAACATATATTTTATGTAAAATTTGAAGGTATATTTTATTAGATATATTTCTGATTAATCAAAATTTAATTGATATTTTCTAAAAAGTAACCATTATTATTGAAAAAATTAAATATATAAAGTGTTATGAGTTCAAAACTGTATATAATTATAAATTTTCAAGGTAGTATATAATATAGATACTTTATAAGGTTAACTACAGACAATGTCAAAATTTTTATTTTTTTTGATTGACAGTTTAAAACATGAAAGGGTCATTCAACTACCATGAAAATGGTTTCAAAAGATGCAGCTAGCGATTTTAGGAAAAGTCACAAAATTTGAAGGGATATGATTCAGCCAATTTTGTACGATTAATTTTTTAGTGAAGGGAGGGGACGTTTTACGCCCAGCACTAATAGGGTTGATTTAAGAAAATACGAAAAACATTTTGAATTTTTGCTTTTACCTTCTTGAACAATATTCGCCGTTATGAAATCAGATGAGTATCATTATTTATTATAGAAAAAATTAACTTAAAAATGTCACGTGATATTTTTAATTTTCAACCAAAAGACCACATCAAAAAACTGAGAATAAGAGAAGGATATTTTGAAAAATGAAATAAAATTTAAAAATTTTATTTAAATTAGTAAAACTAGATTTAGAAATATTTGAAGTAAAACTAAAATGTAATGAAAAATTATGAGCCTTGAAAAGACCCTTTAACTTTTCTTGCAACTCCAATATTACAGCTGTTAACTCTAGAAGCAAATCTCAAGGAACACATTGTTTCACTTATTTGAGACACTCCAGGTGAAACATTGACGAACATCAAGGTCTTACTGTTTCCGCCAAGAGAATTTTGCAATAAATATGTTAGTTTAGAGTTCCTATAAAATAAAAAAAGCATTAAGAATTTGCTGCACAAGGATTTGACAACATAAGACCACGAAGAAAAAGTTGATTAAAATGAATAATTTTGCACAAACAAATTTAAAATTAGAAATAAAATAGTGCGTCTTGTTGCATTAAATCGAGGCATTATGAAAAGTATTGAACACAACTTTTGGTTCTATTTAAAGTAAAAGACTTATCATTTTTATAGATACATTTCTAAGTGCTACTTTCAAATGCGAAAATTTATTTAAAAAGAGAAATAAAAAGTATACCGGTAGGGAATGTGTTTGTCTTTTTTAGAAAGACCAATTATCACATTGCCCAAGTCTGCAAGACTTGAGTTAATATGCTTTGCTTCTACCAACCGATCGCCAGTTGATCCAGACTCTTTAACTCTCTCCGAGCCTGCCAAATCCACCAAATTCAAACAACCTTTGCTGACAGTCTGAATACATGAATTAAAAAAGGTCAGGGCAATGTCGTTAAAATGTGAGTGTAGTTTTACTGATATAATTTTGAAAAACGAGTTAGCGAATGACCTATGAGAGTCCATCATTATGTGTGTAATTTATCGTTACCATTGTACACAAATATCACTTTAATAACCCTTTGAGGACCAGTTTGACACCGATGTAATGAGAAATAAAAAATTCTATTAAATGTTAAAAATTCCATTGAAAAAAATTAGTCCTAAAAAGTATGGTCCTCGAATAGATAAAAACGAAAAATATAATTAATAAATATGACGTATTGAAATGAGTGATTAAAAATCTTAGGATTGTAGATATTCGCAAAAGGAGGTGTCTCCCTCTGACAACTATGAATATGAGACAATTGATAGGTGGGTAACTTTTTGTATCAGGTTAAATTCACGTATAAGTATGAAAAAGTTACTCACACCATCGATTCTATTTTTGGAGTGTATTTTTAGAGAAAAGACGCTATGACTTCTAGAAGAATATTCATTTCTCTTCGTTTCAGCCACAAATCTATTTTCTTCAGCTTTTTTCAACAAATTCTTAATTTCATTTTTGTTATTTATCTTCTTAACATTGAGATTAGTAACAACAAATTCACCTAAAACAAAATAGAATAAAAATTAATGTATAATAAAATAGATTAAAAACATGATAGTGACTGAATGTATACAACAAAAATAAGTTTTCTTAGGAGTTTTACACTTCATATTACTTATAATATTATAAAAAACTCACCATCAATATTTTTTATTTCATGTTTAGAAGCATGATCATTATTTTCAGCTAAAAGGTCTTTGATTTTTTCATTATAAATTTCAATGAAGTAGCAAGATAGGGAGAAGTTCCATTTTTCCTTGGTCAGCGACGCCACATTATCAAAAATTTGATATATAGATCGTGGTATTATACCAAAGTCTTCATGAGTTCCTTGCATGGTATACGTCTTGCCACTCCCCGTTGGACCATAAGCAAAAATACAAACAGGGTATCCTTCAATAGCTGATTGGATTAATTGCGAAACTTCATGAAAGACTTCATTCTGGCTTGCCAGTTGAAAAAAGATTTTGTCAAAAGAAAACTGATGACTGGAAAAACAAAGAAGTATAAAATGGTTGAGTGATGAAAATCAACTTACTTCTGATTTTTGATAGGATCTTTCATAATTTCAATAATCTCGATATTATCCTTGCTTTGCTTGACTTCTACACAGGTCTCCTCATTATTTTCACTTTTAAGAATTGGTCTTACACGACAGAAGACCCGTATGTTACCTTGCAGCTCCAACATTCTATTCCTCAATTGCCTTTTTTCACTTTCAGATTTTAGCGTTTTGACGTTTAAATCTTCAATTTCACCTGAGTCAAGAACAAAATGTAGCAAACATTTAAATGTATACGCTAGTAGGTTACCAAATAGCGATAGTTTGTATAAAACGACTGCAAATCTTTTTAATTAAACAAGTTAAACAGTTCATTGAACAAGGCAAAAGTATACATGTCCAAATGTATCCCTATTTCAAAAAGTTTTGAATTTATATATTGAACGCCCTAGAGACTAAATATGGGTGTTCATTATATAAACTAGAGGGGGCTAATTGTCTATAAAATTTCATAAATTTTGTAAAACCCCAGACAACTGTCTCAGTGGTTATGCATATAAAACGGACAGAAATTGGTTCGATATGGCGAACCTGCTACATTCTCAATAAACGTTTTCCTAAAAGAATGAGATAAGGGAACTTACTGTTAACGAAAAATTCGTCTGCGCATAACTCTAAAAAAGAGGATTAATGTCGTTTTATACACACCACCGATGGAAAAAAGTACTTAAATCATTCAACTTACTTTTCAAAAAAACAATTTCCTTATTCGAAGAATCCAAATCCCTCCCAAATTTTTCTTTGGTGCTTGACAATAAATTATTCTCATGAGTGAGGGCTTCAAGGTTTCTTTTAATTAAATCCATTTGAGCTTTAATGCTTTCATTGTTTTCAACCAAACTCTTCGTTTTAATTTTGAATTGGCTAATTTCACTCTTATATCCACTATTTTCATTCTCCAATTCACTATTTTTTTGCTTAAACTCTTTAACAAATTTCTCTAATTGTTTCTTACTTTCTTTTAAAATTTTAAGCTCTTCTTCCAAGACGTAATAATCAACTAACTTTGCTTCCAGCTCTGTATTATTTGAAGAATAATCTCTAACAAAAGTTTTCAATTTTTCATTTTCACTTTTTAGGTTCTCAATCAGAGCTCTGCTTGTTAACGTTTTATTGAAAGACCCAACTTTGCTTTTAACATATTGATTCTTGGCAACCTGGACATTCGGCACCACAGCCTTACTATTTTCGTTGCTTCTAGAATTCAATGGTAGAACTCCAAAAGGTTTTCCCTTGTTGGCAGCAGTACTTTCTTTTGAACTTTTAGAATAGCTAGGTACACTTTCTTTCTTTTTAGGCGGCAAATTTAAACTTTTACAATTTTGTTGTGGAAGCCTTTTATTATTCAAAGTTTGAATCGCCATTGACTTTCTTTTGTGAATAGATTTCCTTAAATTAGCTTTATGAGTTAATGTATGAAGATTAGTTCGAGTTGCTTCGATGTTTTCGAAAGGCCTTTTCATGGATGTTGTAGAAGATAGAGGCTTCAAAGCACTGCAAAATTTTATAGGAGAAATCTTTTTTACTTTGTTTTTAACATCGTATCTATTCTTCAACCTAGGAGATCTCCTTACCGTTTCCAACAAACAAATAGGAAGTTTAGAATGAAATACAGATTTTTCCATTTCTGTAAAAAAAAAAATAAGGCATTAAGATTAATGTAACTTGGCAAACACAAAAGTTTCGATAAAAATTCAATATACAAAAAGAGGAATATCTTAAAATTGAATTCATTTTATTTCAAATACTTGTATGCCAACTTGTATTGTCAACTTTACAAAAATAAAGCTTTTTAATACACCTTTTTTCCTTTTACATTAGATATCGTTAGATTATTCTGATAGTTAATGGATCAAATATAATTAATTCAAATAAAATAATAACGGAAAAACTGCTGAAAAAAACGTTCGTGAATACAGTAAAACTTCTTTAAACATGTCCCTCATAAAACCGAACGCAAATTTAATACAAACTGTAAATTTCTTGATAAAAATAATATAGTATGGAAGTAGTTTAGCACTGCTCTTGCAAAATACCTATATCTGGAGCAATTATTAAAAAAAGACTTGTTTGCAGCAAAACTCAAAAAACGCGAATTCAAATCATCAAATCGATGGTTGGACATATGCCGCACCCGTTATGCTGCCAATGCATAACGAGTCTATTGAGAAAATAACAGCGTAGATACAGACACGGTTACCAAAATCAAAATCCCTGATACTATCAAAAACTACTCACTTAATGATATATTGAACTGTGATGAGACTAGATCAGGGGTGGGGAAACTGCGGCCTTCCGGGCCATCAAGTGCGGCCTTTGATATAAATATTATTTTTTATAAAAACCTTGAATAGTTTTTAAGTCTAAAATCATTATACACCTGAAACTTATAATATACATCACACACATATAGAAAGGAATATTAATTGTGTTCAGTGATGTCACTACCAGAAATTGGAAGCATTTTTCTCTGAACCCAATGAATTTTAATTTAACCGGTATTCTCCCAATGTCCTCATATGAGGACACAAAATAGATTGTCTTTAATTTATGATAATTTTTTGTAACAGTGACAACAAATTTGAAAGAAGAAAATAGGATCTTTAATAAAGAATGGGGCTGCAATATTTTTTAGTGAATAGTGGCGGCAAAATGTCTTGCTTGCTGTGATACCACAATTGTAACGGTTAACCTTCGCATGTCACAGTATATAAATAATACACCAATGCCACAATACTGGAGTAAAAAGCCCATGTCCTGTTAATTTTAAGTTAAAATAAAGTTCGATCTAAATAAGAAACATTTAATAAGTTTAAAACATCTGTTTTTTATTTTTGAGGTTTTTTTATCTTAATAATAATAATTCATCTAACCAATGTTTCTGAGGAAAACCTAGAAAGCAAATCAACAAAAAATAAAAGTTTTATTATATTCAATTTAACGCCATCTTTTTTTCTTTTCAAAAAACAGAAATATTTACGAGAATATATTTGTAAATAAAAAAAATGAATATAGCTTTTATAAAATCTTTATCTACAACTTTTTGTAATAATGCCCCATTTTCCAGTGATATTTACAGGCGTTGTCTTGGTAAATAAATTTATAAGTAGGACAAGTCGCTTTTATAGGCTGCCTTTTGTTGATAGCAGGAGAAAAGAAATCTATATCTATTGAGAATAAAAGGGACCTGATTATCATAATAAATAATGTTGGTTGCTCCTTGGACGATTTGTTTATATGACAGTATGTAGCAAACCTTGCGTAATAAAAATCAATATCTGTTTGGCATTTGTTTATGTGTTGTCTTTGTGGGAGATAATTCCTTTTGCACAGCATTCACTGTTGATTTATATTCATTAGCAAACCTTGCGTAATAAAAATCAATATCTGTTTGGCATTTTGTTTGTGTTCTCTTTGTGGAAGATAATTCCTTTTGCACAGCATTCACCGTTGATTTACGATACAAAGCTTTGTGTTGAATAAGTTTTTTCAGATTCATTATTTTGTTATTTGCCACAATCATGGACACTTCAAGCGAATATTCAACGTCTACCGAATCTGATGAGTACTTTTATATATCGGACGATTCAGCGTCGGATATATATGAAGAAGTTCCCCTTTCAAGAGAAGAGTCATTTGAAGAACTTGAGGAAAGAGAAGAAGAAACTCTGGAAAATGTGGATGAAAACTTGATAGCCCCGGACGGTACAAGATATTTTTGGGAATCTCAAGACTCCATCACTGGTCGTGTTCAAGCTCGAAATTGCCGTAATTTATCTCTACGTCCATATGGTCCAACAAATGAAGCAAAAAATCTAAAGGATATTGTCAAAATTTTCAATTTGTTCTTTGATATTACTATAATAACCCATATTTTTGAAATGACGAAGAAAAAAGCAGAAGAAAATTACAAGTAAGTTTTTTCAACTTTATAAAAATATATGCTCAAAAATTCAGTCTTTAGAAGACATTCCTGAACTATACAAGTTTCATTATTTTTTATGATTCCTATAAAACTTTCTAATTTATGAACTTCTAAAGACTGAATTTTGGGGTTTATATTTTGTCCGACATCAGATGTATAGTAAAAATAATTTATTTAGTAAAAGCATTTCAAAATGGGAAGAGTTAAAAGCTTGACATGAAAGGTTTAATATAAGTGACCTACTAGCTTACTTTGGATGTCTTATTTACATTGGACAAGCTAAAGACCAAAGAATAGCGACGCGGTATCTTTTCTCCAAAAATGGCGACCCTTTTTTGCGTGCAGCGATGGGAAGAAGGATGTTCACATATATAAATATTTTTATTCGTTTTGATTGTTCAATTGATAGAAATCAAAATGATAAACTATCAGCAATCAGAGTGATTCATAGTCATTTTTTTGATAATTGTCATAGGTATTGGACGCCTCTAGATGCAGTTACTATTGATGAGCAACTAGTCAAGTTCAGAGGAGGATGTCCCATAAAAATATACGATAAGAGTAAACCCGGCCACTATGGTATCAAAGTATATCATATGAATGATGCTAACACTTATTATGTAATGAAGCCTGAAATTTACATTTCTGGTTTGCTTGATAAATGCTATTTTTCTAGTTTAGAAATTTGTAAAAGATTAATAATTGGATCAAATTTACCACGGGGATGTGGAGTTTTTCTTGATCGCTTTTTCACATCTCATGAACTAGCAAAGTGGGCCCTAAGCAAAGATTTAACTATTTGCGGCACTATAAACTCAAATCGTCGTTTTCTACCCAATATTCTGAAACCTAAATACATTCGTAATTTAAACTTACAAGAAACTGAGAGTAAGTTCGTTTACTCAGAGTATGCTTCTATTTCAACTTACATTCCGATGAAACATGCTAAGCAAAATTTTAAAGCGGTTTATATCTTATCTTCCCAACATACTCGAGGTGTGGCTATAACATCGTATAAAAGCAAGCCCAAAACCTTGGTTCTTTACAATAAGTATAAAAACGGTGTTGATTGTTTCAACAGAATGGCAAGGGATTTTACATCCTATAAGCCTAGTAGAAGATGGACTATGGCTGTTTTTACAAATTACTTAGATATCACAGCGTTCAACTCTTGGGTAATTTATAGTTTCAACACCGATACACATTGCTCAACTAGAAAAGGAGGCAGGAAATTTTTTTTGAAGTTTTTATCTCTCAAACTTTGTGAACAGTCAATGCTTGTACGCTCTAAAGTTTCACAAATATCACGACCTATCAAAAATATTTTATCGTATTATGGATTTCTCCCTCAAAGAGAAATAAATGAAAGTAGATCGAATAGCAGAGGATACTGCACTATTCCGGAATGCAAACCCAGAAGCAGGGGTACCAGAAAGTGCTCGTTTTGTAAAAAATTTATTTGCAAAAGGCATTCTTATCTGATATGTCCTACTTGTCACTCTGATAGCAGATAAGTTTATACATTTTTGTTTTTGCATTGTAATTTAAAATATATAGATGGTGTTAATAAATTTTTTTGCTTGTTTTTTAAAAATCATTTTTTCATCAGATTTTATCACACAAAAATAACAGAAGTTTACTAATCTTTATATAAAAAATGTTTTATGGAAGTCTTACGAAAATTCAAAAAATATTGAAATTTTTTTTTTTGAAGTCATGTTGACTTTTGGGTCATCAACCCCTGAAATTTTTGTTAAAAATTTAAGTCGAAGTAAAAAATGAAAACTTCATTAATTTCTTCATATTTGGGTGTTAATTTTCATCCACCTTACATATTTTTTTGTGGCCTAAATTTTGAGTTGAAAAAAACAGTGGAGTAAAAAGCCCAACAGTGGTATGCGAAGGTTAAGAAATTCAATGCACAGCAACATTACGCTCTTCATAAAGACAATAAATATGCCAAATTAGAGGGTGAGTCTGGAAAGCTAGAACTGAAGAAACTTAAAGATGGAAAGCAAAAGCAAAGACAATAGTTCCATTCTGTTACATCAAGGGAATGTTGCGATAGAAGCCAGCTATAAAGTTGCATATTTGCTTGGAAAAAAGGGTAAACCATTCACCGATGCAGAACTCATGAAGGAATGTATTTTAAAAGTGGTAAGATATCCAAATAAAGTTAACAAATATAAAGAGGTGCCTCTTAAAAGAAGGACTAATACAGATCGACAGTATGAATTGGCTTGAAATGTAACAGAGCAACTCAAAAATGTAATCCAGAAGGAAAATGTCTATTATTCAGTAGCATTGGATGAATCGACAGATGCACAAGTATTGTATTAAGAATGAAGGATTTCTTGCGCATCTTAAAAGAAAAACCAAAAATCCAAATGAACTGATTTCTTTTCATTGTATTTTACATCAACAAAATCTCTGTGCAAAATCTGTCATTTTAAATGATACTTATCAAAAGGTTATAAGTATTGTTCACTATATTCGAGCAAATGCCACGAAGCATCGTCAATTTCGAAACATGCTGATGATGGATGACAAAGTAATTAGTGTAGATTTGCCTTATCACTCAAAAGTACGCTGGTTGTCACAAGGGATAGTATTGGTCAAAATTTTGTCTTTACGAAGGCAAATAATTGACCTTTTCAAAGAAAGTGACAAACATTGTGAATTATCATATCCAAATTTTTACAGATATGTAGCTTTTTAAAATCAAAACTTTCAGAAGAACACATTCCCCAGTTTACGAAGGTAATGAGTGAAAATAAAGATATATATGAATCTTTTAAAGAAAACGGATCAATCTCTGTTTGACAACAGGGAAGATCCTATTGAAATTTGGAAAAAGGCGGTAGAACATCCTCTTCTTTATGAACATGCATGCCGACTGATTTCCTTCTTTTCTACAACATAGTGTTGTAAATCCACATTCTCGTACTTGACGCAAATAAAGAATTCGCTGAGAACACAGTTGACAGATGAGCATTTGGAGGACCAATTAAAACTAAGAACCACTATGTTGGAGCCTGATATCAAAATGCTTTCTCAAAAGAAGCAAACTCAAAGAAGTCATTAATTTGTATAAAAAGGACCTACTTACCTAAATGAAATATTTGAAAACTTCATATTCTTAATGTTTATACGTCTATCTTTTTTTATAAGAATATTATTAATTAATACTTGTATAAAATAAAATCCAAATTTTAATAATCTAATAAAACTTATACAAGTTCTTTTATTAGATTATTATTATTAATTGTACGAGGGGATAAAACAACTGAAAAAATAGTAATTTGTTCAGTGCGGCCTTCATGCACAAAAAGGTTCCCCACCTCTGAACGGTAACCGGAAAAAAAAGGCCTTTTCTTCATCATACCACTTTGCAGCAAAAGATAATTAGAGAAGCGTTATGCTGACATCGCTAAGCTGATAATTGCAGTTGTTGCAAATCATATTGCAGTGTCGTGTTAGTAGCTACTACTACACCACTACTAACACATGCATTAGAACTTCTAATGCAGGAAACAAGGAAGAACTGAATTCAATTAGGGTAGTTTCTAAGGATTTTAAGTTACAGATATTGGGATTAGCTATAATTTTCCGGTGTATGAGTAAGTATATACAAATCCTGTTTAATTCTGTTTTCACTACTTCATTTGTTTGGTTCTGTTTTGTTTATTTTACTTCATTTTATTTTTCATTGTTAATCTTATTTTTCTGTGTGAAATGGTACAAATAATTGGAGGTTTTACATATTATAAAAAAAAAAGAAAGTAAGATTTTTTCATTTTATTTTTTAATTAATTAATTTATGAATTGTTACAGCTAAAACAACAAAAACAATGTTATGCACACTTCAAACTAGTAAAGCGTGTAAAGGTAAAAAATTAGAAATTATATAAATTAAAAACTAGTTGATAATTTGAACAGTCTTGCAAAGCCAGAAAGTATTAAAAGGTACATACGATTGAATAGGGGAAGAAAAAAACAACCTAAAGATGTTAACTTTGAAATTCCAGAAGATTTAACGAAGTTAGATTGCGGAGAAAACTTTTTAAAGTTAGATCAGATGCTGAGACAAAAGAATAAGCTTCTTTGTTTTTATGCAAATGTTTTGAGGTACGTAACTTTTGATTTCCATATCATTGCTTTTATGTTAAGTGTTTTTAGGTATTGTTTGATGGTATCCAACATAATTGAAATTTTTGTGGATGGACCATTCAAAAAATGTCCACCTGGCTTCACACAAATTTTTACTATTCATATTTTTTATTCAAAAGTGCAAATACCTATTTTATATAGCCTTTTGCCAGATAAAAAAGAATGTTCTTATCTGTAAGATAATATGGGTAATACGATAATACGTAGGTTTTATTATATGTCAAAAAAAGTTATGCATTTTTTTATATTTAAACTTACGAAGTTCATTACCCGTTGAGCACCCAAATATTTGGGAAGTTTTTGAATTTTTTAAAAAAGAAGAAACAAAAATAAGAAAAGAAATCGACCTAATTGAATGTGGAAAAAAATTACCTGTTTCAAAAGAAGATGAAGAAAAGTTTTTAAAAGAAGCCAAAGAAGATTTTTTTGCAACAAAAGATGTTCTTTCATATTTAAAAAAAGTTTCTTCATTAATAATGAAGTCTAAAAGTTTGTTGAAATTAATTTTTTAAAAATTAACAACAATCATATTCCTTTTTCTATAGACTCTTTGTTAGAATAATTTGAAAAATAATAAAGTTTTATTTTTACTTATTTTTATTTCATCTTTTAGATATAGTTGAAAATTTATAGTGGTAAAAATATGTTGCAATTTATTATAAAACTATACTATTTTACCCTATTTAATTAATTAAAAGATAAAAAGTTTGATATTATGTATATATTTCATTTTTTAATAGATATTTTATAAAATAACATTTGAAAAGATATATAATGGAATTTTTTATTTTGATGTGTAAGAAAAATTGAAATAATTTTTTTAGAAAATTTTAGATATATGAAGATATGCTGTATGTAAATTTGATATTTATGTAAATTTGTATTGATGTTGCATGCGGGTAAAAAGTCTGTTTATTGCTGCAGAGAGGTTTTGCATGCCTTAGGAGCGATGTAGCAGTAGTATGCCACTGAAATATGATTTGCAACAACTTTAAAGCCAGCTTAGCGATGTCAGCGTGAAGCCTCTGTAATTAACTTTTGCTGCAAAGTGGTATGATGTAGAAAGGCCTTTTTTTTCCACATGCCTTTTTTTCCTAGAACCCCTCTGAACTAGACGTAAGAAAGAGTAAATATACGTAATTGATTATACATTTTTTATAATTCTTAACATCATGATCACTTTCATTAGTTTGCACATGTGACTGATGATAAAAATCATAAATCAGTTGTTATGTTACAATTTTGCATTCATCACACTTTCTTTTGCTTACACATAGATATGATGTGTTGCTGCTGGTTCAGGCCCGTAGCTAGGACTTTTCAATTGGGAGGGCTGGAAAAAATTTGGGGGGGGGGGGGGGGCTAAATATTTTCGCAAAAAAATTTTTGTTACTTATGTACTTATATCTCTTCCCCATTCAAAAATTTTTTTTTAGTAAATTACTGAAAAAAAATTTAAAGTGGGAGGGAGATAACTAATAAGTATTAAATTGTTATATATAGTCTAAAAATAAACCATTTTTTGAACCCTTTATTGATATCGAAATATATTAGGTTGGGGGGGGGGGCTCTGAATCTGAGTTGGGTAGGGAGGAGGGGGGCTTAGCCCACTCCTGCCCTCGCTGGCTACGGGCCTGTGCTGGTTCCAGGCGAATCGTCGCACGGGACTAATCGTAGCACGCTTGCTACAATCAATGGGCTCTCTCTAAGACTTTGATCTTGCCGCCTTTTTTTCACTTTCTAGCTTTCACTCTAGCACGCTACAATCAATGGTTCTAGGAAAGTCTCTGAAGTCGAAAAATCACTGAAGTTCCATGGAAAATCTGTGAAGTAATAATTTTTCATGCTTTGTGCATAAGCGCTCCTCCCTCTCTCTAGCTGGCCTATCTTCCTCTGTGTTACATTTTCTCTTTCACTTTTCTTACTCACCAAAGTGTGACATCTTTAATTGTATAAAAAAAATTTCAAAAAAATAATTGGTAACACGAAAATGGCATTTTTTCACTCTCAGGTACGGGTCATTGACCTCAATTTGGGGTCATGTCACCATCACCATCAAATTCAGAAGTGAAAATAAGGTAGGTACGTATAAAAAAAATTTCAAAACCTCTGTTAATCACATAAAATTTTTCGAAAAACTGGAAAAAAAAGTTATGGCGAATAAATAAATAAATAAACATTTATACTTTCTTTTCCCTTGCATTCTTTATATTATAAGACTAATCATATATTACCACAAAACACATGCTAGATGTTGGTCATTAATGGGTATTAAAAATACTGAATCAACTAATTAAAATTATATATGAAAAACATCTAAAATAGTTTATAAAAAAATTGGATAAAATACTATTGATAGAATGTAGATTAGGTTAAAGTTGTTTCTTAAATATGATTTAAATTTTACTTAGGTAGGCTCATATTCAATAAAGATGGTCAAAATGCCATTTCAAAAAAGGTGGAGCATAATCATGAAAAAGAAATGAAAATATTGTGCTTTTCAACAAAAGTATCAGAGAAGAAGTAATAAATACCCACAAAAATATAACTATGCTAAAAACTGACCAAGAGAACATATTGAAATTATTTTTGTATATGTTTTGTAATGATGTAAAATGGGCAAAAATTATGACATGATTAAACCTACCCTCAGATCATAATACACACCACCAATGATCCTATGTTTCGAGCTAAGTAAGAAACAACCACAGAACCGACTAGTAAAATTATATTCTTTTTAATGTGAAAGATGATTGACTTTTATTCATTTTAGATCTAAGTATACCTAGTTAATATAGCTATGTTATAAAAAAATTGTTTTATATAGTAAAACATAAATATTTATCTGGAATCCATTCTTGAACTTAATAATGATTTCTAAAAATATTTTTTTATTTGAAACAATCATAAAATTAGTCTTTTATATTGACTTTTAAGTTATCCAATTATACTTAGTTTTTTATATTGATAAAATTTATCATGTACGACTTGAATTTTTTCATGTTATGAAAGTCATTAATAAAATAAGAAAACAGGATTTGTTCAAATATTAACCCTTGAGGGACTAGCTCATTGGAAATAACTGGCTTTGAGGCGGTAATATTATAAATAACGTCAAAGAATTATAAAGGAAATACCTTGTTTAAAAAAATATTGAAAGTATATAAAAAGACTTTACATTTTAAAACTTCATGAAAATAATTTTTAATTTATTTATCTAATGGTTTTTGTTATATTTTTTTATATCAACCAAAATAAACAAGTGGCTCGTTTGAAAAAAAAAGTTAAATTATAATCTAAAAATAGTTTAAAAAAATAATAAAACAGTATTCAAAAGCTTATCCAAAATGCAAAGTTAAATTGAAAATTCAAATTATATGACTAATAAAAAACTATCATCAGTGGCGTAGCCAGAGGGGGGCAAGGGGGGCAGTGTCCCCCCCCCCCCCCCCCCCCCAAATAATTTTATTTCCAATATGCTTGCCCCGCTAAATTCCTTGCATGCCCCCCCCCCCCCCCCTAAATTCCTTACATGCCCCCCCAACTTCCATTTTTTTTGGCTACGCCACTGAACAATTATAGATTTATCTAAATTTTCAATCATCGAAAAATAAAAAAATTTAATTTGAGAGGTTTGGAAAAATAAATCTGAGAGGTTTAATTGATATAATTTTATGGCATTGAGCGAGAAAAATGCGTTGGGTTGTGCAACGAGTTAAGTTCATCGCTCACTTAGTAAATATGACATCATATGTGCTTACAACTGCACTTGCTTGTCTAGAAAACGGTGGTGATGAGGGAAAATGTCCTTGATCAACATACGTGCTTGCAAAATGAAGAAAAGGCCGCAGGATCAAAGGGTAAACGGAGAAGCATTGAATGTGGAGAAGAATTGAACATTTTTCTTTTTTTTGATCTTGCCGCATTTGATGCATATGGTTTGCTTTCTACGCAAGAAGCATTTATTTTCCTCATCACTTCACTGCCACACATCGCATAATCACTTCTCACATCACATTTTCACACTTATTCACAATAATTAGTGTGGAAGGGGAAAGGCAGACAATTTTTAAGTGTCTGAACTGAACATTTTTCTTTTTTTTTATTTTGCCGCATTTGAAGCATATGGTTTGCTACTAATAAAAGAAGCATTTATTTTCCTCATCACTTCACTACCACACATGTTTTACTATACCTCACTATCATTATTTTCATAACTCTTTATTGCTTTATTTTTTTCTTTCTTAATTTGTTTCATTTGAAGATGCTTATTGAAGGTTACTTATATTTTAAAAAAAAAGAGTTTTTTAGTACTTTACATTATTATTGTACAAGACCGTCGTGTCCAGGTAAACTTTTTTATTTCAAGTTAATTTTTGAAGCTATTTTTATATTAACTTTAATAAAATTTTCATATTTACTCTAGCACTAATTAAATAAATAGTTTTTTGATTTTTTTAAATTCTATTTGAATACATGCTTAGAATTACGTTTAGAACAGTTTGAAAGTTTAATATAACTATTTTTACATCTGAAAACGTTAGATACTTTGCAATTAAACAATTTTTTTTATAAACTCAATAAAATATATGATAGTTTTTTTATTAAAATGTTAAAAAATAATTAATTTTTTTTAAATAATGTAATCTTACTTTATAAATAATTGTTAGATAGATTGGTTTTTTGCTTATTTAAATTTTATTTTTCTAATTTTTTTTGTATTTTTACTTCTAAAAATTATAGGTTTATGAGAGTAGTGATCAATAACACATTGTTATTATATAAGTTTTATTATGAGGGATTTTTTTAATTTATTACAAATTTTAGGAAGAATTATCTACAAAAAAAATGCAGCCATGACACCACTCAAAATTGTATTACACAATCATGATAAAATAAATGAAAGAGTGGCTGAATTCAATAGAAAAATCAAAGATCAGGCAGAAAACTCTATGAAAGCAACCAGCCTTATTTATCAGTAATTTTTTGAAGAAATATAACTTTTAATTAAAAAAATTTTTTTAGAGATAACTTGTCAATCTTAACTCAGGATGATAGAGAAAGTACATCATCAAGACAAACAATTCTCCGAAGAATTCGATACAATAAAAAAAGATTAAATCCCCCAAAATTGATTACCTTTACAATCCCCGAAAAATACCAAACAATAAATGGGGTACCATTTTTACAACTGGACAAATATGTTCCATCAAATAAAAGGCTCATAGTATTTCATGGCAAAATTTTTAATTATTTAAATCAAGTTACAACAATCGAAAATATTTATATTGATGGTACTTTCAAAAAATCACCTGACATGTTTCTTCAAATCGTAACAATTCATACTTTCCACAATAAAGTGCAGCTACCTATTTTGTATTCACTGGCTTGTGATAAAAAAGAAGAAACTTACAGGTTTTATTTATCATTTCTAATTTTTTGGTTTAACATTGTTGCATTTTATTTAAGAGAAATTTATAAAGTTTTAAAGTTACATGTTAATGTTTCTCAAGTAAAGACTATTACATCCGATTATGAAAGTGCTATTTTATCTGCTAATAAAAAAGTTTTTTTACATAAAATTTTTACTAAAACTATAATATAAAATTTTTTTTAGGAATTTCCAAATGCACAATTTACAGGCTGCTATTTTCATTTTTCCCAAAGTATTTATAGAAAAGTCAAAGCCTTAGGTTATGGAAGATTATACTCAACAAGCGAATCATTTCGCAAGTGTATCAAATTTTTACTTGCTCTTGCTTTTCTTCCACCTCTTGAAGTACTTTTTATTTTAATTCATATTATATGTTCAGATATTTTTTTTAACTATACAAGAATAATTTTTTTAATTTTATTTATAATTGTAATCTTTATATATTTTTTTAAATTTTAGGTTAAAGTAGTGTATAGAAAAATCAAAAGTTTAATGAATGTTTTTAATATCGAAGAATTTTTCCTATATTTTGAAATCACGTGGTTTAATTTAAATGATTTGAAAAGTTGGAACGTGTATAAAAGGAAAGTGAGAACTAATAACCACTGTGAAGGTTTTCACAACAGGTTGAATAAATTTTGATTTGTTTTAGATTTTTACTTTTATCTTTAAAATTTTTAGTATGAAATCTTGCTTACCTCAAGAAAGAACAAATGTTTGGGAAGTTTTTTCCTTTTTTATAAATTGTGAAGAAAAATTGTGGAAAGATATGACAGAAATTGAAGCTGTTGACTCTGGATATTGTTGGAGTGGCGGAAGTAAGAAAAAAAAAGAGGAAAAAGAAAAGCAACTTGAGAGAATATATGAAGAATACAATGATGACAAAAATGTGTATCTTTTTCTCAACAGAATTTCTTCATATGTTTGTCCGGCTAAAAATCTTGATTTGGAAGAAATTCAAGATACATATATTTTAGATTTTTCTATTTTAAATAGAAGACCTAGCTTTAGAATGTCAACTATTTTAAACTAATACTATTTTATATTTATGTTTATATCTATTTTTGTTTTTTTATGTTATATTATGTTTTATATTCGTGTTTATATTTATATTTTTTTATTAAAATAAAATAATTTTTTTACATTTTTTAGCCAAACAAATACTTTTTATAATATTATTTTAAAAAAATGAAAAATTAGTATAAAATATTTTAATTTATTTTTAAAAAAAACAAACTAATTAGTTTTTAAAATATTTATAACCTATATTCAATATATAGGTTGAAATGAATTTAAAACTATTTATGTTAAATGAAAAAAGTTTAACCAAAAAATAACAAAAATTCGTTTTTTGGCAACTGGCGTTTGGTGAGTTTTTTAACTTAAGTCCTTTTACTTTTGTTTCATAGACATAACATGATAAAATAAAATAAAAATTAAATACTTGAAAACATCTACAATATTGGTATTATAATTAACTAAAATAAGTATATAAAATTTTTACAATTAAAATTATTCTCAAAATTAAATATTTTAATCATACGGTAAAAAATATAAATATTAGTTTATTTACTAAATAATTATTTCTAAAAGTAATTAATGTTCAACTTAAAAATTGTCTGCCTTTCCCCTTCCACACTAATTATTTTGTAGTTTTTCAACACAATATAATATTTATCACAATATTTTCAACACAATATAATAATTCATTACAACATAATATAATATTTATCATTCTGTGATAGTGAAGAAAATGAGTGAATAATAAGTGATTAAGTTGCGAAGTGAATAAGTGTGAAAATCTGATGTGAGAAGTGATTATGCGATGTGTGGCAGTGAAGTGATGAGGAAAATAAATGCTTCTTGCGTAGAAAGCAAACCATATGCATCAAATGCGGCAAGATCAAAAAAAAGAAAAATGTTCAATTCTTCTCCACATTCAATGCTTCTCCTAGAACCGGATCAAAGTGTTAGAGAGAGTCCATTGATTGTAGCGTGCTACGATTAAAAAAGGCGGCAAGATCAAAGTGTTAGAGAGAGCCCATTGATTGTAGCAAGCGTGCTACGATTAGCCGCATACCGTTGCTGTTTATTCTTCGCCCTATTTTTCGCCATCTTCTTTATGGAGATAGAAAAGTGCAGTTTGCTAATTTGTCGTAATCTATATTATGTGTTGCAGCGGAAATATAATATAAATTGTGTCGGATTAACAAGATAGGGTGAAAACATTTCGTTTGAGGAGAACAGTGTCAGAGTATGAATGTCGGTATAACGGGGTTGAATTCATTATGGAAAATGGTCACCATAAAAAGTTGGTCGGATAAACGGGATCTTACTGTATCATGAAAAAGAAATATTGAAAAACAGTTAATTTTTTTATGCAAATCAAATAAGTAAAAATTTCCAAAAAAAATCGCCATATTATTAGTATTAATTACATAGGTCTGGCAAGTGGGCTACGGACAAAAGCCACCCTCCCCCTTCGACAAAATCCCTTCTCTAAAAATGAGAAAGAGGACAGAACCCCCTCTCTTTTAAATACAAAAACTTGATTTATTAGAGTTAGTATTAACACAAATCATAAATTTGATTTTAATATTAGAGTAATACAAAAACTTGATTTAAATATTAGAATTAGTGTTAACAAAACACAAAAAGTCATAGCATAATTGAGCATGTATATTACATAACTTTGTTTTTTAGTATTTAAAAAAAGTCACTTTATTTCTAGCAAATAATACAATGTTAAGCAAAATTCACTTTATTGAATTTAAAGGTAATAAACTCCTGGGGGAGGGAGGGGGGTTGTCCTGCCTCCCTGGCAAGTTGTCTCCCTAGAGGTCTTGCCAAACTTCTGATAAGGATGGTAATAAGCCTAACACTGTTATAGATTTAGTCTCCTATGGAGCTAAATTCTTTGATGCAGACCTCTATATGAGTATCAAGGCTAAAAGCTAAATAAACTTTTTGGAATATGTTGATTTTACCCTGATGCATACGATAATCAGAAGAACACCATTTAGTTGCTCTAGCCCTGTATGTTATATTATGAGGTCAATATCCTGGAATTGATGATACTTTGGATAAATTTCCAGCATTCATTAGAAACAGTATTACTGATTGAATTAAGGATATCAGTAATGGAATTGAACTATGTATTGTGCATATTCAGCAAGCTTTTTTTGGATAAAGTCCCTCCAACTTGGATTAAAGCTATGCAGTTGGTTAAACTACCACTTAAAATTATTAATCGCATAGCCCTTGAAGTGGCGGGCTATAGGTGGGTGAGGGCTGCTTGATCAGGGACACTTATTTCAGATCATGACAAAACATGCTTCGCCGCTATTCAAAAAGTAGCTTTATTGCTGATCATGGGCAATACATTCAGCAACGCGAGATCCTAACATTCATACAATTTTTGGATCAATCAACGTAAATATGCCACATAATCAAATCTTGAATCTCTGTGCATGATATAAGGAGATATAAGACAAGGTGCTCCCTGCTGAATTTAATATCATGAATGCTTCAAGGAAGAAAGACTAGCATTCATGGTGGGATACGTACAACTTGCTGTAATCATTGCTCAAGGATATAACGTTACCAAAAAGTCTGAAGTTGATTACACAAAGTTAGGCTGGACTGCAGAAGAGTCAGAGGCAATTATATAACAAACTGCATCTAGAACCTCCGAACAGATTAGCCGAAGTTCATCTTAAATTGTCAATTTTTAGTTTCAAATGTATCTTTATGTTCCCTTGTCAGTGTCATTTTACAAAAAACTCATCTATGATTACGGACATGAAATAAAGGAATATTCTAGTTTGAAAAAAACAAACTTCACATTTGAAAATAATAAATGATATATAGTAAAGAAAGTTTACAATTTAAAATGTGCGGAGGAAGGCAATATATTAAATCTTTTTAAGAGAATTAATCATATAATTTTAGAAATTGGTAATATAAAAGTTGACAGGTAGAGTAATTTTGAACAATATCTTAACAGCCATGCCTAAAAAACGGCTTTTTTCTTTGTCTCTCCGATGGACGGTTTAAAGAAGTTTTACTGTAATTAAGCTCTTCCATTGGATGCAATACCAGCAAACTAAAATGAATACAATTAGAAGAGGAAAGAATTGTTTGTATTCAGATATAGTTTGTAAAATTATGTTACAGCCAAGAAATTCTCATGTAATTAAATTCTTACGTTTCTTCGAAACCTAATAAAACCTATGTTTAAACAAAGGGGTGCATTTAGGAACGTAGACAGGGAGGAGACACAAGGTGGTTGTAGACACCCTCACCTAAAATTTTCAATTATTAAAACGGATAAACGTATGAGACAAAGTTCCCTCTAAAATAGATGCGCAAAAATAAAATGAAATAACTGAGAATTTTTAAATGTTATATTTAATATACACTGAATTAAAAGTAAATCAAATCGAACTAACATATGTAGTAACAGGATCAGAGTTCTTGAGTCAGAACCAAAATATCAATGTGGAATTAAGCTAATTTTTCTAACCCGACTCTAACATTTTGATAAGACTTGTTTTATATTATAGTTATATTTTACATTAGTAGAAGCACAATTAGTAATTATTTTTATTGATATGAAATAAATATTTATAAAAAAGAAAGCAAAAAATATATACTTGTGATAATTTTATGATGTGTAGATTCCATAGCTGGAGAAAACAAAGAAAGGCAAGCTTATTGTTACAATTTGTAACTTTCTTATATACCAAATTAATGAATAAAATAAAAAATATGCCTTCAATTATCAAATTTTCATTTTAGAGAAGACATATTTACTTAAACATTTAATTAATTGCGTGACTACAAAAAGTAAGTAATTGTAAAATATATTTTTCATTAGATCTTATAGAGTTCTAATTCCTTTAAGAAATAAAGATATATAATAGAGATGGGTAGAAGAATAATGCATTTAAGTTAAAAAAAAAACCAAATATATAGGATAAGTAAACTTAACAAAGTTGAACCTAAAGGATGTGTCAAATAGGAGGGAAATTTGAGAGTTGTTAGTGCAAAAAATTGAAAAAAATCAAAAATTAAAAATTAATTAAAAATTTAAGGAATATTGAGGCTTAAAATATAATATCGTGGCTCATTCAATGTCAAAAATTTCAAGAAATTTGTAATATTTAATCTTCTTTGGTAGAATTAATGAATGTAATAATGAATCTATTTTTGTGGCATTTTATTGTGATGTACTATTTATCGTATAAAATATATAACTTTGTACTATAATCTTAGTAATACTTTAAATTTCAAATAAACATCTCAAAATTGACAAAAGCTAGTCAAATATGACTTCTTGTTAAAAAACAGAACTATCTATAAAAATAATTTTTAATTTGATATGTATATTTTTATAAATGACTCTTAGGATAGAAAATATAGGTTGATAAAACTACAATTTAAAAATATTTTAGCAGTACTCATTTTTTAATATTATTTTTGTTCGGTGGTAATGAAATAAATTTATACTTTGATATACTCTTAAAATTTTTAGAAGAGAAGAAATGTTTGAGGTAGTCCGACCACAAAACTCTAAACACTGAGAAAAGTCAATGCTAATTTCAAAATTATTCGTTCAATAAAAAGGGTAAATATTTATCAGAGGTCTGGCAAGACATCCGGGGAGACAACTTGCCAGTCTTAGTATATATTTAAATGTGTAAATCGTAAAATGCTAAAAAATTGCCAGCCTTAATATAAACCTATAAATTAATATAGCCTTAATAAATAAAAAGGCTATAAATTAAAAGCTATAAATAAAAAGCTATAAATAAAAAGGCTATAAATTAATATAGCCTTAATAAAAACTTGCCAGCCTTAATATATATTTAAATGTGTAAATCTTAAAATGAATCAAGAATAAATATTTTTTGATTTGAACATTTTTCGATTCTTTGATTATTCGACAAATATAATATTTAAAATCGTGCAAATTGCAAAGTATAGGTAATAACTTTTGTAACATCGTATGAGGTAGCAAAATATGAACAGAAAGTTTGATATTTTTTGATTTTTTAAAGAATATTTTTCGATTCTTTGATTAAAGAATTTTATTTTGATTATTTGACAAATATAATATTTAAAATCGTGCAAATTGCAAAGTATAGGTAATAACTTTTGTAACATCGTATGAGGTAGCAAAATATGAACAGAAAGTTTGATATTTTTGGATTTTTTAAAGAATATTTTTCGATTCTTTGATTAGAGAATTTTATTTTGATTATTTGATAAAATATATTATTTAATATGGTGAAAAAATTGCAAAAATATAGGTAATAACTTATCTAACATCCTCTCCTTGAATGAGGTATATCAAATCTTAAATCTAGCAAAATATGAACTGATAGGTTGGAGATGAATTATCGCGGTATACAGGTTGGAGATGAACCATCGTAATATACAGATATAATGTATATAGGTAATAACTTATGTAGCATCGTCTCCCCGAATGAGGTATATCAAATCTTACATCTAGCAAAATGTGAGCAGAAAGTTGAACATTGTCTCCCTAGTCATTTGTACATGGAATAGAAACCATCGTAGTATACAGGTTGGAGATGAATCATCGTAGTATACAGGTTGGAGATGAATCATCGTAGTATACAGGTTGAAGATGAACAATCGTAGAATACAGGTTAGAGATGAATCATCGTAGAATACAGGTTGGAGATAACACTCAAGTTGTCTACCCGCGTTCAACCGTACAGGTTATGAGATATATATATATATCTTTACATAATCACGTAGTGGGTACTTCTTTGGAGGCATTTCTATGATTTTTCTCCGTGAATTTTTCTTTGTGTATAGTGAAGAAGTGATATAAAATTATTCGGAGGCAAACTAACCCCTGTAATATTGAAGATTTAAAGGTTTAAGAAGACTTAAATTTAAAGATAGATTAGATTTTAAAGATATGAATATAAAAATAAGAGAGAACTTTTACTTAAACAACAGTTATATAGTTATTATGGATGAATGACTAACTCTATGAAACGCCTTTGAGATGTCAAAAAGGAAAAGTATTGCATCATTTTTATTTCCCAAAATTTCAATCATTTTTTGTATTAAACAGGAGTGAAAAGCTTAAGTCGAATAATATTCTCGAAACCCAAATTGTTAGTCCTTTATATAATTATAATTTAAATCAATACATTATATACATTTATGTGCGCTGGTATAAAATGACTTTTATCTACTCTATAACAAGACTACCGACTTTTTATACGTTTGTATTGTTTTATTAAACTGTTTTATAATATTTTTTCACAATTTTTTCTATTTCATAATATAAATATAGTAGAATAAAAATTTTAATTGTTTACATTAAAATCTCGTTAGACTCATTATATTTATTAACTTGCTTGCTAATAATATACAAATTTTTGTATCCAAAAGAAAAATGAATTAAATATTACTTAATATTGTGAATTTATGTGTAATAAACAAATCGCGAGGGATTTGGATAACGGATTATTTAGTTTTTCTTAATTTTGTGCAACTTTTTCTTAACCTGTTCATTGTGGATTACAGGGTGCTCATATTATAACACCTTTTTTAAAATACAAACATTTTCATCATTCTGCTTAAAAACATGTTGAAAGTAAGTGTCATATAAAGGCACAAATTATGCAATAAATTTTTCCCAGTTATCGATGAACCCAAAAACAATATTGCTTATCAGCTTAATAATGCTGCAAAATAAGAAATTGAGGAGAACCAAAAAAAACTTTTCTTTATATTCTCAACAATTTTGTTTTGTGGAACTTATTATATAGCTTTACGTGGAACAAAAGTATTTTCCAAAATCTTCAAGGTTATATATATTTTGATTTAAAAATGGTATTAAAACATTTGAAAACTTCCTCAGTTAATAGGTATACTTCGGTGCGAGTAGAAAATGAACTCATCAATTTAATTGAAAAACTCATAAGAGAAAACATTATTCATGAAGTCAATAAAGCAAAAGGATTTTCTATAATTGCTGATGAAAATTATGATATTTTGCCAAAGGTACTGATATTTCGATGTAAGGTTTATTGACGCATAGAATAGTAAACCTTAAGCAATAGTTAGAGGAGAGTTTATTGGTTTCGTTAAGTTATATGACTTCGATTCTGTTTCATTTGTAAATACAATTGTTAGAGAACTTAAAAATTTTGGATTAGATTTAGGAAAGTTGATCGAAGGATGTGATGCATGAGTAGTAATGGCAGGAAGAATTAATGTTTTTCAAGATCAGATAAATAACTTTATCCAAAAGCTAAATCTTGTCGCTAGCGAACTTAATGCACTTTCTCAAATAAGAATGTGTATTGGAAGTGATAAAACTATAATAACATTTTTTCACGAAAGCTGTAAAAAGAGAAGTACTTTGTATGATGAGTGTTCATCGAGAAAGAATTTCTCAAGATACAGAACAATTCATCAAAAAGGTGATTGACACATTTATACAAAAACCAAGGACGATTACAAATTTTAATATTTTGAAATAAATAACTCTAATGCCTAATCCAGGGATGTCCAACTTTTTTTTTATTATTTTTGATTTCTTTATTCAGTTATTTTTTGCTAACAAAGATCTCTTTTGATATTGAAAAAATAATTATAGCCGATTTTATTATATTTATTGCCTTCCTTTTTTCTCTTGGAAGTTGCAGAAATCAAGATCTAATTATTAGATAACACTATATTTAGCATCCACAAACAAGAAACAGTGTAACTCTTAAAATTCAACTCTACATATGTAAATACAATTTGAAAAAAAATTAATTTTTCACTCACACTAACAAACAACCGCACTTAGGGGTCAATCACAATTAACGTCAACCTTTTTTTTTGCTTAATTTAACCCCCCTCTCAACTTTTGACTATTTATTTAGTTTACAAATTTATGATTTGTCAACTTATCGACATAAACCCTCCCAGTCTTTGTTGGACATCAATTGTGAATGACCCCATAGTATTTTAATAATGGTGTAAAAAACCATACATTCTCAACCTCATTCTATCAAGGCTAATCAGCATTTCCTTTTATTACACATTCAATATAACTCAGCTGACATCTCTTTATTTATTAATGCAAAATGGATCTCAAACAAGCTCTAGATTTTTTTTCACAGCTTTATTCTTTATAATTTTTTTTCTCATTCATAAAATTTCATTAATGAACCTTCTCCACTATCAACATTTCATCTTGCATAAAAACTCGTCATTCTCAGTGAAATCTTGACTAACAGTTTTGGTGTCCATCACATAGCAGCATATTAAAAATAGTTTCAAAGACCATAATAAAAATCAAAATATTTCAAACCCAATAAGCCTTCCAATCAACTTAACTTTCCAAAAGAAACATATATATATTTTTTTTCACAAATAAAGTCTAAGCTTACTCTAAAAAGTGTTTAGTATCATTTTATCCTATAATTATTATTATCAATATTATAGCTACGCTAACTTTTATAAATTTTGCTTAAACATGAATACATACAGTTGAGCAGGCCCGTCGATAGGGGAAGCAAAATATATATTTTTACAGCTCCTAAAATTGAATTTTTTATTATTTTTCATTTTCAAAAACACAGTTTAACCCTCATTACCCCTTCGGGTCCATTTGGACCTGTGACTAATTTTAAATTTATGAAAATTACAAAATAATAAAGATGAGGCCCTGAAACTTTTTGACTTTATTTTAAAAATAGATTTACATATATAGAAAGCATTTTATTTAAAATAATTTAGTGAACATGTAGAAATAAAAAAACTTCACATTTCTTTTTTGGGTCCATTTGGACCCAATATTGTTTGTCATAAAAAGTTTTAATTATAACAAAAAATGCCTTAAATTTTATTAGTAATTGAACTTAACCCCATGGTGATATTTATGAATTTTTTTTGTGAAAAAAATGGTTTTTTTATAAATTTTTTTTGAAAATTTTCATATTTTTGTAACTTAAAAATAAAATATAAATTGAATTTGTATTTTTTTGTCTTTTTGATTGAATCTTTTCAGATTATTTCAAAAAAGAGAATTTTGATGTTGAATTAAAAACAAAAATTTTCAAACTTTATTCTGTGTAGTTTAGCTATTGAACTTTTTTTTAAATTCATAGTTATGTTTTACACATTCCAAAATCAAGAATCGTTTCTAAAAGTGATAGTTCTGAATGTTCTTTCAATGAAAGTTTTTCTAAAAGTGATGATCAGATTTCTATAGGATCTTCATCTTCATCAACAGATAAAAAAAATTCAAGATGTGTTCAAGAAGCTTCAGTTGTTTTTTACAAAGATAAAAAAATTGAATGGAGTTGTATTCTTCCAGCAAATATTGGTATAAATAATCTTCATACGCACTGTCAATTTCTTCTAAATATGCTTTGAATTCACGGCGATTTAATCCTCGTAATCTAATAAAGTTAGCGACTTTCACGAAGTCTGACATCAAATCTTTTATGTTTAATTTTTAAGCGCATTGATTTTGTTGATGTATCAAGCAATGATAACTAAGTATATCACGATGAACGCATTTTTTAAGAAAAGAAACAAATCCAGTATTTTTACCCGTCATTGAAGGACCTCCATCTGTTGTAATTGAAAAGATTTTTTTCTATCAACATTAAACTTAGTTACACATTAATTTACTTCTTCCAATACATCTTTTCCCGTTATTTTACCTTTCATATGACATAAATCTAGCATTTCTTCCACTACATTAAAATTACCATCAATTCCTAGGATAAAAATAACTACTTTTGCAGTATCACTTTGATCGAGACTTTCATCCAGAGCTGCTAAATTATAGTAAACACATTTAGATAAATGAGATTGCAATGAAACATCAACATTTTTAGATATATCATCAATTCTTCTTGCAATGGTTTCATGTGACAAACTTGTTTCTTTGAATAAACTCACTTTTTCAGGACCGTATTCTTTGAAGGCAATTAAAATACATTCCTTTATTAACCCCCCCCCCCCCCATTCACAAGAGGTTTACATTTTTGAGCAATTTTCTCGGCTATCGAATAAATAACTCTAAAGCATGTATCCGCTTTATTATAAATCTTTTGTTACGAATTTTTTTTTATTCTTCCATTTCTTTTTCCCCTTTCGCCCTCTATTCATGTTTTGCAACATAGTGACGCTTGCTATTATATTATATTATATTAATTGCACACAGTAATTTTTTCATTGCATATGAGGCAAAGTATATTGCCATATGTTTCATTTCCAATGTATTTATCTGTTCAATTGATATTGAACTGTCTTTTTTCTTTTGAGATTTTTCATTTTTTATCATAGCTTAAATAGTTTATGAAAGCAAATAAAGCATGCCTTATTTCAAAAATTTTGTAAATTTTTCAACGCGGTAAATTATATTAATTAAAATGAAAATATTAAATTCAAAACTCTTTGATTCACTATGAAAAAATATACATTTTAAACTTTCAAGCCACGTGATCATATTAAGGTAATAATAACACATGCATACAGTACGGTGGTTGAATATCTAATAAAGATTTACCAAGAGATAAATCTTGACAATGAACGTGGGAAAATTTTTCTCAAGTAACAGATATAAGCAAAAAGTACTTACAATAAAAATCGAATCTGTTGGTTTTTTACCATATGGTGTATATATGAGAGATGTAGTAACAAGTTATTTTATATACAATTTATCTCTGCTTACAAATGACATCTTTGGAGTGGAAGATCATACCACTAAGCTATAAACGTACATAAACAACTTCTTTAAGATTGAAAGATGACGTGCCGCCCCGTAGTATTAAGTGGACCGCGGGGTGGACATCCATGGCCTAAATCTTTACTTTGTAGTCAATTCTATATCAATGTCCCTCCCTGCATTATTCCCTACGGACGCCAATAATAGTTATGAAAGGTTTCAAGAATGAAACCAATGAGTCTACCCAAACTCGTAACCAGAAATTTTTTTAGGAAGGCTAAGTCTATAAAAAAAATTAAGATCAGAATGCTAGATCGCTAATGCTATGTTCTGATTAACTTTAAATTGGTCATCTGTGGAAGAGGAAATTCACATTTTAAAATTCATCCAAATTGAGAAAAAAATTGTAATTGTGTGTAAATATTTTCTAAATTTTATTAGAATTATTTTAAAAATTTAGGGTGGCCAACTGCCTCCTATTGCCTCCGTCTGGGTACAGGCGTGAGTCTGCCTCTTTCCTATTGAGAGCGAATAAGATAAGCTTTTGATGATGCCAAAAATGAATTAACTTGGTATATAATTTTCCTTTCTATTTAGCGTAGATAGAAAATATTTTATCATTAAAAAAAATTGCACACTAAGCAACAAAGAGTGACGTGTTAAAATAAGCCTTCTAAAATACTCGTATTCATAAACCGAATCCTTGATCTATTACCAAGATCTCACAAAATTTGATTTCGCTCTAATACTTCAACTATGTTGAAAATCTAGGTTTAAAACATCGTTCCTTCTAAACATGTTTGGGAAATCGGAAGAAGTTGGTCAGCTTCAGGATGAGCTGCTTCCAGTCAGTACCCCATGCATGTCTCATTTATGCTAAAGAATGAAGGCATATAAACAAATCCAATCTTTTGCAGCAGAAAATTTAATATTGGAATTTTAAATAGGGTCTGAAAGTTGTGCCAAGTTGAAAGACAACAAATCGGTCATAAACAGTTCGTTTTAATCACTAATGTTTTCCAGTTCGCTTGAATATTACTTCCATGTTGTTTAACTCTTCTTGATAGCACATTACAACATTTTGCTACTGGATTGCTGATATTTATTTTGTTTAGAATACAGGCTATTACCGTTATTATTTAATAATGCACTTTCCAATTTTTAAATTATGAAGGAATATAATTTATTTATTTATTGGATTTTAAGATGGAAAGATGAACAACGCACAACATTGAGTTCAAATTAAGCATTCTTTTCGCTTTCCGCATTTTTCTGAATATCCAAGAGCTGTTGAGTGGCTGAATAAGGCGGAATGGCTCTCGAAAATTCTTCATTGGGAAAGGAGGATGTATTGAAGGACTGCTTTATATTTAAGAATGGATGCCAAACCCCTTGAACCGAAGCATGCTTAACCGACCAAGGCTTTATAACTCTGACGCAGGGATGTCCAGATCGCATTCTGAAGTATTCGACCCACTTATAAATTTCATCAGGAGTCAGTGCTTTGCATATTAGCGTTTCATGATGGCCGTTTGCTAAAACGACAAATAGAAAGCAAAATATAAGACACAAGAAAATTTGATCCAAGCAATACTTACAATACTCCGCTAAAATGGTTGGCTTGAAAGAACTTTTAGGCACTACATAGACACAGATTCCGGGATTAGAATGTGCAAACTCAACCACATATTTGGAGAGGAATTCTCTAAAAATAAACCAACTTTTTATGATTACATAAAAGAAAATAAATTCTTATTTGACATTCCAATGAATACATCAATTTAAGGCTTTCTATTTTATTTCCAATAAATTTATATATTAATGACGTAGTTAGGGTTGGAGTTTATTCCTTAATTTTAACTTTAACAAAAAATATTAAAAAAAATTATAAAGAAACGTTGAGAAAGAAAACCTTATTTTGACTGATAAAGTGCCATTTAAACTTAAGGATATTTGACATAAAAAGTTAGAAAGATACCGTAGAGTGAAGGAATGACGACAGGAAGTAGAAAACTTGAATGAAACTCTCTGTAGAGGAGAAAAGTACCTACCTACTCCATTATTTAAAATGGTTTTAAGAGGACCCGTTGGTATTCGCACTCTGAGAGCAAGAGCAGCACCAGATCTTGCGGTTGTTCCAGAATAAACGTAATTCAGAGTTCGCAAAGACATTTAAAGATTATTTAGAAAAAAGATTTATTTTGAAAAGAAACTCGAAGTATAGAAACAATCGCAGGAATGTCGAAACGTCAAGGAATCTCTAGAAGGGGAGACCAAAAATTAAAATCGATTTAAAAATGTTGAAAAATATAATAAAGGAAATTAATAGAAAATAAAGTATTTTAAACATGAATAATATTATACCAAATATACAGTTGAACTTAAATAAACCGAAAACTTGAGAATACCGTAACTTTCACATACCACCGAATTCCTTCAATGAAAATAAATATTTAAAGTATTTTGAAAACCGAAACTTGTGTATTCTGAATACAGAAACAGTTTTAAAACAGTACAAGCGGTTTTCATGTATAGAAAAGCTTGTGAAAACCGAAACATTCATAAGCACTTTGCAATCTTAAGCCATAATAGCTTTCTAATGCACTGTGTTTTTGTTGTTCGTTTCCCTCTCGAACAAGATATGATAAAAATGAGAGTAGACTTGCTTTGATATGAATTGACTGTTATCATTGAAAATTGATGCGCAATCAATGCGTAACAGACGACATATGATGTTAAAATATAGTGATTAGATTTCACAAAATTGAAACAATACAAAAAAATAATGTGTATGCTAAAGGCATAGAGATTGCACAAGAAATTGAACACAAGTGACGTAATTTTAAAGTGCACTACTACATCATTTAACCCTCGCATGATTTTACGCTAAAAGACCAAGAGAGGCCTAATCGGCCCTCGTCTAAAATTTAAATTTTACCCAACTTTTAAGCATGTATTATGAAAAAAAATAGTAAAAGTAATCTCTGACAAATTAAAAATTACAATGTCGGCGCAAAAATTTCTGAATATTTTTTTCGAGTATGTCATAAATATGTTACATTGCTCAATATCATTGTGGGCGTGTACTATTTCCCCTCAGATTAGAATCGAAGTTATAAATTACGTACGCAATAGACGGGTAATAAATGAATATCTCTTCCAAAAATGTGATGAAAACGTTACGGTGAAACATTTGGTCATCATTGTGGTAAGTATATATTTTTCTCATAGAGTCCGAATAGTATTTACATAAACGATGTTAAGCAACGAACGGCTTCCGTTCGATTTTGTTCATCATTGTGGGAAATTTATATACAATTTCCCTCATGAGCAGGGACGCACATCCGGGGGGGGGGGGGCGAAAATGACCTTCGCCCCCCAATAATTTTCTATAAGTAAGAGTTGCTGCTTGTTTATAAAACACGTATGATGATCGCATAGAAGGAATGCAGACTTTCGAGTCAATCAAACATCATGCCAAGCTGCTCTGAAATTCCTATCGAACATATTTTACAGACGATGCGTGAGAGCTATATAATAATAATCCATTGCTTCAATATGCACACAGGTCACAGAGCAAACACATGCTGATGATCCACTAGATTTTCTCATCTTCTGTCGCAATAATTCTATTCTCTTTCTATCTCCTCTGTTTTTCTCTTCCGCTTTCTCTGTTAAAACTTAATCATTCACTCAAGCTCTCATTCAAGCCCTCTTCTCTTGTTAGGCTCTCCTATCTCATTCAGCCCTCTTCTCTCCAGTGACATAGCTAGGCTGGGCATGAGGGGCCGTGCCCACACTCCTATGTAACGCATGGTACCCCCATGCATCTTATGCGATATCAGTTTTTGAAAATTTCTCCAATGAAAGGATCAAGAAAATATAAATAATGTTGCGCAAGATTTTTGTTTTTAAATTTTGCCCCTTCTATCAACTTTTTTTGGCTACACCACTGCTTCTGTCTAATTTGCATTTAGAGTTAATTTAAAATAGTTTTCAATCGTTACAATCTTATATCAATAAATATTGTTTGACTCGCGCTAAGAATTTTTTTTAACAAAAGTCATAATCTTTATCACTACGTTTGTTACATTTTGTAACATTTGAAAACTTTTTTTTTCAAGTCAAGAAATTTTTTTCAATAGTTATTTGGGAATTAATATTTTGACTATCTATTCAGTTTAAAAGCAAGAATACTCTATTTGCTTAATATTTGAGCAGAGATATTTTTTATAATGTTCGATTGTTAAATTATGTTAGTTTGGTCCTCGGACATTTTGCCTCATTATTTTCATAAGACAGTTCGTACCATAGATAAATTCGCTCCATTATTTTCATAAGACAGTTCGTCCCATGGACAATTCGCCCCATTATGTTCATAAGACAGTTTGTCCCATTGACAATTCGCCCCATTATTTTCATAAGACATTTTGTTTCATGGAAAATTTGCCCCGTTATTTTCATAATACATTTTGTCTCATGGATAATTTAAAAAAATTTAGAGATAAAATGATTAATTTGAAATAATTTAATAGAGATAAAATAAACAAGAATATAACATTTTTTAATAATTTTACACACATAATAAGCAAAGATGGATGAAACTAATAGCCTATGAGACAATTTGTCAGGGGGCAAATTGTCTATGAGGCGAAATGTCTGTTGACAGTTATTTAAATAATTTTTTAATTATAAGGGCTAGCTACTTAAAGGTTGGCTTTTGCTGCTTATAAAAACTTGAAAATATCAAATAAACTCTAATTCTTTATGTCTCCTATTATTTTGAAATTATTCTGAGAACAGACGGTTCCATTTAATAGTGAAAATTGCTTTATTAGTTTATTTTGTTTCCTTTCTCTCTTATGTTAATTATGTAGCAAATTTTTCAATTTTGAGTAAAAGGTAAGGTGCAGCGGATGTATTTTCATTGACCAGGTACTGATGTACCGCTTATGTCAAACTATGAACAAATTCGTATCGATGAGGAATCGAATCCAGAGGCTTCCGTGCTATGCCCATCATCTCAACCAACCTGCCATGCCACCCATAGAGTATGCTGTAGGGGATACGTAAAATTAGTTTTCAAAAAACTTAAGTTATGTTCTAAAAATTTTTTTAGTTTTTTTGTAGCTCTATAACTTTTTTGATAGACTTTTTTTCCTTAAAAGTTATTATAAAAGGCAAATCATTGCATAATGTTAAAAGTTATTTTACTTTTTGTAGATTTTTGTAGCTTGTATCAATTTAGCTTTTAAACTATTTTTGAATGATGCTGAGTAAAATGAAATAATGCCATCTTAATTTTTTGTTTTATTTTTGTTTCCACAATTATAACTTTATTTTATACCCTTGCCCCTGAATCAATCACATTTTTTCATATAAACATCGCAGGGTGTCTAGTAGACTCTTTGCCTTTAGACTACATTCACTCATATTAAACTATCCAACCTTCAGTTATTTGTTTTCTCTATGAATCAAATATCCTTTCATCAATTCCTGTAATGTGCCTAGTAGACTACTTCATTTTTCAAATGAAAAGCCTATTCCACCCCCTAGCAATTTTGGATTTTTTTAAACTAGTGTATATTCAATGGTTGTAGGTAAAAATGCCTTTAGAAAAATGCCCAATTAAAAAGTAGGAAAAAATGCCCCATAATTTTGATTTTCATGATTTTTTTTAAATTATATAAATATTTTATTTGGTACCACGAAAGGCTAAATTTCTAAAATTTCTAAATCTATGGGGTTTTTTTCTTTATAAAGTTCTTGAAAACAATAGCAAAGGTGCAGATTTGTTGGAATGTGTTCTTAAAATCAGTTAAAACACAAATTATATTTAGAAAGTGTTCTGATACACACAAAGTCCAAAAATATTTTCTGTTTTATAATTTTTTTTTTGTATTTAAAAATTTTTTCCTATGCTGAGTTTTTTAGTTTACTTTAATTAAAAAATTAAATGTTTGGAATGAAAAGTTAACTTTTTGTTTTATTTTACAAAAAATCTTTATTTGACATATCTTCTTAAAAAAAATTTTTTTTTAATTTTAATTAATAATTTTTTGAAATTTTTTGTGTTGGGGCATTTTTTCCTAATTTTAAACTAGGACATGCAAATTTAATTAAAATATTTTCGCTGGAAGTATAGTATTTAAATTCACTAAATTTGTAAAAAAAAATATAAAGTAGTCTTATAAATTTTGGTTTGCGCTCCCGTGGTTTTTCCCTACCACTAATTTTTAAAATTGCAACAAAAAAATTTAACCCCCCCCCCCCCCCCCCCCAATAATTTTGAGGATGTGCGCCCCTGCTCATGAGGAACAATCGAAGTTATAAAAAATATGTACACGCAGCGTCTGAATATTCTTCTCCTTCCCAGCATGATGACATTTGCTGAATATCATTCTGGTAAGTTTGTATTTCCCTCATATAGGAGGAATAGTAGTTATATAAAAGATGCTAAGCAGCGAACAAATGGCTTGCGTTTGATTTTTTAGTAAATAAGATCGAGACATATTGCACGTCGATAAATAATTTCACCGTGTTCAACATGCAAAATATAATCGAACTCTTTCTCATTTTCACATCTTCGTGTTTGCGTCATCCTCTGGTTTCCTTTCTTATTTCTCCGCCATCCCACGTTTCTCATTTCTCCGCCATCCCACGTTTCTCATTCCTCTGCCATCCCACGTTTCTCATTTCTCCGCCATCCCACGTTTTTCAAATTGTGCTTCATCCCGCGTTTTTCAAATTGTGCTTCACCCCGCGTTTTTCAAATTGTGCTTCATCTCGCGTTTTTCTAATTGTGCTTCATCTCGCGTTTTTCAAATTGTGCTTCATCCCGCGTTTTTCAAATTGTGCTTCATCCCGCGTTTTTCAAATTGTGCTTCATCCCGCGTTTTTCAAATTGTGCTTATAAGCGTTTCTCTTTTCTCCGTTATCGCCCTTCTTTTTTGATAGGTATGTTTTTTTCTCACTATGAGTACAGACTCTGAATATATATCTCCTGATGGAACCACTTATACTTCTACTGTATTGCCGCTGGAAGACCAAGATCGCTGAATCAAAGAAATATACCTTCAAACCCTCCTGGTCCAAAATTAGAAGCCAGTCTCAATGTGGAAACTTTTTTTAATTATGATTTAATTTTAGAGATCTTCTCTGTATTGATAAACTTTTGCTTATATTGCTTGCCTCTACCAAATGGGAATAAATTATGATCAAAAAGTTTCGATAGAAAAATTATTTTGGCAAAAAAATTATTTTTTTGTAAAAGCTGTTCTTACTAGAAATGATTTTAAATTAATATCAAGATTTTTACGATTTGACAACCCTCTGAACAGAGAAACAGAAACGGATAAAATTGCCTCTATAAGGATTATACACCACCATTTCAATAAGGTATTCACTAAGTAAGATCATGCTTTTCAAGATGTGACATCACTTATAGAAAGATGAATACGAACAAATATGCAAACAGGGTAAAATACCTATACACATAACTACACGCATACAGATATTTATACGCGTACACAAACATAAATTTACATACAAATGCAAGCACACAACCATACTACACAAACACAACTGAACACACCCACGCGACTACTTACACAAAGAGAGGTACAGAGCCCAGCGGGGAGTGAATTTTTAGCTCGTTCAGGGAGATGCTCTCCCGGGTCGGGAAACAATTCTCTTAATGATGAATAATAAAAGTATTTCATGTGAGCGAATTTTTAAATAATTCCTTATTTTGCCCAACAAAAATTGACATGCAACCAAAACGAATTTTTTTCAGTATTATTTCATATGAAATCATGTTGAGAAATAAATAATGTATGTTTACAAAAAGATAATGATTTTGTAAATAATGTTTTACAGAATATGAACGATCAATTTTTCTATCAATTCCCCAATAACGGGGATAAAACCTTCCCTACATCGTCTACAAGAGGTCCATTGTAAAATTTTTCTTGCACAAAACATAATGTTTGCAAGGAGCATTCAGAAATTATATGCAAAGATCGTAAACTAACTATGTTTTAATGCTTGGTTTTTCTCTAGGCCCAAAAAACACTTTATGCATCGCGACCCATAATTTCACTAGGTTCATTTATTCAGCATCGACTATTTATATGTCCTTTCTTTTTTGTCATGACCCATTTTATTTTTCACGCGACCGACTGAAGGGTCGGGACCCACAGTCTGAAAAACGCTGTTTTAACCCATTTACGATTACTACTTTACATGGAATTTAATAGGAATTACTAGTCGTCTGATTTTATAAATTTTTGTTAAATATATCAGAGAGCGAAGAGTGTTAAAAACCTAGCATTGATGCTCAAAGATTTCGAAAGCTAAATTATAGCCATGGACAAAATCATAAAATGAATTGAAAATAAACTATAACGTAAATTTTTACATCCAAAAAACTTACAAATTCAATTATTTAATTCAAAAAAAATTTTTGGCAGTCATTTTAGATAGTTTCATCTAATGTCTTTACCAAATAAAAATTAGAAAATTAAAATTTGAATTATTATAACGTTTACGAAATTTTTATTAATTCTATGATGTTTGATTACTTAATCTTCTACATTTTTTTAAATTTATGAATGAGAAGAAAATATGTGTGTTTATTGTTATGTTTTAACTAGAGATAGAGTAAAAGAAGGCACAATTTATTGAAAGCCAAAGAAGACGTGTGTATATTTTGAAAAACACACTAGTATTTATACATTGGAAATATACTATGCAAATTTCCAGTAGTAAACCTAATCAAATCAATGGATCTTTGTAAGAAACTATTTCCATTGACTTAATAGGACTTCATCCAAATTCTTCATTAATTTGCATGCACTTTGGAAGAGGGAGACAATTTTGCACTCTTGCTGAGGGGAAATTGTGCAAACGCCTTATTTGCATAAGCTGCTTTACAACATTTATATATTTAAACATTTTATAAATTAGAATTGAGCAGCACTCAGGATTACAACCGTAATTAACAATTTTAATTTGAAGTATTCAAAATTATTTAAACTCAAAATATTTTAGAATCAACCATTTGAAGCACTAAATGTTAAAGATATTTAAATTTTATAATTCTATTGACTTTAGGTAGTTAAAAAATTGTAATAATATATCCGAAAATATTGTTTGAGAATTTAACTATCGAATCACAAACTTTAAAAGTAAAAATAATTTTTTTAGGATTAAGAAGAAGAAAGAAAATTCATCTAAAGAAAATTCATTATTTTAATTCATTATAAGGAAGATTAAAAATAACATATTTGAATATAAGTACAAGGGCCTTTTTTTATGAAATAGCTTTATTTTTATATTGTGTTAAGTGTTTACCCTATAGAATACGGACATTCAACGCTTGATTGTAAAAAGTGTATTAAGTCACATTCTTTCTTATCAAATGAACATACTTTCGATAAATGTACTATTGAGAGACATCTTAAGTGTTTAAAATATAAAGATAATAAATGCACAAAGCAATTTTACAATAAGGACTGTCGATTTTTTATTAATATGGTTAATAAAATATCATCCCAGCTCAAAAAGTTGTGCCCAGCTCGGGAATTTTAGTTTATATATTATCATTCAAATGAATATATTAAGTTTCTTTTCCTTTAATTGTTAATTAATAACTTTTTTCTGCTTTTTTTCAATATTTTTTTCATAAAACACATATAACTGTTTTTTTAATTATTTTTTTTTAAAATTAAGAACAATCAATCCTATATATTTTTGAAAATATTTCGCTAAATTTCGTTGGGTCCGGTTAAAAAGTGCCGCAACAAGGGTAGTACTAAAAAACGCGCTCGGACGCGCTGGGACGCGCTGAGGTACAGTTTTTTGTTAGAAGCATACTTTTTCTCTAAATTTTAACTTTTAAAAAAGAAAAACGATTTTACAAAGAAGATTTATCTTATTTCACGATTATTTTTAGTTACTCACGAAAATTTTAACATTTTCTTTTTTTATTGTTATTTTATTATTTTCTTTTTTTCCAAGTTCGCTATGTCTCTCGTTTCATCTCGAGTAGAAAAAAAAGAGTAAAAAACTTTTTAAAATTTTTCTAGAAGAGCCTATACATTTATTGGTTGATAAATATGATAAACAAGAAATGTTACAAAATTAGTGAAAATAAAAGTGTAGGTATATGGTTTTAAACTATATGTGTAATTAAATAAAGACAGTAAACTATACCAATAATTTATATCAATGAACTACTATGTTTAATTCAAATAAAAACATAATAAGCTATATTTAATAAGCTGAGTAACAATTAATTATTTTAATTTGATAATATATGCGGAGAAAAATTAAAAAAATCGAAAAACGTTGATATATCGATTTTAATATATTATACATTTATTGGTTGATGAATATAATAAACAACAAAGGTTACAAAATTAGTGAAAATAACAGTAGGTATATGGGTTTAAACTATATTTGTAATTAAATAAAGACAGTAAGCTATACCAATAATTTATATCAATGAACTATGTTTAATTCAAATAAAAACATAAGCTATATTTAAAAATGCTTATTTATTGTCTTTAATTTCTAATTTTTGCTATTTTACAACCTTTTACCCAAATATAATTGACTCAATATTTTGACTTTTACCTCGATCAGTTATTTGTATGAAACAATACTAATTTTTTCTACTGAGAATATTTAAAAAATTATCGGGCCTCAAATGCTTTGAAAGAACTGACTTGTATTTTTTTCCAAGAAAAACTTCTAGGGTTAAGAATTACTTGCTTCCATTTATGATCAAATCCCAATTCCTTCATATTTTTAATCCGAAATTTATGAGAACTAAAGAAAATAGATAATTTTTGTGTAATTGCTCAGATCAAATATAAAAATCGTTTATTGTTACTATTGTTTATTTATTGTGGTTACTTTTTACGACTAATCTTTTGCTTACTAATATGATAAATTTCTTCTATTTTTTTATTTTTTGGTTTCTATCCAGCTTCACTATGACTCTTCACTGCTGTGGTCCTCGATTATTTAAATCGAAATTTATATTTCAAATAGTTGTTTTACATTTTTTTAAGAATATTAAGATATTTTGATTATTTTTTTTAATCAAATGTAGTTCAATGATATTTTACTGGATTCTCAAAAAAGTTATGTTCTTACTCTTTCCAAGTGTCAAATGTACATGTCAGCTGTCTAGTTCAGGCAGAGGCGAAAATCAACTTTTTTCTGGCTACACCACTGATTCTCTCTAATTTATATTTAGAGTTTAATTAAAAATAATTCTATTTTATCTCATTAGAAACTAGTTTTAAGCGGAATATAAGATCAATATTTTTAGAACCTCATGATACCAAAGTTGAGCTATTCAAAATCACAGATTTTATTGGTATAAATTTAGTTCTATCAATACACCAAACATTTTGCAAAAACGAAAATTTATTTGTTTTTAAATGAGAGAAAAATAGTTCTCAATCGTTACAATTTTATATCAATGAATATTGTCAGACTCGCGTTAAATTTTTTTTAAAAAAATTGTTGATTATTATAATAAAAATATAATATCGAAACAAAATTTTTCATGCGTTAAATATGTACTTGATCTATTTATGACAGCTGTTAGAATTTTATTTGTATACAGAAATAGTCAAAAAAAAACAATGATTTTCTTGTTCTCGTATACTATAATTTTTATGATTTATGTTTGTTTAAATTGTTTTTTAATGATTTTGTGTTCTTAGACTTAAATAATTATATGAAAAGTGATTAAACTACCATTTTTGTATACTGTGATTCCTTACAAAATGTAAAAAATACAAGCGTTACCAAATCACCTTCTATGCGTTAGCTACTTCAACGTTGGCTTTGCTGCTTATAAAAACTTGAAAATATCAAATAAGCTATCTCATTTTTTATGCCTCCTATTATTTTGAAATTATTCTGAGAACAGGCAGTTTTTTTTAAAATAGTGAAAATCGCTTTATTAGTTTATTTTGTCTCCTTTCCCCCTTATGTTAATTATGTAGCAAAATTTTCAACTTTGAGTAAAAGGTAATTTTCATTGACCAGGAACTGATGTAACGCTTATGTCAAACTGTGAAGAAATTGGTATCGATGAGGAATCGAATCTAGAGGCTTTCATGCTGAGTCAAACATCTGAACCAACCTGCTATGCCACCCATAGAGTATGCTATAGGGCAGCGTTATTCAAACTATGGGTCGACTCAAAATTGAAAAGGGTCGCTGAGAAGTTTTTTCAAAAATTTAAATTATAAATTTTTATCAATGAATATCAGAGGTCTGGCAAGACCTCGGGAGAGACAACTCGCCAAACTTGCCAGCCTTATTATCAGAGGTCTGGCAAGACCTCCGGGGAGACAACTCGCCAAACTTGCCAGCCTTATTATATATTTAAATGTGTAAATCGTAAAATGCTTAAAAAATATACTTAAAATAAAAATTTTCAAAAAATATTTTACATACATATTGAAAGCCACATTTCAAAAATTCTACCTAAAAGTTCAAAAAATTTAACTTTGAAATTGCAGTTTTATTTCATAAAAACTATATGATTGGTTGAAATGTTTATGTAATATATAATAATAATAATAATAATACTACTAATACTACCAATACTACTTTTTGGAAATTTTTACTTGTTTGATTTGAAGAAAGAATTCAACTGTTTTTCAATATTTCTTTTTTATGATATATATATCATTAGAAAGCTTATCGTTTGCTACATACTCTAGAATAATTAATTTTTGCAAAAGTTTTAAAAAATTTTAATAAATGGACATTACTTCGAAAAATTTTGTCTAAATTTTTGAAAAAATTACGGACCACCTTTTTGTTTAAGCATAATGTGTCTTTTTAAAAAAAAAATTAAATGAAAATGGTGTCATTGGAAAGGTATACTCTTTGTGGTTAACATAGGCTAGGTTATACAAATAAATATATTTTTATTTTTCCAAAATCTGCTTTTATGTGAGGTCAGTCAAGTTTTATCTAGTTTCAAAAAATACCAATAATAATTAACGTTCTTAATTTATAAAATATTTTTTGAATATTTTATATTCACAAAGGTAAAATATGATTTTTCACATTTTAAAATTTCATAGTTAAAGAAAACTGTCGAAAATTAATATATATTTTTTACTTTTTATGGGTCAATAGTATAGGTCAGTATAATGTTTTTCTAATAAATTTAAAATTATTTTTGAAGTGAAAAATGTTGATCGAATGTACAAGATTTGAAGCTATACTCTTTGTGGGTAAAATACGTTAGGTTTTACAAATAAATATATTTTTATTTTTTCAAAATCCGCTTTTATGTGAGGTCAGTCAACTTTTATCTAGTTTCAAAAAATACCAATAATTAACGTGATGAGTTTATATATTATTTCTTCAAAATTTTATATTCACAAAGGTAGAATATGGTTTTTAACATTTTAAAATGTCATAGTTAAATAAAACTGTCGAAAATTAATATATATTTTTTACTTTTTATGGGTCAGTAGTATAGGTCAGTATAATATTTTTCTAATAAATTTTAAATTATTTTTCAAGTGAAAAAAGTCGATTAAATGTACGAGTTTTGTTTGATAATCGTAGTCTACTTTTATTTAGTTTAGATAGAACCTTTCTAATTTTTAACGAAGGGCATTCGTTATATTTATACCGACAGTGTGCGAAGAATAAATCACATTATTGATTGATTTTAGAGCATAACTATGCGAAGAAGGATTAACACATGTTGCATTACGCGTTTGTGAGCGCAGTGAATTCTTATCTCGCATACGCTTCACCACATCTTTAGCACGCGTGTGTGGTTTATTTTATCGGGCTAGTGTACGCTTAGTTTATTTGTAGTGTTCCTAGCTTAAATCTTAGTCAAATATTAAAACGCTTATAAGTTTCACATTTCTCAACAAAATGCATCATGCGATATACCAAATTAAAGCATTTTTTATGGGCTTTCAGAATACATTACTTATATCATAAGTACTTAAGAAATGCCATTTTACTGTTTTTATTTTCCATGGGCTTCATACCATTAATTAGCAGATAAGGGATGCATTTTAAACTAAAGCTCCTTTCATTATGACAAATTTTTACCTATATTATGTGACAATTTCCAGCACAATTATAAAGCGACTCTACTCTCAGAATCTAAATTTATTTGTAGATTTTTATAAAATAGTATTAGTTTTTCCATTTTTTTTATAAATTAACCTTCGTTTTTTTTATTGGTCAGTATAATCTTTTTCTAATAAATTTAAAATTATTTTTGAAGTGAAAAATGTAGATCGAATGTACAAGTTTTGTTGGATAATCGTAGTCCACTATTTATTTTTAGATTTTTATAAAATCATTTTAGTTTTCGGTTTTTTATATATTAACATTAGTTTTTTACTTCTTTTGAAGTGCGGGTTTGATTTACACTTTGATTCGAAAAAAATATGTTTTAGATAAATATTATTTTATTATTGTTTACTGCATATAAATTTTTAAAGAGAAGATAAATAGATCAAAATATGTGTTTTAATCAATTTTTATCAATAAGTAATCTCATGAATTTATTTTTTTTTCACTTTAATCCTAAATTTATTTCTATATTTTTATAAAATAATTATAATTTTTGACATCCACATTGAAGAAATAATGAGTTTTGTTGGATAATCATTGTCTACTTTTATTTAGATTAGATACAACCTTTATAAGGGATGCATTTTAAACCAAAGCTCCTTTCATTTGGACAAATTTTTACCTATATTATGTGATAATTTCTAACACAATTATAAAGCGACTCTACTCTCAGAATCTACATTTATTTGTAGATTTTGAATTAATCAACCAAAATTTAAATGCGGGTTTGATTTACACTTTGATTCCAAAAAAATATGTTTTGGATAAATATTATTTTTATTATTGTTTACTGCATTAAATTTAAGGAGATAAGGGATGCATTTTAAACTAAAGCTTTTTTCATTTGGACAAATTTTTACCTATATTCTGTGACAATTTCCAGCCCAATTATAAAGCGACTCTACTTTCAGAATCTAAATTTATTTGTATATTGAAGAAATATTTTTTCAGTATAAAGAGTTTAGAAACCTCTTCTCTAATATGTAATGATATATTCTCATAACCTGTACGGTTGAACGCGGGTAGACAACTTGCGTGTTATCTCCAACCCGTATATTACGATGATTCTTCTTCAACCTGTATTCTACGATGATTCATCTCCAAACTATATACTACGATGATTCATCTCCAACCTGTATACTACGATGATTCATCTCCAACCTGTATACTACGATGATTTATCTTCTTCTCCAACCTGTATTCTACTATGATTCATCTCCAAACTATATACTACAATGATTCATCTCCAAACTATATACTACAATGATTCATCTCCAACCTGTATACTACGATGATTCATCTCCAACCTGTTTACTAGGATGATTCATCTTCAACCTGTATACTACGATCGTTTCTATTCCATGTACAAATAACTAGGGAGACAATGTTCAACTTTCTGTTCACATTCTGCTAGATGTAAGATTTGATATACCCCATTCGGGGAGACGATGGTTCATCTACAACCTGTATACCGCGATAATTCATCTCCAACCTATCAGTTCATATTTTGCTAGATGTAAGATTTGATATACCTCATTCGGGGAGAGGATGTTAGATAAGTTATTAATTTTTTCACGATATTAATCAAAAAATATCAAACTTTCTGTTCATATTTTGCTACCTCATACGATGTTACAAAAGTTATTACCTATACTTTGCAATTTGCACGATTTTAAATATTATATTTGTCAAATAATTAAAATAAAATTCTGTAATCAAAGAATCGAAAAATATTCTTTAAAAAATCAAAAAATATCAAACTTTCTGTTCATATTTTGCTACCTCATACGATGTTACAAAAGTTATTACCTATACTTTGCAATTTGCACGATTTTAAATATTATATTTGTCAAATAATCAAAGAATCGAAAAATGTTCAAATCAAAAAATATTTATTCTTTTTAAATATATCGTTGGCTCCCCTTACTTTTAGTTTCGTATGTGCATAATTTGATAAAAATTAATTATTAAAGACTAGATTTATCTTTCAATTTTAAAAGTAAGGGGAGCCAACGATATATTTAAAAAGAATAAATATTTTTTGATTTGAACATTTTTCGATTCTTTGATTATTTGACAAATATAATATTTAAAATCGTGCAAATTGCAAAGTATAGGTAATAACTTTTGTAACATCGTATGAGGTAGCAAAATATGAACAGAAAGTTTGATATTTTTTGATTTTTTAAAGAATATTTTTCGATTCTTTGATTACAGAATTTTATTTTAATTATTTGACAAATATAATATTTAAAATCGTGCAAATTGCAAAGTATAGGTAATAACTTTTGTAACATCGTATGAGGTAGCAAAATATGAACAGAAAGTTTGATATTTTTTGATTAATATCGTGAAAAAATTAATAACTTATCTAACATCCTCTCCCCGAATGAGGTATATCAAATCTTACATCTAGCAAAATATGAACTGATAGGCTGGAGATGAATTATCGCGGTATACAGGTTGTAGATGAACCATCGTCTCCCCGAATGGGGTATATCAAATCTTACATCTAGCAGAATGTGAACAGAAAGTTGAACATTGTCTCCCTAGTTATTTGTACATGGAATAGAAACGATCGTAGTATACAGGTTGAAGATGAATCATCCTAGTAAACAGGTTGGAGATGAATCATCGTAGTATACAGGTTGGAGATGAATCATTGTAGTATATAGTTTGGAGATGAATCATTGTAGTATATAGTTTGGAGATGAATCATAGTAGAATACAGGTTGGAGAAGAAGATAAATCATCGTAGTATACAGGTTGGAGATGAATCATCGTAGTATACAGGTTGGAGATGAATCATCGTAGTATATAGTTTGGAGATGAATCATCGTAGAATACAGGTTGAAGAAGAATCATCGTAATATACGGGTTGGAGATAACACGCAAGTTGTCTACCCGCGTTCAACCGTACAGGTTATGAGATATATTTAAATGTGTAAATCGTAAAAATTTTTACTTGTTTGATTTGAAGAAAGAATTAAACTGTTTTTCAATATTTCTTTTTCATGATATATATATCATTAGAAAGCTTATCGTTTGCTACATACTCTAGAATAATTTATTTTTGCAAAAGTTTTAAAAAATTTTAATAAATGGACATTACTTCAAAAAATTTTGTCTAAATTTTTGAAAAAATTACGGACCACCTTTTTGTTGAAGCATAATCTGTCTTTTTTAAAAAAAAAATAAATGAAAATGGTATCATTGGAAAGGTATACTCTTTGTGGTTAACATAGGCTAGGTTATACAAATAAATATATTTTCATTTTTCCAAAATCTGCTTTTATGTGAGGTCAGTCAAGTTTTATCTAGTTTCAAAAAATACCAATAATAATTAACGTTCTTAATTTATATAATATTTTTTCAATATTTTATATTCACAAAGGTAAAATATGATTTTTTACATTTTAAAATTTCATAGTTGAAGAAAACTGTCGAAAATTAATATATATTTTTTACTTTTTATGGGTCAGTAGTATAGGTCAGTATAATGTTTTTCTAATAAATTTTAAATTATTTTTGAAGTGAAAAATCTTGATCGAATGTACAAGATTTGAAGCTATACTCTTTGTGGGTAAAATAGGCTAGGTTTTACAAATAAATATATTTTTATTTTTCCAAAATCCGCTTTTATGTGAGGTCAGTCAACTTTTATCTAGTTTCAAAAAATACCAATAATTAACGTGATGAGTTTATATATTATTTCTTCAAAATTTTATATTCACAAAGGTAGAATATGGTTTTTAACATTTTAAAATGTCATAGTTAAATAAAACTGTCGAAAATTAATATATATTTTTTACTTTTTATGGGTCAGTAGTATAGGTCAGTATAATATTTTTCTAATAAATTTTAAATTATTTTTCAAGTGAAAAATGTCGATTAAATGTAAGAGTTTTGTTTGATAATCGTAGTCTACTTTTATTTAGTTTAGATCAACCTTTCTAATTTTTAACGAAGAGCATTCGTTATATTTATACCAACAGTGTGCGAATAATAAATCACATTATTGATTGATTTTAGAGCATAATTATGCGAAGAAAGATGAACACATGTTGCATTACGCGTTTGTGAGCGCAGTGAATTCTTATCTCGCATACGCTACACCACATCTTTAGCACGCGTGTGTGGTTTATTTTATCGGGCTAGTGTACGCTTAGTTTATTTGTAGTGTTCCTAGCTTAAATCTTAGTCAAATATTAAAACGCTTATAACTTTCACATTTCTCAACAAAATGCATCATGCGATATACCAAATTAAAGCATTTTTTATGGGCTTTCAGAATACATTACTTATATCATAAGTACTTAAGAAATACCATTTTACTGTTTTTATTTTCCATGGGCTTCATACCATTAATTAACAGATAAGGGATGCATTTTAAACTAAAGCTCCTTTCATTAGGACAAATTTTTACCTATATTATGTGACAATTTCCAGCACAATTATAAAGCGACTCTACTCTCAGAATCTAAATTTATTTGTAGATTTTTATAAAATAGTATTAGTTTTTCCTTTTTTTTTATAAATTAATCTTCGTTTTTTTATTGGTCAGTATAATGTTTATCTAATAAATTTAAAATTATTTTTGAAGTGAAAAATGTAGATCGAATGTACAAGTTTTGTTGGATAATCGTAGTCCACTATTTATTACTCCCTTTTTGAACTAATGACATTACTGGGAGTTTTTTTTCATAAAAAAAGCCTCAACTTGATGAATTCAGATTTGGAATATAAATTTATCTTTTGTTAAAATAAAATTTTCATTTCTTTTATTTCACTTTATGAGTTATTTCCATAACTTCCTATTTTATAGATTCGTTGCGCAACAAATCTAAGAAAAAAGTTTATTACTAATATGCCCCAAGTATAAGAAGTATTTTATACACTGGAGACTCACAATATCATGGTATCCGAGCAATAGATATTCCCGGAGAAGACGAGTCATCTGATAATAAAGCAGCTGTCGAATTTATACCAGAACTGAGAAACTTTATTGAATCTTAGGGATATAATCCCAAACAGATGGAAATGGCCTTTTCTTAAGTGCCTGCAGGACACAACTCTAGCTCCTAGTATAAAACAACGTACAACTTGCTATAAAAAGTACAAGGATAGAGTGACATTTCTAGTTTGTACTGACACAGACCACACCCGCTGTGCATCGACATCTTAAATAATAATCCAAACGGGATACCCTGCAACTCAGTTATCATCGGAATAAAACGCGTGGATAACAACATGCATTTTAAAGAAGTTTCTATATTTATTAAAAATAACTTAAATTGAAGAAAACTTTATTCAAAAAATGCACATAAAAAAAATCAGAGTTTTCTCAATATATTTTCCTTTTTAATCCTAAAATAGAAAAGTAAAAAATATGAAAAATAATGTTATATTAAATTTACCTTTTGTGCCTTCTTTGGCCATTTTCATCGCTAAGTTAGGCCTTCTTTCTGTTAAAAAACTACCAATAACGCTTCTTAAATTTATCCTTGTTATAAGAAATTAGAATTTCATACATTTTATCTTGTTCACTTTCAGTTATCGTATTTGATATTTTTTTAAATGAGACAACTCTTCTTTCAACTTATAATTACCTATATCAATGGAAGAATTTTTAAGCATAGTTTCTTCATATAAAACTTGATCGTGCAACATTTGTATCAAACTGGTAATACTTTTAGGTTTCCAATTAATATTTGATTTCAACACATGATTGAGTGATTCCGATCTATTATTTTTCCAGTTAAATGGAATATATGGAAACGTTCTGTGTACGTCAAAAACATATTTTTTTAAAATTGGTATAACATTTTTTTTCAAATAATTAACCGTGTCAATTTCGTATATTTTGAGTAATTCAGTAGCTTTAATGTTGAACTCAATATTAGAAGATGAGTCTGTTAGTCCTTTTGTACCTAACAGTGAATTTACAAGTTTATTTATTTCCATTTCTTTCATATTCACTTTTTTTCTCAAATTACCTATAATATTATCCTTTAAATGACGTGTACATAGGATTATTTTTGCATTAGGAATATTAAATTCAATAGATTTCAGTAGAGATAGTTCTTGGTCCAAGCCTATGACCAAACTTTGAAAAGTATAAAGCGATTCAGAGTATAGTTTTGTATGTAAAAATGCGAAAAATTCATTGAATGTTTGATATGTAGAGTTAAAATGTATGAAAACTGGCCCAGAAAAAATTGAAGTTTTTTTTGTCAGTTTAGTTTCAATATTTTCATATTGAAAAACAGTAACGGTGACAAAGCATGAACTTAAATTATATGTCTTGTCAATACTCAACACTGATGTAGCACTATTTTGTAAAAAAAAATACAGTTTTTCATATGTTTTAGTTGATTCTCAGTGTAGCATACGATTGTTGGGCTAACACCAGACAGCACAGACATTCGCTTGATAAAAGGATGATCCGAAGATATCAATGACATAACATGTTGTAAATCATCTGCTAGGTTTGGAGGATTATGACTTTTGTTATTAGAGTACTTTAAATTGTAAATGAATTTTGAATCGCGAGGAATGTTTTCTTTTGACTTGAGACAACTTATATATATAGTTTTAGGAGAATCTGTTTTAAGTTTGTCCTTAACGTATTCAAAGACTGAGGGATTTGTCTTTGTAAAATCCCTCTGATGACAATTACCATAAGACATAAACACAGTGAGTGAAAAGATGAACAAAATTATCTGGATGTTGTTTAAAGTACGAAATTCTTCTTTTGTATGAAGGAGCAACTTTTAAAGAGGAATAATACCTATGCAGTATTATCAAACTTTCTTCTTTTATCTCATACTCATCCCTAATACCTCGTTGTGTAAAAAACTTTCCTTCTATTTTAGTTACATTTTGTAAGCCATTAGTATTTTTAATAAAGTAATATATCTTACTGGACATTGACACCCAAGCACCGCAATTGTCGTTGAAGCTATTTTTATTATTTTTAAAGCTTCTCTTAACAATAAAGAAAACATTCTCTTTTTATGCTGAGGAACATAATTCAAGGATTCAGAATGTGATTCTAACAAATCAACTACCTCTGAAGTTGATAAAAATCCTCTTATTTCATTCTTTTTCAGAGGTTCTGTTTCCATTATAGGAGATGGAAGGGCTAAATTTGTTTCGGTATTTACCATTTTTCTCTTTATATATTTATATACATCAAACGAAGGTTCTGACAACGGCTTCTTAGGCAAACACATGGCGTTCTTTTGATGATTAAGAAGAAAAATGTCACTATTTGAAATATTAGTAAAGGTAACAAGTGGAACGAAATGGTTGGGTATAAAATATTGACTCTCAACATAATTGGAATTTGTCCATAATATTTTAAAACTTTCAAATTTTGAATATTTGTTTCTTGGGTAAAACGTATGATTTAAAATATCAAACACTAAATCTTTTTCACCATTTATCGAAGGGTTATTAATTTATGAAGCCATTATAGTGTATACAGAAACCCATGAGCGCAAAAAAACAAATCTTATGACATTCCTCATCAATTTCTGTTGATACTTTATAAATATTATTCTCCAAACCAACACTTATATAGTATTCTTTGAATAGGTTAAGTTCAATTGCAGTCTTTATTCTCAGTTCAGTGGATAAACTTTCGTTACCACAAAGAAGTATAGAGATGGAATTGAAAAAACAATTACCATCAGGAGTTGTTGAGATTGGAGTTAGATCAGATACATGGATCATATTTGATGGATAATCTACTGTAAAATGTTCAAAAACAAAAGGTTTACCGTATTTTTTTGTCATTGGGTATATTTCCGTCCGTAGCAAAATGTTCAAACCAACAAAAAAATTTCTTTTCATATCCTGGACTGTACGGTACCTCCTTCAAAAGTTGGAGTAGAAAATTAAATTTATTATTTATAGTTAGACATTTAATACATATATAGTTTGAAGATGAAAAATGTTTATACTCAATAAAACATAGATCTTCACATAAATAATGAAAATGTTTGAAGCAAACAAAACAATGGAGAAAATCATCTGCAAACAGTTCCCACATGAAAGATCCTGTTTCTATGAAAAAATAAAAAATTACTATAAATAAACATGAAAAATTATAAATCTAAAATAGAAATGTTTTCATACAAACAATCACAACCAGAACAAAATTCTTTATTTATTGATAATCATATCTCAATCAAAATAATAAGGTTTTAATAGAATTTATCATATAGAAAAAATATCTTTTAAAGAAACCTTTTTGTAATTTTTTGATTTATAGTTTGAAATAGTTAAAAAAAAAGAATGGAAAAATTTATTGTTCAAAGCTTTGATTCCTTCTCAGAATTTCACGACTTGAAGATCATTATCTCAGGTAGGCTGATGGAGCAGACATTAGGGATTGATGTTCCCCATGGGTTCACACTTGAATGTCACGGAAAAACGTTGAGGAGAACATTTTCTTAACTAGAAAAAAATCGAAGGGAGGATAGACCAACATTCTTGAAAATCATCTGTGAACATCACTCAAATTTCAGCTGTAAAATTAGGTGAATAAAATATCTTCTATACATAAAGCTATCTTCAAATCAAAATTCAAACTGATTTGTTCTATCAAGAGGGCTAAAATAATTCAAATCACCGCTGGGAGTAAGAGTAAAGGAATATACAATTTTTAAGGACTAAGAGTAAGAATAAGGATAAAGGCAATATCTAGTTCTTTTAAATTGCGGACGAAAAAATTATCGAAATTAGGTATTTATTATTTGAAACGAACAAAACAATATGTTTATATGTTCTATAATATAATAAATCCTTAAACATTATAAGCTTGCAAATTTGTTAAAATGAGGATAATAATTTAAGTATACAATTTTTACAAAGTTAAGCGATTACAAATGATGAACAATTGAATAAAAAATTAAATAAATTAAAAATATTAATGTGAAAGTAAAGAGCAGCATGAAATGAGAATTGCGAGAATTTGAGTAAAGTTTGAGGGTAGGACTGAGAAGAAATCACGAATGTGTGACTGGATTGGTATTAAACAAAAAAAAAGAAAAGCAAAACCACCAAAAATAATAGGAACAAACGAAAATCATTATATCATACGGAAATGGATCAGCTAATCTAATCCACATAAGTGTGTTTTAAGTTTTTTTTGAAAGATTTATATTTTGTAAATATCTTATGTGCAAAGGTAAACAATTCCAAATATTAATGGCTTTAGCGAGAAAGCTATTGCGTATATGAGCATCTGGCCAGTGCTTCACAAAAATATTAACATTATTTCTCAAGTTGTGGGAATGTATCCTATAATTACTTAAAAAATATTTTGAAAAATAAGATGGAAGAAATAGATTTTTGTACATAAAAGTAGAAAGTGTCATGCGATTAAGTTGCTCGATCGTAAGAATACCATATCTTTTTCTAATGACATCTAGCTGTTCACTTTCAACGAATTTGACAGCTCTATTTTGTAAGGACTGTAGTTTATTAGTATGTGATGCTATTTGAACATCCTTGATAACCTTTTTAAAGTGCATGTTAAATGATAAGTTGGATTGTAAGATAACTCCAAGGTAATTATAGGGCTTAACTTCTTCCAAAGTAGTTTGAGACAGTTTAAAATTTAATGCAGTACTATGACCTCTATAATTATATATCATGTATTGAGTTTTATTCATATTGATGGAGAGATCATTGTTGATACACCAGCTATTAACTTTATCAAGAAATAAATTTACTTTATCAACGTCTTTCATTAAGTTAACACTTTTGTAGGTGATAACACAATCATCAGCATACAAGTAAAGACTGAAATCATCATCCTTAAGGTTAAATATATCATTAACATAGAGGTTGAAAAGAAGAGGTCCCAGAACAGAGCCTTGGGGAACACCGTTGTTTGAACAATTAATCATTGAATTTTTCCCATTTATTTTGACATAACATTTCCTATCAGATAAATAATTTTTGATTAAATTTAAGAACTTACCTCTAAAGCAGGGGCGCACATCCTCAAAATTATTGGGGGGCGAAATTTTTTTCTTGCAATTTTCAAAATTAGTGGTCTGGAAATACCACGGGAGACCAAATATTCAAGCAACCCTTTAAAATAGAGTGTACTCAGCGCATACCTAAAGTCCTAAATTTATAAGACAACCTTATATTTTTTTTTACAAAATTGGTGAATTTAAATACTATACTTCCAGGGAAAATATTTTAATTAAATTTGCATATCGAATATAGTGCGCAGAAAAAATGCCCCCAATTAAAAAGTAGGAAAAAATGCCCCCGAAAAAATCCCCTAATTTAAAATTATGAAAAAATGCCCCAACACAAAAAATTATTAATTAAAATTTTTAAAAAAGATATGTCAAAGATTTTTTGTAAAAAAAGTCAACTTTTCATCTAAAACATTTAAAATTTAATTAAAGTAACCTAAAAAACTCAGCATACGACAATTTTTAAAATACAAAATTTTTTTTATAGAACAGCAAATATTTTTGGACTTTGTGTGTATCAGAACACTTTCTAAATATAATTTGTATTTTAACTGATTTTAAGAACACATTCCCCAAATATGCACCTTTGCTATTGTTTTCAAGAACTTTATAAAGAAAAAACCCTATAGATTAAGAAATTTTAGAAATTTAGCCTTTCAAAAACGGTACCAAATAAAAATATTTATATAATTAAAAAAAATCCTGAAAATAAAAAATTAGGGGGCATTTTTTCCTACTTTTTAATTGGGGGCATTTATTTCAAGGGCATTTTTTCTGGTGGCATTTTTACCTACAACCATCGAATATACATTAGTTTAAAAAAATCCAAAAATGTTAGGGGGTGGAATAGGCTTTTCATTTGAAAAATGAAGTAGTCTACCAGGCACATTACAGGAATTGATGAAAGGATATTTGATTCATAGAGAAAACAAATAACTGAAGGTTTGGTAGTTTTATATGAGTGAATGTAGTCTAAAGGCAAAGAGTCTACTAGACACCCTGCGATGTTTATATGAAAAAATGTGATTGATTCAGGGGCAAGGGTATAAAACGAAGTTATAATTGTGCAAACAAAAATAAAACAAAAAATTAAGATCGCATTATTTCATTTTACTCAGCATCATTCAAAAATAGTTTAAAAGCTAAATTGATACAAGCTACAAAAATCTACAAAAAGTAAAATAACTGTTAACATTTTGTAATGATTTGCCATTTATAATAACTTTTAAGGAAAAAAAGTCTATCAGAAAAAGTTATAGAGCTTCAACAAAAACTAAAAAATTTTAGAGCATAACTTAAGTTTTTTGACAACTAATTTGACGTATCCCCTACAGCATAATCTATGGGTGGTATGGCAGGTTGGTTGAGATGATGGACATAGCACGGAAGCCTATGGATTCGATTCCTCATCGATACGAATTTGTTCATAGTTTGACATAAGCGGTACATCAGTGCCTGGTCAATGAAAATACATCCGCTGCACCTTACCTTTTACTCAAAAATGAAAAATTTGCTACATAATTAACATAACAGAGAAAGGAAACAAAATAAACTAATAAAGCAATTTTCACTATTTTAAAATGGAAACATCTGTTCTCAGAATAATTTCAAAATAATAGGAGGCATAAATAATTAGAGTTTATTTGATATTTTCAAGTTTTTATAAGCAGCAAAAGCCAACCTTTAAGTAGCTAGCCCTTATAATTAAAAAATTATTTAAATAACGGTCGACAGACATTTCGCCCCAAAAACAATTTGCCCCCTGGACAAATTGTCTTATAGGCTATTAGTTTCATCCATCTTTGCTTATTATGTGTAAAATTATTAAAAAAATTTATATTCTTGTTTATTTTATCTCTATTAAATTATTTCAAATTAATCAATTTATCTCTTAATTTTTTAGAATTGTCCATGAGACAAAATGTCTTATGAAAATAACGGGGCGAATTATCCATGAAACAAAATGTCTTATGAAAATAATGGGGGGAATTGTCGATGGGACGAACTGTCTTATGAAAATAATGGGGCGAATTGTCCATGGGACGAACTGTCTTATGAAAATAATCGGGTGAAATGCCCGAGGACCAAACTAACATAAATAAAGTATACGAGAAAAGAAAATCATTGCGTTTTTTTGAATATTTCTGTCTACAAATAAAATTCTGACAGCTGTCATAAATAGATCAAGTACATTTTTAACAACTGAAATATTTTGTTTCGATATTATATTTTTATTATAATAATAATCAACAAATTTTCTTAAAAAAAAAGTGATTTGATTATGTACAGTGTTACTTATAAAATTTAACAATCGAACATTATAAAAAATATCTCTGCTTAAATATTAAGCAAATAGAGTATTCTTGCTTTTAAAGTGAATAGATAATCAAAATATTCATACCCAAATAACTTTAAAAAAATTTGACTTGAAAATTTCAAATGTTACAAAATGTAGCAAACGTAGTGATAAAGATTAAGTAACTTTTGTTGAAAAAAAATTCTTAGCGCGAGTCTAACAATATTCATTGATATAAAATTGTAACAATTGAAAACTATTTTAATTTAACTCTACATGCAAATTAGATAGAAGCAGTGGTGTAACCAGAAAAAAAGTTAATGGGGGGGCACAATTTAAAAACAAAAAACGTGAGCAACATTTTGTATACTTTCTTGATCCTTTCATTTGAGAAATTTTCAAAAACTGATATCGCATAAGTTGCATGGGGCACCATGCGGTACATAGGAGAGTGGGCACGGCACCTCATGCCCAGCCTAGCTACGTCACTGGAGAGAAGAGAGCTGAATGAGATAGGAGAGCTTAACAAGAGAAGAGGGCTTGAAAGAAAGAAGAGAGCTTGAGTGAATGATTGAGTTTTAGCAGAGAAAGCGGAAGAGAAAAACAGAGGAGAGAGAAAGAGAAACACTGTGACAAAAGATGAGAAAATCTAGTGGATCATCAATATGTGTTTGCTCAAAAATACTACGAGACACCGTGATAAACATTGCTTACTTATTGTGTGCACATTGAAGCAATGGATTATTATTATATAGCTCTCACGCATCGTCTGTAAAATATGTTCGATAGGAATTTCAGAGCAACTTGGCATGGTGTTTGATTGATTCGAAAGTGGGCATACATGTTTTATAAACAAGCAGCAACTCTTACTTATAGAAAATTATTGGGGGGCGAAGGTCATAATTTTAAAATAAGCAATTTATGATTAATCCGATCAAAAGCTTTGCTTAAGTCTAGAAAAAAGGAGCAAACTTGTAATTTGTGTTCATACGATGTCGATGAGTTAATATCACTAAGAACAGCTGCAATAGCATCTTGTGTGGATGCATTGGATCTAAAACCGAATTGATTACTATTCAATAAATCATATTTAGAAATAAAAATGTTCATCCTTGTGAAAATAATTTTTTCAAAGAGTTTGCCAAAAAATGGTTGAATTGATATCGGACGATAATTACTAGGTTCAAATAAGAGAATAGTTTGATTGGTTCATGCATGAAGGCAAATATATATTAACATTTTAAAAATCTACAAGCATTTTTTATAAATAAAATTCAGAATTGCAAATTACAAATTAAGATACATAAAATTTTTGTTTTACTTTAGATGAAACGATAGACATAGAGAACTTGGACAAAAAGAAAAGAATAAAAAAAGAAAGTGTTAAAATTTTAATGAGTAGCTAAAAATAATCTTCCTTCTAAAATCATTTTTCTTTTTTAAAAGTTAAAATTTAGAGAAAAAGTATGCTTCTAACAAAAAACTGTACCTCAGCGCGTCTGAGCGCGTTTTTTAGTACTACCCCCGCAACAAAATAAAAATGAGGTAATAATAGAACAAAATATGTTGAAAAAAACAAATAATTTTAAATTATTTATTCTAATTTAACAAAATACTTTAAAATTAAAGAAAACCTAACTAAAAAATTTGAAATGCTAAAATAATTTTTGGTATAATAAATATTCAAATTATTAATTCTATTGTTTTTATATTTGAAGTTTAGTAAATCCAATGTGTTTAAAATTCTGAATATAAAATAAATGTAACAATAAAATTCTTATTCTTGTTTTCATTCATAAATGTGTGTACTGCGGAGTGGCGGATCAAGAAATCGACAAAATTACTTTTATTGGTTTTTTAAAGTTCAGACGTTGTCTGTCATCATCGTCTCCATCAACATTAATTAACAAAAACCTATTTTTAAGGCGAGATCATCATCACTTCCATCGTCATCATCTTCTTCTTTTGAGCCTTAATTCCAGAGGGGGTCTAGGCAGCCCCTTTGGATCCGTTAATGGTTCTTTGATTATTTTTATTTAAAAAAGGCAGTTATAGATTCAAGAGTTTCCTAGGAACTTTTTTCAAATAACTATTTCTTTTTTTTAGTTTTGTTTTTGTGCCATGTGATATTTATATTAATTGTCTTTACATGTATATAGCACACCATGTATGGGTGTTTTGTAACATGTATTTGCATAATAAATTCTTCTTAGTTATTTTTAAAGGTAAACGTGTATCGTGAAGAGTTTTCAAGGCTGGATTCAACGAAGACGTTTAAGTATTGAACAGTCTCTAAACACCTTACATCACGATCCTTTAATTAAACTTAAAATTCCAAAGTTGAAATAATTACATATCAATGCATTTGGAGCATAGCAAACCTCCTGAGTCATTAAATTATGCCGAAATTACTTTGACAAGATACTATGTATTAAACCAGAACCTTTTATGCTCGAATATTTTCCACATATAATATTGAATGTTGCTGAAAATTTAAATATAGATTAAGAGTATAAAAACTCTTATTGTGTTTAAATTTTATCTGATTTAAAGGAAAAATTAAAAGTTATTAGCTTGTGAAAATTTGGCTTTAGGGTTATATAGGTCCATATTAGGTGCTTGTCAAACGTTACGAGGCATTAAAGTATGCAGAGATTGCTTTGGCAAGATATTAGGAGATTGGCAAAACTCTGGAGGAATTAAAATATGCAGAATTTCTTTGATTAATGATTGTATTATATAATTATTTAATTTCAAAAAGGTTAAGGCTAAATAAACCTTGAAGCACTTTTTAACCTAAGATTTTTATCGATAAATGATGATCAGATATTATGTGTTGCATTTGGAAAAAATATTTGAAATGAAAATCAATAAAATTTAGTTATAATTGGTGTTTGCAGTTCAGGAGGATATTTAAACAATTTTTATCTATACCTTGGCAAGGAAAAAGAAAATAATTTTAATATTTTTGGTGTAAGAGTTTTAAAATATTTGACATCTGTTATACATAAATATGGATGTACATTTTATTAAATTTATTTCATCAATTTTTCCACAAAAATTGAAATTCGAGAACTTTTAAGGGATAGAATATAAACAGAATTTTTAAAGGAAAATGGAATTATAATGTTATATTCTGTGTCTGTTGCTGCAAACTACAGTAGGATTTTTCCAATTAGTAATATAATTCGCTACTCACTAAAATATAAAAAAAAGTACATCTCAGTATAATACATACATATGAGGTGCTGATATACTTGATAAGTAAGTTTCTTTATACAGAAGAAGAAATAGAAGAAAAAATCGTGGTTTCCTATTTTCACACAAGTGGCTCGATATCATTTAGTAAATTGCTAAAAAATCAACAATTTTATGAATGTAAAGGACTAAATAACTTTATTGTAAACGAAAAGAATTTCTTTATCTCTCAATTCAAATGTTTCCTCCACCAATTGTAAAAAAATTATGCACAGAAATCAAAGCGTTTGAAAGAAAGAGTCAATGAAGAATTTAAATATGATAAAGGAAATCATTTTGTTAGGTTAATACAAATTAAACGACACTGCTATAATTGTCAAAAAAAAATACAAAAAACGAATATTAAGCAATTTTCAATAAATTTAACATTTAATATATTGCTGATGCCGATTATCATCTTAAAAATAGGAGAATTTTTTCAAGCACAATCAATTATTCATTTTTGATCTTTATAAGGTGCGAATTAAACATAATATAGTATTTTCATTGAAAAAAAGATTCGAAGAATTACGGTCTAGGTTAGGTTAACAACCATTTTAATCAACGCCTTCCAGTACAAGGAAGAAGGAATAGGCATCAAGTACAGGACTAATGGGTAGATGCATAAACAAAGACGACTGCTTGCCTTAACAAAGCTTAAACGGAGTTATTTGAAATTTTTTTTGCGGATAACATACACTGAACGGCATCAGTAAGCAGAAAATGCAGTCATCAACTTATAAGTTATCTTGGGCCTGTGACAACTAACGCTTCACAATAAACACTAAGAAGACAGAAGTCATGTTTTAACCGCGTCCTAGCAAGACTTGCAAGTTCTATTTTCATAAAAACTCTAAGTGAGAAAAATTGATAAAGTGCGAATCATAAAATGTAAAATTTTTTATCATTATAAAAAAATTAATTTATTTCAATTCAAAAGGTTATTCGTAAGTTAATAATGCTGGTTATGCCATTGAAGTATTTGCATTGAAAACTTTAAAAAATTTTGCGATAGAAAAATATTTCTTTAAAGCTAATTCCAAAATTCAAGTGCGCTGACCTAAAAATGAAAATACATATTTAAATTTATGAAGTTACTTCTACTGTTCAATAATAATCTTTCCTTAGTAGTGTTAGGAAAGTAATCATATGATCAAGACCTAAAAAATATAATAGTCAAACCTGCTGGACCCTCGATTACCCACATAAAAATATTTGCGCGGCTATGCTGGTGTGGATAGAAGAATTTTGAGTGTTGGGTAATATTTGACAACATTTCTCAAAAATCAAAATGAAGTATTAAAAAAATAAATCAGAAAACTTTCTAAGCATCCTTTACTATTAATAGTCCTTAGTTAAATGATATGTCAAATTTAACTGAAATATGCGCATGTATGGGAATAAGAATTGAGATAGCGCTATGTAAAATCAAATAAAAAATAAGGAGATTAAGCACCACAAAAATTATTTTCTTAAAAAATTATAAAATAATACTAAAAAGCTAGGTGGTTGAAAATAAATTCTAACATGTACTTGGGGTTTTTAAGTGTTTCAAGTGAGAGTTAGATGTTTAACCCTATTAGTGCTGGGGGCGTAAAACGCCCCCCCCTTGGCTAAAAAATTAATTGTAGAAAATTGGCTGAATCATATCCCTTCAAATTTTGTGACTTTACCTAAAATCGCTAGCTGCATCTTTTGAAACCATTTTCATGGTAGTTGAATGACCCCTTCATGTCCAAAACTGTCAATCAAAATAAAAAATTATTTTTTCAGCAAAATTTTGACATTATCTGTACTTAACCTTATAACTTAGGATCTATATTATATAATACCCTGAAAATTTATAATTATATATAGTTTAGAACGCATAACACTTTATATTTAATTTTTTCAATAATCATGGCTACTTTTTAGAAAATGTCAATCAAAATTTTGATTGATCAAAAATATATCTAATAAAATATACCTTCAAATTTTACATAAAATATATGTTTTTATGCTAAATCGGTCATGCTGTTTTCATTTCTGGACTCATTTTTTACATTTAGGATTTGAAAATACCTATAAGTGTTAATCAAATTTGCGGTTTACTTCTGAAAATTGTCTTCAAAAACATTCCTTCACATTTTACATAAAATATATGTTTTATACCAAATCGATCATGTTGTTTTCATTTCTGGACTTTACATTTAGGATTTGAAAATACCTATAAGTGTTAATCAAATTTGCGGTTTACTTCTGAAAATTGTCTCCAAAAACATTCCTTCACATTTTACATAAAAACATATGTGTTATACTAAATCGGACATGCTGGTTTCATTTCTGGACTCATTTTTTACGTTTAGGATCTGAAAATACCTATAAGTGTTAATTAAATTTGCGGTTTACTTCTAAAAATTGTCTCCAAAAACATTCATTCAAATTTTACAATGAAATATATGTTTTATACCAAATCAACCATGCTGTTTTCATTTCTGAACTCATTTTTCAAATTTAGAGATTTTAAAATATCAGTCAAAATTTGCGGTTTACTTCTAAAAGCTATCTCCAAATATATTCTCTCAATTTTACATGAAATATTTGTTTTTATACCAAATCGATCATGGTGTTTTCATTTTTGAACTCATTTTTTACATTTAGGATTTGGAAATACCTATAAGCAGGGCCGGTTTTTAGCCGATTTGACCGATTAGACCAAATTGGGCCCCGCGTCTGAAGGGCCCCGCATTTACTATGATCGGAACAGTTGAAATTAATCCAAAATACGAAATTTACAAATGAGATATTACAACGCAATATCTGAGCAAAGAGCGTGTTATTGCTAATGATATTTGCATACTAGTTGCTCTATACGAGACCAATTTACCCTGCTAATTTCGTCTGGATCAATTGGTTTTGAAGTGAGATATCAAATTTTAAACCTAATTCATTTTTGATTCTAATGCAAATTTGGGGAAAGGTAACTAATAGCGAACATAATAGTACACATTCTGAGTAAACAAACACACCCACCTCTATGTGACGATCATATGAATGTTTCTATGTGACGATTATATGAATTAACACAACTCGAACTTGTGCTATCAATATACAGGTAATTTCATCTCACTTAAAATTTTTATTGCAACATTAAGAATAAGTTAAATAAAAGATTTAACTCCAAGTACATCCTCGGCCCTTCTAATTTGATTACCCAACTACAAATGTCCAAATCTGCATAGACTCGATCTAAATAAGGTACCTAATTACTAGTGGTGGCATAGATCACCCAGAGATTGCTCAAGGTCATGTACCGAATAGCTACAGGTAATCATGTTTGTTTTTATATTTAGTAATTTTAAAATTTTTTTCCGCTAAAAGCAAAATGGCGTTTGCTATTTAAGGTTATTTTATTCTGCTTTTTTGAAATATATTGTCATAAGTTTTTTATTGAACTGTCTCATTGAATATTTTATAACAATTTGTCTAAGTTTCATCAGAATATGTTTTTTTTTAATATTTTTAATTTTGTCTTGTTTAAATAAATGAACAATTTAGAATCTTGTAACTGTTCACAATTACAAACAATGTCTTCATCGTCTTGTCAACTTAAATATTTTAAAATTTATATCACCAAAAAATATTATTTTAAAAATGTTAATTTCTTGTGATAGGTTTATTTCTTTACTAATTCTTCTGTTATGTTACTTTTTTAGATCTTCCTTTTTCTAAATACAAAAGTTAAATAAAGAGGCACTACATCATGACAAGCACAAGTAGAAATCGAGATAAAGGGCGTAAATATTTATGTGGTAACAAGAAACGAGCATTGGCCAAGGCAAAGGCAGCAGAAAATAAAAAAGCATAGAGGTGCTTTAAAAAAGTTCCTTGTCACGCCATCTTTGAAACGCCCTCGGTTTGAAGATGAGAGAATCATCAATTATTTGCAGAATGAGGATAAAACCATGGATCAAATTTCAGATAATCATTAAAGGAATTGAATTTAGAAGTGCAGGACATTCGAGGCCAAGGCTATGACAACGGTAGCAACATGAAAGGTCACACGTCTGGAGTACAAGCCCGACTGTTGAAGGAAAATTCAAGAGTATTTTTTGTACCATGTGCATGCCACAATTTTAACCTTTTACTCGGAGATGTAGCTAAGTGTTGTCCAGATGCTATTACGTTTTTGGGATCTTGCAAGCCATCTATGTTTTGTTCTCAGCATCAACTAGAAGATGGGCAATTTTGAAAAAACATGTAACTATGTTAACAATGAAACCCTTAAGCAATACAAGGTGGGAGTGTCTTATTGATAGCGTTAAAGCTATTCGTTATCAGGTTGGAGAAATATATGATGCACTTGTTGAAGTAGCAGAGACAGCAGATCAGCCCAAGATAAAAGCAGAAGCCGAATCATTAGCCAACCAGCTAAAAAACTACAAATTTCTAGTTTCTTTGGTATTTTGGTATGATGTACTTTTTAAAGTTAACTATGTGAGCAAGGAATTACAAGGTGAAAAAAAGGACATTATGAAGGAAAGGAATCATATGAACAACTCTTGTCATGGCTGAAAAATTATAGGGAGGAAGGCTTTAATGGTGTTTTAGTAAGTGCAAATGAATTAGCTGAAGTTGTTGAGTTGCCATTTGAGTTTAGAAAATTTCAAGAAAAACAATTACGAAGAAGGAAAAGAATGTTTTTATAGGAAGCAGAAGATCAACCTATAGACGATCCAAAAGAAGCATACAGAATTCAGTGCTTCACCTTAGTGCTAGATCAAGCTATTCAGTCATTGGAAAGCAGATTTCAACAACTCAAAAATCACATCAAGTTATTTGGATTTGTAAATAACTTTCAAATTATACAGAAGTCGGAAATGAGAAAGCATGCATTAAACCTTGAAGCAGCTTTAACACTCACCAAAATGAAACATGACGCTGACGGAAAAGTTGTTACTGAAAAAAGTAAAGACATTGATGGGTATTTGTTGGCTGAAGAACTTGAAGCTCTGAAAACTTTCCTTCCCTCTACAATTAAGCCTTATGCGTTGTTTGAACACCTGATAGAAAATAATAGATTTACAGCATTTCCTAATGTTTTCATTGTGTTAAGGATTTATTTAACAATGCCAATATCAGTCGCCTCAGGGGAAAGGTTTTTCAAAGCTGAAGCTAATTAAAACATACTTGAGATCTACGATCTCACAAGAAAGACTTAACAATTTGGCAATGCTCTCTATAGAACATGAGATTGCTAAAGCATTAGACTTTGAAAATATTTTAAAATATTTTGCAAATAGAAAAGCTCGAAAAGTATTATTCTAAAAGAGTATATTGTCTTTCTTTTTATCAAAAGTAAAACAATAAATCTATTCATTTTGCTTTTAAAATTTTATTACACCATTCATTTAATGGTTATATATTTATCTTTTGTAGGATTATATGTATGTATGATGTTGTATATATATATATGCGTTATAAAATTTGCTATATAGAGGAGGGGGCCCCACCATCAAGTTTCTAATCGGGCCCCGCAACACTTGGCACCGGCCCTGCCTATAAGTATTAATCAAATTTGCGGTTTACTTCTGAAAATTGTCTCCAAAAATATTTTCTTGAAATATGTTTTAATACCAAATCAATCATGCTGGTTTCATTTCTGGACTCATTTTTTACGTTTAGGATGTAAAAATACATATAAGCGTTAATCAAATTTGCGGTTTACTTCTAAAAATTGTCTCCAAAAACATTCATTCAAATTTTACAATTAAATATATGTTTTTATACCAAATCAACCATGCTAGTTTCATTTATGGACTCAATTATTGCAGTTTGAATTTGAAAATACATATAAGCAGGGCCGGTGCCAAGTGTTGCGGGGCCCGATTAGAAACTTGATGGTGGGGCCCCCTCCTCTATATAGCAAATTTTATAACGCATATATATATATACAACATCATACATACATATAATCCTACAAAAGATAAATATATAACCATTAAATGAATGGTGTAATAAAATTTTAAAAGCAAAATGAATAGATTTATTGTTTTACTTTTGATAAAAAGAAAGACAATATACTCTTTTAGAATAATACTTTTCGAGCTTTTCTATTTGCAAAATATTTTAAAATATTTTCAAAGTCTAATGCTTTAGCAATCTCATGTTCTATAGAGAGCATTGCCAAATTGTTAAGTCTTTCTTGTGAGATCGTAGATCTCAAGTATGTTTTAATTAGCTTCAGCTTTGAAAAACCTCTTTCCCCTGAGGCGACTGATATTGGCATTGTTAAATAAATCCTTAACACAATGAAAACATTAGGAAATGCTGTAAATCTATTATTTTCTATCAGGTGTTCAAACAACGCATAAGGCTTAATTGTAGAGGGAAGGAAAGTTTTCAGAGCTTCAAGTTCTTCAGCCAACAAATACCCATCAATGTCTTTACTTTTTTCAGTAACAACTTTTCCGTCAGCGTCATGTTTCATTTTGGTGAGTGTTAAAGCTGCTTCAAGGTTTAATGCATGCTTTCTCATTTCCGACTTCTGTATAATTTGAAAGTTATTTACAAATCCAAATAACTTGATGTGATTTTTGAGTTGTTGAAATCTGCTTTCCAATGACTGAATAGCTTGATCTAGCACTAAGGTGAAGCACTGAATTCTGTATGCTTCTTTTGGATCGTCTATAGGTTGATCTTCTGCTTCCTATAAAAACATTCTTTTCCTTCTTCGTAATTGTTTTTCTTGAAATTTTCTAAACTCAAATGGCAACTCAACAACTTCAGCTAATTCATTTGCACTTACTAAAACACCATTAAAGCCTTCCTCCCTATAATTTTTCAGCCATGACAAGAGTTGTTCATATGATTCCTTTCCTTCATAATGTCCTTTTTTTCACCTTGTAATTCCTTGCTCACATAGTTAACTTTAAAAAGTACATCATACCAAAATACCAAAGAAACTAGAAATTTGTAGTTTTTTAGCTGGTTGGCTAATGATTCGGCTTCTGCTTTTATCTTGGGCTGATCTGCTGTCTCTGCTACTTCAACAAGTGCATCATATATTTCTCCAACCTGATAACGAATAGCTTTAACGCTATCAATAAGACACTCCCACCTTGTATTGCTTAAGGGTTTCATTGTTAACATAGTTACATGTTTTTTCAAAATTGCCCATCTTCTAGTTGATGCTGAGAACAAAACATAGATGGCTTGCAAGATCCCAAAAAACGTAATAGCATCTGGACAACACTTAGCTACATCTCCGAGTAAAAGGTTAAAATTGTGGCATGCACATGGTACAAAAAATACTCTTGAATTTTCCTTCAACAGTCGGGCTTGTACTCCAGACGTGTGACCTTTCATGTTGCTACCGTTGTCATAGCCTTGGCCTCGAATGTCCTGCACTTCTAAATTCAATTCCTTTAATGATTATCTGAAATTTGATCCATGGTTTTATCCTCATTCTGCAAATAATTGATGATTCTCTCATCTTCAAACCGAGGGCGTTTCAAAGATGGCGTGACAAGGAACTTTTTTAAAGCACCTCTATGCTTTTTATTTTCTGCTGCCTTTGCCTTGGCCAATGCTCGTTTCTTGTTACCACATAAATATTTACGCCCTTTATCTCGATTTCTACTTGTGCTTGTCATGATGTAGTGCCTCTTTATTTAACTTTTGTATTTAGAAAAAGGAAGATCTAAAAAAGTAACATAACAGAAGAATTAGTAAAGAAATAAACCTATCACAAGAAATTAACATTTTTAAAATAATATTTTTTGGTGATATAAATTTTAAAATATTTAAGTTGACAAGACGATGAAGACATTGTTTGTAATTGTGAACAGTTACAAGATTCTAAATTGTTCATTTATTTAAACAAGACAAAATTAAAAATATTAAAAAAAAAAACATATTCTGATGAAACTTAGACAAATTGTTATAAAATATTCAATGAGACAGTTCAATAAAAAACTTATGACAATATATTTCAAAAAAGCAGAATAAAATAACCTTAAATAGCAAACGCCATTTTGCTTTTAGCGGAAAAAAAATTTTAAAATTACTAAATATAAAAACAAACATGATTACCTGTAGCTATTCGGTACATGACCTTGAGCAATCTCTGGGTGATCTATGCCACCACTAGTAATTAGGTACCTTATTTAGATCGAGTCTATGCAGATTTGGACATTTGTAGTTGGGTAATCAAATTAGAAGGGCCGAGGATGTACTTGGAGTTAAATCTTTTATTTAACTTATTCTTAATGTTGCAATAAAAATTTTAAGTGAGATGAAATTACCTGTATATTGATAGCACAAGTTCGAGTTGTGTTAATTCATATAATCGTCACATAGAAGCATTCATATGATCGTCACATAGAGGTGGGTGTGTTTGTTTACTCAGAATGTGTACTATTATGTTCGCTATTAGTTACCTTTCCCCAAATTTGCATTAGAATCAAAAATGAATTAGGTTTAAAATTTGATATCTCACTTCAAAACCAATTGATCCAGACGAAATTAGCAGGGTAAATTGGTCTCGTATAGAGCAACTAGTATGCAAATATCATTAGCAATAACACGCTCTTTGCTCAGATATTGCGTTGTAATATCTCATTTTGTAAATTTCGTATTTTGGATTAATTTCAACTGTTCCGATCATAGTAAATGCGGGGCCCTTCAGACGCGGGGCCCAATTTGGTCTAATCGGTCAAATCGGCTAAAAACCGGCCCTGCATATAAGTATCAATTAAATTTGCGTTTAGTTCTAAAATTTGTTTTTATAGCAAATATATCATGATGATTTCATTTCTGAACACAGTTTTCGCATTTAGAGGTTTTACTGCTAGTGTCAATCAAATTTGCTGTTTATGTTTGAAAACTATATCCCAAAATATTCTCTCTAATTTTACATGAAATATATGTTTTTATACCAATTCGACCATGATAATTTTTATTTCTGAAATCATTTTTTGCATTTAGAGGTTTTAAATGTCTGAAAGTGTCAATAAATTTTCGATTTACGTCTAATGTCTGCAGAAATATTTTTGAAATTTAAATAAAATATGTGTTTTATGCTAAATGGAAGATGCTGGTTTCATTTTTGGACTCAGGTTTGGCATTTATGGTTTTAAAATATCTGAAAGCTTGAATAAGATTTGCCGTTTACTTCTAGATACTGTTTTCAAAAATATTTTCAAAAAAATAAAATATCTGTTTTATACCAAATCGACTATGCTTATTTTATTTCTGTACTGGATTTTGTATAATACGGTTAAAAAATATCTCGAAGTGGCAATTGAATTAGTAATGTATACCTGAAAAACAGTTCTGTAAAAAAATTTCAAAAAATGGCTGCATATTAGGTATATAGTAAAAATATACTTTTTTTTTGTGTATATTTTGGCTTATAATACTTTCTACAATCATCTTAAGTATGAAATATTTATTAAAAAAAAATAAAACGTATTATAAAATCTTTTGAAAATTTGTATGAGAGAAGAAACCAAGTTGAAAACTAATTGAAAAGAGAACATGTGATCAAAACAAATAATTAAAAAAATATGTATCTTGACTAAATGGAAGATCTACAATGTTCTAATGAACTAGGAAGTGGTTTAATTATATAATATTAGATGCTTCAAAAAAGATTTTGACTGTGAAAAAAAAGTTCCTCTTTTACAAATGAAAAATATTTAAATCTATAGCTTATCATCTAGGATTACAGTTAACATTTAGTTAAGATGGGTAGGAAATCTGAAAATTTAGAATAGGTCAGATTTATCAAAAATGGCACAGGTGCCAATATGTGAGAATTTAGTCACTATCAAGATATTTTTAATTTAAATTTAATTTGTCCATCTTTTTCCTTTTGTGTCAAAGAGATAATTTTTTGATGAAGAACGTTGACAACTTTTTGTAATTGAACAATCAACATCACGAATGATTCATCAGAAAAAATCCTTTGAAATAAGAGTGGTTGACAAATATTCAGGCTTGATAATAAAATACACGATACTGATAAAAAAAGTCTAAGATCACCAAGAAGATTCTTTAATCAGAATGCTTTGAGAGAAGAAAAAAGTAATTTTATCCTTATAAAAAAATTTTCGAACACACTTTGAAGAATATAAATTTCTAATGAAAAAAGAGCTACCAAAAAAGGATCATCATAGAATGAATACCAAAATTACATACTGTAAATTATAATATGACGTAGAGACTACGAGCCGATAACGAATTTGTAGCCGAAAAGATGGAGGTCCTATCGAGTTACATAAGTTACTGTAGAATGAAATATTTTGAGTGAATTAAACACCTAAAGTTAGCTTATTAAATAAAGAAAATAATTACCAGAGAAATACTGTAAGTAGAAGTTATTTTTATGTTTATATATTTGACATTGATTTACAGGTTTAATCGATTTTTTGACAGGTTTTATTGATTTCATAAAAAATGAACATCACCATTAAATTCTGCATACTTGAAATGTATAAAAAACTTTAAAAGAATCAAAATTTTAATTTTGACATGGGCTGTAATATTTAAATTATTTTGTCAGGTTTGACTAATTTTTTATAAAAAAAAAAGGAATATAACCAATAAACACAGCTTACTTGAAAATGGGTATATGTGTGCAAAAAACATTATATAATTATTTAGATAAAAAGTTTCTTTTTTGAGATGAGCTGTCATATGTAAATCACTTTTTTGACAGGTTTGAATGATTTTCATAAAAAATGATTATCACCACTGAATTCAGCATATTTGAAAATGGGTATACATGTGTAAAAAACTTTATATACTTATTTAGATAAAAAGTTACTTTTTGAGATGAGCTGTCACATTTAGATCAATTTTTTGACAGGTTTAATTGATTTTCATAAAAAATGATTATCACCACTGAATTTAGCATATTTGAAAATGGGTATACATGTGTAAAAAACTTTATATACTTATTTAGATAAAAAGTTTCTTTTTTGAGATGAGCTGTCACATTTAGATCAATTTTTTGACAGGTTTGATTGATTTTCATAAAAAATGAATATCACCACTGAATTCAGCTTACTTGAAAATGGATATACATGTGTAAAAAACTTTATATAATTATTTAGATAAAAAGTTTCTTTTTTGAGATGAGCTGTCATATTTAGATCAATTTTTTGACAGGTTTGATTGATTTTCATAAAAAATAAATATCACCACTGAATTCAGCATATTTGAAAATGGGTATACATGTGTAAAAAACTTTATATACTTATTTAGATAAAAAGTTCCTTTTTGAGATGAGCTGTCATATTTAGATCAATTTTTTGACAGGTTTGATTGATTTTCATAAAAAATGAATATCACCACTGAATTCAGCTTACTTGAAAATGGGTATACATGTGTAAAAAACTTTATATACTTATTTAGATAAAAAGTTCTTTTTTGAGATGAGCTGTCACATTTAGATCAATTTTTTAACAGTTTGATTGATTTTCATAAAAAATGAATATCACCACTGAATTCAGCATACTTGAAAATGGGTATACATGTGTAAAAAACTTTATATACTTATTTAGATAAAAAGTTCCTTTTTGAGATGAGCTGTCAAATATAAATCAATTTTTTGACAGGTTTGATTGATTTTGATAAAAAAAATGGACATCACCACTGAATTCAGAATCGTTGAAATATATATGTAACATTAAAAATATTTATAAAAACTTATTAATCTCTGAGAAAAATAGGGGGAGCACTTTACGCCCCCCAGCACTTGAGCGGACAAATTTTGCCCAGCACTAATAGGGTTAAACCTTGGACTCTGCCTCCCTGAAGAAACGTAATAAAATTACTGCTTTGTTAGCTCAGTGATTAGTTGATTCAATTTTTGTGTATTCAATAGTTTACTCAAAAATTTATTTCGAAATCTATGCGGGCAAAAAAATTATTTGCAGGACTGGGGGTACCCACAAAGTTTATTTTGCGGGTATGGGCGGGTCCGGGTCCACGTTTTGCTCTCATATTTGTTGAAACAGCACGCATATATTAGGCCAAAATGTATTTCATACAACTTATTTGTTGTATATAATATGACAACAAAATCTGAAAAATGGTTGAAATGGCATTAAAGAGAAAAAACTCACATTTCAAAAAAGGACAACGAAATCAAGCATCTTGATATAAAATAGCAGCCGTTCTTGTTGTTGGCAAGACGCAAATCCAAAATTTAAATAAGCGAAAAAATTTTTTTGCATCTTTTAAGAAGATATATTCTCCTTTAATATAAAACTTTAAATTTTTCAAAAAAAGAAGTTAAATGAAAAGGTTTGGTTAAAATGGAAGCAACAAATTTTTCTATACGCTCTATACTTTTAGAATAAGAATACATAGAAAAATTATTCACTAAGCAATAATAATTTAAAGAATTATTTGAATGAAAAAGGCCCTGATGACTGGATAAACTTTGAAAGGGAAAATAGAAAAGGCCAGTACAATCAAAGCATTGTATCATTTAAAATAAACTGACGGCATATTTTATAGATCATTTTCACAAAAAATTGATATCAAAAAAAGTAGGTTGATAAAGCTTCAAATTAAGTTCAAAAAACATTATTTTAAAAAAAAATAAGAAATTAAAATTAGTTACATTACGTGTCTAAAAAGTAGAAAAGTTTAAAAAAAGGGATGAATAATCCATTTTTATAAAAGTAGGAAAATAATCATCCATTTTAAAAGGCAGACATTTTATTAAAACCTGCGGCACTTTTTAACCCAGCCGCCATTAAAATCAGAAGGTATTTATTTAAGGAGCTTAGTTTAACACAATATTTTTAATTAATTAAATCAAGAAAGATTTTAAACAATAGAAAAGAACTTACATTTTATAAAAAATTTTACTTCAGCTTGAACTTTATTATTTAAAAAAAGATATTGCCAAATTAATCTTGCGGCACTTTCTGCGGCACTTTTTAACCGGACCGAATTTCGTTAGTTTAAAATTTAAATCTGAACCTTTTAATCTTACAAAAGATTAAATTAATAAGGTAATATTATAAATTTCATTTTAATGTATGAAGAAAATAATATATTATAACCAGGGCCGGTGCCAAGTGTTGCGGGGCCCGATTAGAAACTTGATGGTGGGGCCCCCTCCTCTATATAGCAAATTTTATAACGCATATATATATATACAACATCATACATACATATAATCCTACAAAAGATAAATATATAACCATTAAATGAATGGTGTAATAAAATTTTAAAAGCAAAATGAATAGATTTATTGTTTTACTTTTGATAAAAAGAAAGACAATATACTCTTTTAGAATAATACTTTTCGAGCTTTTCTATTTGCAAAATATTTTAAAATATTTTCAAAGTCTAATGCTTTAGCAATCTCATGTTCTATAGAGAGCATTGCCAAATTGTTAAGTCTTTCTTGTGAGATCGTAGATCTCAAGTATGTTTTAATTAGCTTCAGCTTTGAAAAACCTCTTTCCCCTGAGGCGACTGATATTGGCATTGTTAAATAAATCCTTAACACAATGAAAACATTAGGAAATGCTGTAAATCTATTATTTTCTATCAGGTGTTCAAACAACGCATAAGGCTTAATTGTAGAGGGAAGGAAAGTTTTCAGAGCTTCAAGTTCTTCAGCCAACAAATACCCATCAATGTCTTTACTTTTTTCAGTAACAACTTTTCCGTCAGCGTCATGTTTCATTTTGGTGAGTGTTAAAGCTGCTTCAAGGTTTAATGCATGCTTTCTCATTTCCGACTTCTGTATAATTTGAAAGTTATTTACAAATCCAAATAACTTGATGTGATTTTTGAGTTGTTGAAATCTGCTTTCCAATGACTGAATAGCTTGATCTAGCACTAAGGTGAAGCACTGAATTCTGTATGCTTCTTTTGGATCGTCTATAGGTTGATCTTCTGCTTCCTATAAAAACATTCTTTTCCTTCTTCGTAATTGTTTTTCTTGAAATTTTCTAAACTCAAATGGCAACTCAACAACTTCAGCTAATTCATTTGCACTTACTAAAACACCATTAAAGCCTTCCTCCCTATAATTTTTCAGCCATGACAAGAGTTGTTCATATGATTCCTTTCCTTCATAATGTCCTTTTTTTCACCTTGTAATTCCTTGCTCACATAGTTAACTTTAAAAAGTACATCATACCAAAATACCAAAGAAACTAGAAATTTGTAGTTTTTTAGCTGGTTGGCTAATGATTCGGCTTCTGCTTTTATCTTGGGCTGATCTGCTGTCTCTGCTACTTCAACAAGTGCATCATATATTTCTCCAACCTGATAACGAATAGCTTTAACGCTATCAATAAGACACTCCCACCTTGTATTGCTTAAGGGTTTCATTGTTAACATAGTTACATGTTTTTTCAAAATTGCCCATCTTCTAGTTGATGCTGAGAACAAAACATAGATGGCTTGCAAGATCCCAAAAAACGTAATAGCATCTGGACAACACTTAGCTACATCTCCGAGTAAAAGGTTAAAATTGTGGCATGCACATGGTACAAAAAATACTCTTGAATTTTCCTTCAACAGTCGGGCTTGTACTCCAGACGTGTGACCTTTCATGTTGCTACCGTTGTCATAGCCTTGGCCTCGAATGTCCTGCACTTCTAAATTCAATTCCTTTAATGATTATCTGAAATTTGATCCATGGTTTTATCCTCATTCTGCAAATAATTGATGATTCTCTCATCTTCAAACCGAGGGCGTTTCAAAGATGGCGTGACAAGGAACTTTTTTAAAGCACCTCTATGCTTTTTATTTTCTGCTGCCTTTGCCTTGGCCAATGCTCGTTTCTTGTTACCACATAAATATTTACGCCCTTTATCTCGATTTCTACTTGTGCTTGTCATGATGTAGTGCCTCTTTATTTAACTTTTGTATTTAGAAAAAGGAAGATCTAAAAAAGTAACATAACAGAAGAATTAGTAAAGAAATAAACCTATCACAAGAAATTAACATTTTTAAAATAATATTTTTTGGTGATATAAATTTTAAAATATTTAAGTTGACAAGACGATGAAGACATTGTTTGTAATTGTGAACAGTTACAAGATTCTAAATTGTTCATTTATTTAAACAAGACAAAATTAAAAATATTAAAAAAAAACATATTCTGATGAAACTTAGACAAATTGTTATAAAATATTCAATGAGACAGTTCAATAAAAAACTTATGACAATATATTTCAAAAAAGCAGAATAAAATAACCTTAAATAGCAAACGCCATTTTGCTTTTAGCGGAAAAAAATTTTAAAATTACTAAATATAAAAACAAACATGATTACCTGTAGCTATTCGGTACATGACCTTGAGCAATCTCTGGGTGATCTATGCCACCACTAGTAATTAGGTACCTTATTTAGATCGAGTCTATGCAGATTTGGACATTTGTAGTTGGGTAATCAAATTAGAAGGGCCGAGGATGTACTTGGAGTTAAATCTTTTATTTAACTTATTCTTAATGTTGCAATAAAAATTTTAAGTGAGATGAAATTACCTGTATATTGATAGCACAAGTTCGAGTTGTGTTAATTCATATAATCGTCACATAGAAGCATTCATATGATCGTCACATAGAGGTGGGTGTGTTTGTTTACTCAGAATGTGTACTATTATGTTCGCTATTAGTTACCTTTCCCCAAATTTGCATTAGAATCAAAAATGAATTAGGTTTAAAATTTGATATCTCACTTCAAAACCAATTGATCCAGACGAAATTAGCAGGGTAAATTGGTCTCGTATAGAGCAACTAGTATGCAAATATCATTAGCAATAACACGCTCTTTGCTCAGATATTGCGTTGTAATATCTCATTTTGTAAATTTCGTATTTTGGATTAATTTCAACTGTTCCGATCATAGTAAATGCGGGGCCCTTCAGACGCGGGGCCCAATTTGGTCTAATCGGTCAAATCGGCTAAAAACCGGCCCTGATTATAACTATAACATTTTGCTTATTATAACTCTGGACTTTCTCCTAGATATTACTTAATTTAATTACCTGCTAAGAAAAGTCCTTAACTTTTATTTTTCTCTTTTATTTCTAATAAATAATAAAAATTTTGATTTTTTTAATAGATCTATGATTTTCTATATTTTCATTACATTGTATAAAAAGTTGGCACCTCAGAAATTATTTTGTTTATAAAAATATAAATATTCATAATTGAGTAATAGTTGTTTTAAAAATAATGCTTACAATTAATTTCTGATCTGTAGAAACAATTGAATTCTCAAAGATGGAACTATTAACATCTATGAAACTTTGAAAGATCTTAACTTTGTTTTCTTTAGATTGTTTTTCCCATTCATTTTTTCTTAGTTTAAGTTGTTTTGAAGTAAGCTCATAATCTCCAAATCCATATAATGCACATTCAATCAAATTTTCTTGGAAACAAACTTTTTTATAAACCATACTTAGTAAACTAGGCATTTTAAGAATTTTCCAGTTAGCATTGGATTTCAGTATATTATTCATGGATTTGCAATTGTTGTTTTTCCATTGATAAGGAATCTAGAGCTTTTGTGTGGGATAAAAATGTGTTCTTCAATATTTGGTATTATTCTCTCAGTTAGATATTTACCTATTTTGTTTTGATATTTTTCAATTATATGCATTTTTTCTCTTTAAATTCATCTCTTGTTTTTGATTCGGCCAATCCTCTTTGTCCTAGAATTAATTCAGTGAAATATTTAATTTCTTTTAAAATCCTACTTCACAAATTATTGATCTTATTAAGATTGTAAATGAATTAAAAAAGCAATTGGATGAACAAAGTAAAACTATTCACTCATTGAAAAGTAACTTTGATAAGCATGTTGAAGATTTCACTATTAAATCTTGTCCTAATGAGGTTGTACTAGGTAAGGAGAAGCAGAAGCGTATATTTCAAAATATTACAGAATCACAAGCCTTATCCTTTGCCGATATAGTGAAAAAGTCAGAAAGTATGCAGCACACATTGTATTTAAAATCAGAAAGTTTGGAAGTTGAAGACCAGGAGAAAAAAACATCGAATATACTAAATGATGTTAAAGTAACGTCAAACAACAGAACAAAGAAGTTGTTAAGACTGCGTTTCCCTGATAACCTCAGTTTACAAAAGGCTGAAAAACTACTAGCGAAAGATGATAATATAAAAGCTATTAGAAACAAAGTACTTCTTCCGAAAATTTCTTTTGTTGTATCGCGTGATGTTGAAAATGATTCATTACCACAGTTGATTTTTAGCAAAAAGGAAGGTATTAAGCAAATAGTTGAAAACGGTAAAGTTTTTGAAGTGCTTTTTTCAAAAAATATTCAAAATGATAGAAAGATTGTAGTAATAAAAGTTGCGCCGGAGATTTTTTCCTTCATAAAAAAAAGTAACCCTTTTTTTATAAAAGTAGCCCTTTTTTTCCCATATACAATGCAGTAAGTGTCTATTTTTTGGGCACACTACTTCAAATTGTAAGAAAGACGCTGTTTGTAAATACTGCTCCTTGTCACATATTTCTACTACTTGTCCAGTTAAAGATGAAAGCTTAAAATTAAACCTGTTATACCTGTCATAAAAATGGAGAATCCACATTCAATCATTCATGCATGAGCTACACTTGTCCTTATGTTATAAAAGAATTGAAACCCGTTGAAAGCATGACTGTATTCCATGATGAATGAAGGTACAAACTTGACATATTTTACTAATGTATATTTTGATATTAATTATCAATTTAATAGTTCACACGAAGTTAATTTAAGTTCATGTTTGTCCGAAATTTATGATTTTAATGTAGTATCTCTCAATGTTCAATCACTAAAGAGTAAGTTTTCCGAACTCATAGTTTTTCTTAATAAGTTGTCTTCATGTATGGCTGAGAATTTAAGCTTGATTTGTCTGCAAGAAACCTGGTTAAGGCAAAATGAGAATTACTTTCACCTACCAAATTATACTACGATAAATTCACCTAGAATGTGTTCAAAACATGGTGGTCTTTTATTTTTCATTAAGGATGGTATTGACTATCAAATTGGCGAAAGGGTGCATTTCAATGATTCTTTTGAATATCAAAGTATCAATCTCTATTTAGAAAGACCGAAAACTATTAAAGTTCATAATATATATAGACTAGCCAACACTAATAAGGAACTAATGAATGATTTTTTCTCATTTTTTGAAAATTTGATTTTTAATTCAGACAGAAATAAGATAAATATCTTTTGTGGCGACTTTAATTTTGACTTACTCAAGGTTGAAAACTACTTATCACAAAAATTTTTTAATTTGATAACAGCCGGCTCACTGATCCCAGCTATCACTCTCCCGACCCGTCATGAATCTGGGACCCTAATTGATCATTTTTTTGTGAATGCGGAAGTTGTTAAGTATAAAGCTTTTAATTGTAAGTCCTTCTTATCGGACCATATACCGATTCTCTTATCTTTGGATTTGAAAGTTAAAAAAGTAAATGATAAAAAAATGAAGGAAAGATTTGATGAAACTTTATTTTTGACATTATCTTCACAAATAAACTGGCATTCATTCATAGAAAGATATCCAAATGACTCTTCTAAATTGTTCGAACAATTAAATTCTCAAATTATCGATATAGTCAAAAGAAGTACAACATTAGTTGAATATAGGAAAAACAAATATAAAGTTAAGTCCAATGGTTGGATCACGGACGTAGTTATGCAAATGATGAAGTCACGTGATAAACTCTATCAAAAATACAAAAAAAGTAGAAATATAAATATGAAAAGAGAGTATACCTCATTAAAAAATCGAATCAAGTATAAAATTAGAAATCTGAAACAAGAGTATTATTATGGAATTTTCTCTACTTGTAACTCAACTCAAAAGACATGGTAAAGCATCAATAGGATTCTAAAAGGTAAGAACAGTAAAAAATTAACTATCAAAGAAAATGATGAGTACTACGATGATTATACGTTAGCCAATATTTTTAACAAAAATTTTGCTATGACTCACCGAATAAGCGCAATTACGACTATATAAGTAATTCAGCTGAATCTTTTATATTCGAACTTTGTTCAAATGAGAGTCTGATATTAATTATAGATAAAATGAAGAATAATCACACTAAAGATATCTATGGAGTATCAATCAATCATGTAAAACTGATAAAGCACAATATTTGTGACACTTTATGTAAAGCTATATATATTTCTATAAAAAATTGCATCTTTCCTGATACTCTCAAGCTTAATAAAGTCGTTCCCATGTATAAGAAAGATGACAAAAACTGTATAGACAATTACCGACCCATATCAATCATCCCAACACTTTCAAAAATATTTGAAGGGTTCATTCACCACCAGTTAAAGTATTATTTAACTTCGATCAACTATCTAAATGATTATCAATTCGGGTTTCGTCAATATTATTCGATTGAATCTTTTCATTCCTGTCTCATTAATAAGATAGTTAAAATTCTAGAGGGTAAGGATGATGCACTAATTTTCCTTTTTGATTTATCAAAAGCTTTCGATCGGGTTATTCACTCATCAATTTTATAAAACTTGAAAGAATGTGGTCTCAGCAGGGATTCATTGCTATTTCTCGAATCGTATCTTACTAGTAGAAGACAAATTGTAAAAGTTAATGATGTCTTTTCTGGGAAGTTGGTCCTTAAAAATGGAGTTCCTCAGGGTTCCATTTTGGGACCCTTACTTTTCTGTATTGCAATCAACGAAATTTTCCACCTTCCAAGCATTTTTGATTTTATGCTTTTTGCAGACGACATTTGTGCCATCCTACCTCTGTCTAAAATAAAAAAGGTGAAGTTATTGATATTAGTAGTTTAAACGAAAGTTTGAACAATTTGTATGATTGGTGTTTAGAAAATAACTTATACAAGAATAAATCAAAATACATGGTAATCTCTAAAAAAAGGAGGAAACACGAAATTTTGAAGTCAACAGGTATCGCAGAAGAAACTAGTTTGAAAATACTTGGATTAATTTTTGATCATCAACTTAAGTTTAAGCAGCACACAGATCAATTGGCTCATAATTTGAACCGAGTGATTGGCATTTTATATTTCGGGAAAAATATTTTTCCTTTAAAAGTAAAAATTTTGATTTATAAACAATTGTTTCTTTCCTACAAAAATTACAGCATCATAAATTTTTTTCCTTATGGTAACAAACGCTTACAGATCATACAAAAGAAAACATTGAGAGTTATTTTTAATATGAATAGGACGGATCATACTGCTGAAATTTTCATCAGCAACAATTTACTGAAGGTTGAAGATATCTTTAGACAAAGACTTGGAATATTTCTTTTCAAATATTTCAATGGTTGTCTGCAAAATATATTCAGCCCACCAATCATGTATAGAGATAATGTTACATATAACACTAGAAACTCTCAAAAACCTCTAAAAATTTCATACAGACTAAAAGGATCAACAATATCTTTGGAAAAAAAGGCAAGTGATTTTTACGTAGATAATATGAACCTCTTTGAGAATCTACCAATGTCTCTACTTTCTTTCAAAAAAACAATTAAAAATTATTTTTTGAGTAAGTATGTATAATTAGGATTTTTTAAATACTTCTGTGAACTTTTATAGTGCATCTGTCAGTATAATTTTTTCATTAATGGAAAAATCTATTTGACGGCCATTTCTGGCTACTGATTTTTCCTGTAATAACAAATCAAACTTATATGAATCATCTTGTAAATATATATGTATTATAGAAAATATATATCTATGTATTTACATATGAAAATTCACTGTCATTTTTTTGTTGTTGATGTTTTTATGATACAATAAATTTTTTTTCTCTCTCTCTCTCTCTCTCTCATTCCTATTTTTTGTGGCAGATATCGTTTAATATTATTTTCTAAATGTCTAAAGCAGAATAAAATGTTTGCTTTTGGGAAATTTTTTTGAATACTTTTAACTAAAGCTTTTTCTTCGTCCGTGCCTATTAGCAAAATATTAGTTTTAATTTCAGCATTAAAATCACTTTCCAATTTGAGTGATAAATGCTAAAAAAATTTAGCATATGTATCGTATTTTCCATTCCAATGAAAATAGACAGGACCTAATATTATTGGAGATACTTTTTTTGATTTCCTAATTAACTCTGTGTCTTAGAAGTCAGTACATGTTATAAAACACGGGCCAAGATTGAACGTTCTGTCTACGCCAAGAATGCTATTCCAATGGTTCTAGGAAAAAATCCCCCTGGAAATAATCCGCTAGAGGAATAAACCCCCTCCCTCTCTTCTCTCATCCTCTAGTAAATATATATTGTTTTACTAAAGGTTAATATAATTTAACAAAAAGGGCTATATATAAAGTATTTTAAATTTTATCTAGACTTCATAGACTTTATGAGAATCTTTTCTGTTTTTACGATTTTTTTTGTTATTACTTGGAACTCTAATTCTTTTATATCTATCAAACAATAATCTTTTTTAATATAGGAAACAAATTAAAATATTTTATTTCTTATTTAATTATTAGTCTGTTCAGATTGTAATTATTATTAGTAAATTTTTTGTAAACAGGAAACTGTACTACCACAATAAGACATTTATCAGGGATTAGAGCTACTAGCTTGAAGATTAGTTGCTTTCATACTTGTTACACATACACTTTGAAAAACTAATCTTTTTTATTCACTATGTATATAGAAAACAAAATAAACTATCATTAAGTAGATTACAATATGTCTTTATGCCTTCAAAAATTCTTTGCATGGGTATAAATAAGCAACTTCATAATCATTGTTCTTCATTTTTGTGAAAGTTTGAAATATTTCTTGATCGTCTCTTTTTTATCACTAGTCCTTTTGATCTTAACGGTAAGTTTTTCATTTATTAATTATTTTTTTCGAGATTACTTTGAGATTTTAATTTAAAATTAATTTGCTGCAAAAAAATTCTTCATTTTAATATTTATTTTTCAAATGAAATGCCAATTCCTTTCATGTAAACTTTATGTCGTTGTGGCCCATTTTTTTAGGCCAACGTTGAGAAATCTGCTCTAGAGTATGTTTATCATAGTGAAAAATTAATGTGTTTTTTAATAATATAAATATTAATATTCTAAATTTAGAAGGTACATTGATAGAAGTTTACATAAGCGTAATATCATCTTACCATGTTTTTGATTATATTTAAGTTCGAAAAATTAATACATGGAATTCATTAACTCTAACAAAGGAGGCAAAAATTTTGCTTTTGAAGGCTATGTTTACTTAAAGCAAAAAGAATTAGTTAATGATGTTTTATCGTATGAGTGTGAATTGCGACGTTCTTCAAACTTTTGTAAGGCTAAAATAAAAGTCAAAGATAAATTTGTGGGTAAAGTAAACGATCATACTCACGCACCAAATTTTATTCGAGTAAAAAATTTAAAGGCACTGCAAAAAATGAAAAATCGAGTTAAAAATACATTCAAAAAACCCCAGCAAATAATTAGCCTTACAGTTGAAGGCATGAATGAAGAATCTACGGCCAACTTACCCACGCTGTGTCATTTGAAAAGAAGTCTTAGAAAATGTAGACAAAGAAGCCAAAATCTACTTTCAGTACCGCAAAGTACTGAAGATCTTGTTATTCCTCCTGAGTACACTCGTACAAAAAATGGTGATCAGTTTCTTCTTTATGATTCCGGTGCAGCAAATGAAATAATTATAATTTTTGGTTCCGAAAAGAGTGTGTTATACTTACAAAATTTCAAACATTGGTACATGGATGGAACTTTTAGTGTTACACCTAGCCTTTTTGTCAAGTGTACACAATACACGTTTTTATGGGCGGTCGCGCAGTACCTGTGTTATATTGTTTGTTGCCGAACAAATCAGAGACAACATATTTATTTTTAATAAAGAAAGTGCAAAATATAACTAACAATCAAAATCCAGAAAGTATAATGATCGATTTTGAAAAAGCTATGATTAACAGCATCGCAAATATTTTTACCTCTACGGAGATTAAAGGATGTTTTTTTCATCTGAGTCAAAATATTTATAGAAAAATTCAAGAGTTTGGTCTCACACACTTATATACTACAAATGCTGACTTCTCATTAAAAATGCGGATGATACCTTCTTTAGCCTTTGATGTCTTGGCGGAGTTTCTACCTGAAGAGGCAACCGATGTGCTAAATTATTTCGAAGATAATTACATTGGAAAGTGTAGTCGTCGAATCCGAAGACAACCAAGATTCGATAAAAGTATTTGGAATATGTATGCAAGAGTTCAAGAAGACCTACCAAAAACTTGAAGGATGGCATCGAAGTTTCGCATCACCAGTTGGTTGTTCACATCCCAATATTTTTGCCTTTTTAAGATGCATTCAAAAAGAGCAGGCGATACAAGAAACATTTGTGACACAATTTTTGCAGGTCATCCTCCAATCAAACAAAAAAAGAAATACAAAGACTCGAATAATCGTATTAAAAATATCGTGGAAGACATAGAAAGTAGATCAATTTTATGTTTTCTAAAAAGTAATCTAAGTTTTTGAGTTTTACAGTCATATATAATACAGTTTATTTTTTACTATAAAATAAAATTTTGATCTTCTAATGTCACTTTATTTTAAGTTATCTATATTACAAGTCTCATAACAATGAATAATTCTATCCATCTAAGTTTTTTCAAAGGAGGGTTTTTTTCCACGGGGGTTTTTTTCCTCCGGAGAGTTTTTTCCTTCCAGCTATTCCAATAGACATCTTTTTAGATGAATGAGCTGGTTATTGGTATAACATATGATATTTGGATGGCCGGATTCTGATATAATAATTTCCTTAACAAATGGATTTGAGTTGGTGATCATATTAAATACATATTGAATATCATCTGCTAGTTTATTTCTATTTAAGTCACCAAAATTTTGTTTTTCTAAGTTATATTTAATGTTTCTTATATACATTGAATCTCTCGGTATGTCACCCTTATTTTTTTACAAGAACCTCATTTGATTTTTCAACCTCATTAAAACGTTTTTTTGTTGATTTGCCCTTATGTACTCATGGTTGTGGTTTCTTGTGTTACCGTGTATAGAAACCATATTTGGATAACTTCCAACGTATTCCCATAAATATAATTGGTTTTCTCTAGTTAAATTATACTCTATCCATGAAATTTTCCTTTTATATTCAGAATTTCTTTTACTTACACAATAATATGATTTTAAGATAATTATTCTATTTTTATCAAGATGTTAATTTAACGGAAGAAATGTTTTACCTTTATATATATCAAGTTCTCCATTTTTTCTTTCTAAGAAAGTAGTTTCATTTTTTACATTTATTAAAAATTCATATTTTTTTGCGATGTATTTTTCCAAGAGCCGCAATCATCAATAAAATTTTTTTTATAAAATAAATATTTTCTTTTATACCGCTTGGGATTGAATTAGCTACGTTGATAGGAGATTTCAAAATTTTAATTATTTCCATTAATTTCAGAAACTTATTTTTCAATTTATGACGCATAATTAAATCCTTTTCACTATGGCGCAAATCAAGATCTATGTTATCTGAACCAACATCATTTTTAACGACTAAACTATCATTAAATCTAATATATTTATTATCCATTAAAGAGTTATTAATAATCAAATTTTCTGATTTAGTAATATCTATGTGATCATCCAGCCTTATTAATGGGACAAAGTGGTTAGGTTGCCAAAAGCTATTTTGAGTTTTACTAGTATTTGTCCACATTATAAAAAATGGTTCAACCTGTTCTTTTTCAATTTTCTGAGGATAAAAAGTTGTATTAAGAATTGGTGATATTCTGTCTAATACGCCATTGATTGGGGGATAAATGCTGATTATTTTTCTCCTTCAACTTTCATCGTATATGCTGAACACCAAGAACCAATTTTAGAACAAACTAACCTTTCTTTTTCTATCAAAGGAGAAACAAAATCAATAGAGGGATTATTTGGACATTTTTGATATGTTAGATAATTTAGGCTAAATTCAATTGCTGTTAGCAAACGTAACTTTAGGCTCAAGGATTCATTTCTAACTATGCAAATAGAAAGTGCATTGAAGAAACAATTACCATCTGGTGTTGTTGAAATCGGTACTTTATTATCAACATCTATCATTAATCTTTTAATAGTCATGAGTGATGGAATCAATTTCTTGATAAATGAGAAAATTAAGAAATATGATAAATTCTATTTGACAAAGCGAATTCATATTAAACCACAAATTCTTTAAAAAATAATAAGATAAGTATCTAAAAAATCATAAAAATACGCCTCGAACACAAAAGTTATACAAGAACAATTCTTAATCAATGAATTTTGATGACAAAGTGATTAATAACTCATTTAGCACAGCCACAGCCATTGATTAGGAAGGAGAGAAAAACGAAACCCCTTCCGATCATGGAATTAGCTAAAAAAAATAATAACAACTAATAAAAATAATAGCCGATATTTGGTTTTTAATCTCATGAGGTAAGTAGAGCCTTTCGCATAAAACAGTGTTCCACTGAAAGAATAGGAACCTATGCAAATATTTACTTATTTGCATAGGCCATTGTAGAGAAAGTGACTTTTAACATTGTTGTTGAGGGAATGTGAAAGAATGCGTGTTTTGCATAAGACCATAACAAAAAGATAGTTCATAAAATAATATAAAAATATTATATATATATAAATATCTAATTTTTACCTCATTTGATAGCTTCAGCATTTGGTAGCGAGTAATAACATCAAAAATGTTTTTACTTTTTGCTACTAAGAGTCTTCGTTTTTGGAAAGTTTCTTGCATATTTATAAAATTTAAATAAGTATCTTGTATAGAATTTTCTTCATTTTGAATACTTACTATTTTTCTTCTTTTCTCTTTAACAATATTAAGATTTTCGTCTTTACCTTTCCTTTCATTTTGAAATTTGTATTTTATTTTTTCGTTCCAATATATCTAAATATAACTTTTAAAATAGAATAAGCTTATTACCTTGCAAATAATCATTTACAAAAGCCGACTGATAATCCATCTGATGTAAAGTTTGCAGCTGAGGGTACTGATTCAGTAAACTTTCAGTGATATTTTTGTAAACAGAGAAGTAAGATAACTTAGTATAAAAATGTTAATTATATTATAAAATGATAGAACAAAAAAACAATACATTCCATCACTTAATGTATCTGAATCATTTGATAATAATAGAACTTTAAGAACTCTCATATCATTTTGTAGATGAAAGGTTTCCTCTTTCAAATCAATATATTCGCTCACATCATTATCATAATACTTTATGCTAACAACTTCTTCTATAGATTAAAAGATTCCAAACAAAGTGCTTTAACTGAAATAAAATCGGTCTCACCGTTTATCTTAATTTTCTTGGAAGAGTTTTTAAAACTCGCAACAATATATTCCATTTTCTAGATAAAATATTATATAGTTATATAAAAAAAGCAAAGTCAAATATTTACATAAAATCAAAATATTCCTATTTTTAAAAAATAGCATATTTAGGTATAATTATTTCATCATTATTGAGTGTTGTATAAACTTCCACAGGATGAGGATACTTTAGGTCATCTATAGGCAAAATTACTGCCTTATACGTAGACAGTAATTTGTAACATAACAATTAGCAGAGCGAATAAAACTTTCAGAAAAGTGTTCGTAAGATATTAAAAAAAAATTGATTCTATACTGATTATATGATTAATCCTATAAAAAATTGGATACAAATCGCTAATTTTTTTGCTGACAATTAGTTTTATTCGCTCTGCTAATTGTTATGTTACAAATTACTGCCTACGTATAAGGCAGTAATTTTGCCTATAGATGACCTAAAGTATCCTCATCCTGTGGAAGTTTATACACTGATCTTTGAAATATTTAATATTTGAATGAGTTAGTGATTTGCTTTCTTTGAATATTAAATTTTCGAAGCCTTTCTCTTTTAATAGTGTTTGAATTTTAGTGTCAAAGCTATCTAAATCCACTTTTTTATAGTTGGGAGAATTTTAAAAATTTTTGAAATAAAAATTATCAAGCAAATAAACTTATTGTAAAAACTGATGACGATAGGCCAATGTTTTTGTTAGGTTAATTGTATTTTTGTTCTATGGTAATTTCTTTAAAATAAGAATGCTTTGATTCAAAACGCATTGTTTGAAAATTCTATAAAGGTCCAAATTTTTTTATTTGAGAAGGATAGTGAAGAATAAAATGCAACTTAGGTAAAAATTTTTTCCCAAATTCTACAGTGTATAATTCAAAAAATTCTTCTATTGAGGTCTTCTAATATAAACATTCTAGGAATATCGAATTCAAATGATATCAAAATATTAAGTATATCAAGAAGTTTAAGCAAAATTTTATATTCTAATATATCTTCAGGTATTTTTTGATATAATATAATTGGCAAAAATCAAATTAAACACCAATTTTGAGATGAAGTTTGTATAACTTTAATTTTTTGATGAACATATTTAAAAAGATAAGGTTTATCAGCTAAATCACTGTGGTTAAATGGGAAGTTTTGTAAAATAAAATTGATGGTATCAACGCTAAAATATTTTTTTTCAATCAAGCTCTCAACAATGTCTGAAACAACCCAAGGTACTATACCTTCAAAAACATCATGGCTTAAATCAGAGGGCATATTTTCGGTAACTATTAAAAAATACTATTCCATTTAACACCGAAAAATATGGACAATTTATTATTAACTTCAATGTTTTGAAGATTTTCACTTAAATTCGTAGGTGTTCTTAAAGGAAAATTTGTATAAGAGCGGTGTTTATCAATACTCTTTTTGTCTAGAAAACAAAATCTGCAGTACCGATTTACATTAAAAGCTTCGCAAAATCCTCCAATTGTGTAAGATCCAAGATTATCAGCTAAAATAGCACAAAGATACCCTTTTATATTGTACGAGATATTATTTTTCATAAATGAAACACCTTCATTTTCAACTAATTTCAGATCTTTAAAAAGAGTATTTAAAACTTTGTTAAAGCCTACTTTCTTTATTAAAGATGTATAACAAATCAAAACAAGATTAATACATTGAGATTTTGTTCTCGTTTTAGAAGGCAAATTCCCTAATGTAAAGTATATGACACTGAGCTTAATTTTGTCTGATTTCACACCTACTGGGTTAGAAATAGTAAAGTCATCATAGTAAAGAAAGATTTCTAAAAATTTACTATGCTGAGAATTTGTTTTAATTGTTTTATATATATCAGAATCACAAAATTCTTTTAAAATACCTTCAGTAGAAACTTTTTGATTAAAAACATAAGAAAATACATCATTTTTCATTAATAAAGCTTTTATAGTTTTAGATATAGAAATATAATGATAAATGCACTTTTATTAATAAGTTCACATTCGATACTAATTTGTATTGGTTCTATAAATGTACTTTTGTATTTAATATTTTTATCAAGTAGATAATTTGAACCTAGTTGTTCAAAGCAATATTCTAAACTATTTTTTTGATCAAATACTGTGAGAAATTGTAGGAATATTTCTTTTGAAAAGTTGTTTGTCTGACAAATTTGCCAAATAGAATTTTTAAGATGTTCATTATGCAAATAAACAAGTTTTTTAAGCTCATATGTAATGTATTCTAAATGTTTAAGTGGAACTTTTTTTAATTCTCTCAAAGATAATAAAAAAGTAGCAAAATTATCTAAATTCAATTCTTTACTAGGTTTTTCAGAAAGTATAGGTATTGTATGAGCAACATGGGGTGAAGAAATATTCATATTACTATGACAAAAATTATATTCATTTTCTGAGTACAAAATTGTATCACATTACTACTTGTATCACTAAGCTATTGAAAAAAAAATTTCTTGACCTGAAAAAAATTAAAGTTTTCAAATGTTACAAAATGTAACAAACGTACTGAAAAAGATTAAAGTGATCTTTGTTGAAAAATTTTTTAACGCGAGTCCGACAATATTCATTGATATAAAATTGTAACGATTGAAAACTATTTTTCCCTTATTTAAAAACAAACAATTTTCATTTTTGCAAAATATTTGGTGTATTGATGGAACTAAATTTTTACCAAAAATCTGTGATTAATTTGAATAGCTGAACTTTGATATCATGAAAAAAGATTGTGAAAATATTGAACTTATATTCCGCTAAAAACTTCTTTCTAATGAGATAAAATAGAATTATTTATAATTTAACTCTAAATACAAATTAGAGAGCTGAATGATAGAGGAGAGCTTGAACGAAAGAAGAGAGCTTGAATGAAAGAAGAAAGCTTGAATGAGAGTCCCCCTGGATGTGCGCCCCTGATCCAAAATCACTTTTCCATCTAGAGTAGTGTGTGATGTTTGCTGATGCACCACCATATCAAGGAAGTTCACTTGTCTTTCTCCTCCCTGTCATTTATTTTACCTGGTCTTTTTTACTATTTTTAATAAATAAAGTATTCCATTGTCTCTCATACTCACTCGCTTGCTTCTCTCGCTACAAATATATTTTTTCACTTGTTCATACGCCACGCTCAATTTATTTCATGCTGTTTCTACTAATATTTCTAAGTATGGGAATGAAAGAATGCAAAAACAGATAAGAAAATAATCTGAGACAGTATTTCTCCAACTCATTCCACTAAATAAAAATGTCCAATTTCGGAACATCCGCTCTATGAGCACAAAAATTATTAATTTTTTAAATCAAATGTTTATGTGATATTCTTCTCACATGTGAAGTTTTATTTGTAAAATAATGTCTGATATAAACTAAAGCACTTAATATTACAAATGGACGCTTGTCAGAACGCATGTAAATTTTTGGTTTTTTTTCTCTGATTAACTTCCATTCATTTATGTAATAACATTTTTTGCAGATATTCTTTTTCTCTGTTTATTTTTCATAGTGTGATATATTTTCATGATTTTGTAAACTCTATCTCACGCTTCGGCTGTTGTGGATCATTTAGAATGTAATAATGAAATCGATATATGTATTCTTCCACCTGATTAAAATAATGCAGTTTCTGAGGAAGACATTTTTGATGGAAGAAATTGGTTATCTTGAGAACTTGAAGTAAGTATTCATAATGAAAATATCTTGGAAAATGAGATTGAAAGCAAGAAATCGAATTGGAAAAAATCAAGTAATTTTGATAAAAATTTGAAAGAAGAACCTTTATCGCTTTCATTATATCCTTAACTAAAGGAAGCCAGTTTATCTTTCACATGGTTGTGCCTTTTGATTTTTTTTATTTAGCAAATATGACTAATATTTATGTTTCTCAAATTGTAATTTATCAGGCTCAAGTTATTATTCAGATTGTTGGAATTATTTTACTTAGTGAATATAGTATTTTGTCGAAAGAAGATGATTACTGGTGTCAAGATGCTGACTTAGTAGGTTTTCTAATTCCTAAAATAAGGTCAAGAAACTATTCTCATTTATGTGATAACGATAAAATCAATACAAATACGTTTGCTAAAGTTCAAGTTATTTATGATTTGTTAGATGAAAAAATTCTGTAATTGGGATTTTACAACAAATGTCTTCAATTGATGAAAGTGTGGCGCCTTATGAAAGCATTCATGTAAACAATTCATCAAAGAACAAACAAAAAGATTTGGGTACGCGATTTTCTACATTTGTTCGACTAGCTCTTATTCATATCAAGCAAAGTTGTAAGTTGGAAAAGGTGATAATGTAACTCTCTAGAGTTTTAGAATCATAAAAGATTTCACAAATTTACTCACGAATAAAAGTTCTCATAAAGTATATTTTGATAACTTTGTTTCATCTCATAAATTTATAGAGGTATACAGTTTTCAGGGACGATACTAGAAAATCGTACAAATAAATGTCTTATTAAAAAAATGAAGAGAGGTAAATTTGATTACAGATGTGATGGAAAAAAATTATAGCGCGGTGGAATGATAATGCTCCTGTTATCATCGCTTCAAACTTCTGTAATCACGAAGCTTTGACTATTTTAAAAAGAGATTGTAGGAAAAATAAAAAATATAATTTAACAGATTTAGAGTTAAAAAGAAAGATTGTTTTACATCTTTTTTTTTTTTGACATTGCATATTTATAGTTTGGAAAAAATTCAAAAGGCCTACAAGCCGCTGATATGAATAAAACCCATATTACATCAATGAAATAGAAATACATCATATACGATATTCATAAAATAAATATGAAGTAAAAATAATCCATTAGCTGGAATAAAATACAGATAGTGTGCAGTGCGCATGATTAGAATGAGTGGCTGTTAATATATTGTTAAATAACTTGGTGGTTGTTACACACAAAGCAATTAATAGAATGACAAGTTAAACTATATTTATCTAAAAGAAGTTTTTTAATTATATTTTTACAAGTGCTTATTTTAGAAAGAATACATTGAGAGTTAAACATAAAAAAGTTAAAGTTATGAGAAATTTTATATTTTATAGATTGTTTAGATAATTTTTTACAATAAGATGGAAGTGATAAATTGGATTTATTTCGTAGATTATATTCATGGTTCATGTAGTTAAATAAAATAAACTCATTAAATATGTTAGGTAGAAATCCATTTAAAAGTTTATAGGTAACCATCGATAGATTATACACATATACAAGTCATTAATCTTTAGTAAGTTCTCTCTAAAAAATAAGGGGGTAGTATGAGATAAGTAATGACTTCCAGTTATATAGCGTATAATTCGTTTTTCTGTTTTTATCAATAGCTCAAGGTTTTGATGACCCCATAGAACTATGCAGTAATTAAGATAAGGGAGAAAAAAGGAGTTGTACAATAATAATTTGATTTTGGTCGGTAACAAAAACTTATTGTGTTTTAGAATGCCTAAATTACTACACAGAATAGAATTGGCATAAGAGATATGTTGTTTCCACTTCAATTTGCAGTCGATGATGACACCAAGTAATTTATAATATTCAACAACTTCGAAATTGAAATTCTCAGTAGGAATTTTTCTATTCATACTTCCAAAGAGAATGGCTTTAGACTTAGATACATTTATATGCATGCAATTTTGAGTACACCATTCAAAGAATGGCCCAAGATAATCGTTGAAAAAGTCCATACTTTTGGGTGGAGTTGCCATAGAAAACGGGATGTTTATTGTCACATCATCAGCAAAACAATAAAACTTCAGCGAGCAATTAGATACATGTATATCATTTATAAAAATTAGGAATAATAGAGGGCCCAGGATAGAACCCTGAGGAACCCCCATATTAATGGTAGAAACGTTAGACTTGAATTTATTCAAAGTTACATACTGCTGACGATTAAGCAAATAAGATTTGATTAGAAGCAAGGAGTTTCCTTGCACTTCATAGAGAGGCAGTTTATCAAATAAAATTTGGTGTGAAAGATTATCAAAAGCTTTACTAAAATCTAAGAACAGTGAAAGCATTCCTTCATTGGACTCAAGAGTATTCAAAATGTTATCTATATAATGTGTAAGTAGTGACTGGGTGTTGTAATTCTTACGAAAGCCGAACTGAAGAGGATAAAATAGATTATTAGAATTAAAGTATGATTGCAATTGAATATTAAGTAGCTTTTCAAAAATTTTAGACAGAACCGGAATAATTGATATTGGGCGATAGTTATTAATGTCTTCTCTAGCGCCTTTTTTAAAAACAGGATGTACTGCACTGAGTTTAAAATCGTCCGGTAAAACACAATACTTTAAGCAAATATTATATCCCAATCTTAAAAATGGATAAATAACATTAAGTATAGGCTTGATGTGGGAAATAGAAAGCCCATAAGCATCATTACAATTACTTTGATCATATTCCTTGACAGCTAGAATAACATCACTATAAGAAAAAATTTTAAATTAAAATTTAGTGTGAACTTGTGCTATGTATTTGGTAGAGTTTTTTTCCGGTTGAGAGGAGGGTAACTTCATTCTAAACTTAACATTGAAAATTGAACAAACCGTTTGTTCATCTTCAATTAACTCCCCACCAAAATTCAAATTTATGTTTGTTGATTTATTAATATTTAAGCTATTTTTTACTTCTCGCCAAATAACTTTTGTGTTCGTTTGATTCATTAATAAATTATGTACAAATTAATTTTTTTGTGTTCTACATTTATACTTTATACTATTCCTAAGCAAATTATATTTCAATTTTAGCTCAGAATATGTATCAGAATATGAGTTATTTAACCTCCTATACACATTATTTCTTTCTTTAATTAAATCCAAAATTTCCTTGTTCAACCATGATTTAATTGGGTTATTATAATAAAATTTAGAATTTCTTTTAAACTTAATATAACGTGTATTAATGTTAATAAAGTCAACAAGCTTAGAGTTTAGTTTATGGAAGTAAAGATTTGGGAAATTAATGTAATTGTCAAGTAAATTGTGCCAATTAAATGAACTTACATCCCTAACATATGATGCAGCATTAAACTTAGATTTGAAAAAAAAGTTTTTCGTCAATGGGTAGACATCTAAGGTTACTAAAATTGGGATATGATCTGAAATATCATATAACAAGTTAAAAGCTTTTTTCCTTATTAAGCAATCAGAAAAAAAGATATTATCTATAAGCGAACTACTAGTAGGTCGAGTTAATTTCGAAATTAAAGGTGATAGGGCATTTAAAGAAAAAATATTAAGAAAGGTTTTGACATTTTTGCATTTATCATGTTTGAAAAGATCAAAATTAAAATCTCCTAAAAAAATTGCAGGTTTGCTAGAAAGTTTATAATCAGATAAAAGTTTTTCAAACTCAGAAAAAAATGACTCAATATCTTGATTAGATGAAGATGGTTTCCTATAAATATTATTAAGAGACAGTAGTTTAGAATTAGATAAAGTAAGAGAAATTGTAAATATCTGAAAACAGTTACTCGCATTGTTTAAAGTACAAACTTTATAAGTTATTGACTTGTGAACATAAAAAGCAAGGCCTGCATGTGAGCTAATCCTAGGAGGCACAAAAATGAAATCATAACCTGGTATTTCAAAAGAACTCGAACGTACATCATTTATCCAAGTTTCTTGGAGACAAACTACATGTAGAGGGGAATGATTAAGAGAGTTGAATTGAAAAAAGAAGGCCTCTAAAATTTCAAACTTAGCTCTGAGGTATTGAATCTTAAGACTAACAATATTTAAATTGTAAAGGCTCAAAGATCGAGAAAGATCACATGTTGAAGAGGAAGATGGATTATGAAAGTTTTCGTGGAAAAAAATAGGGCTGAAAATATCTTTCGAAAAAGAAACATTATATGATTGATGAGTAGATTTATGAGTGTTTAACATACTGATTGAATCACTGTCAAAAAAATTCATGAATAGACAAAAAAAAAGCAAAACAAATAAAAAGTAGGGCCTTCTACTCTTCTAATGCCTATTTTGAGAAAATCAAATAGACATTTTATAGTTTCTTGTTCACAAGGAAGATACATAATGTGTAAAAAAACAACAAAAATGTTAAGAATGTGACAAAAGACTTGAAGAAAAGTGCTTTGCATTTTATCATAAACAATAATAAACTTTTTTTATTTCTTATAATAAAAGTACGCACGTATAAATTATAGACTTTGAAAATGAAAATAAGTAGGATTTTTAGTTTCTAAAAAACCGAATCAAACTATGTTTTAATTTTGGAATTAAATTTAGGGTTTTGCAAAACTAAGGCTTTAATCGGTTAAGAAGCAAATGCCATTAAATAACAGAATTTTTAGGTAGAGTTGGTTCATCTATATTTGATATCAGAATGCATTTACCAGAAGGTTTGAGAAAATTACAACTGACATTCCATCAATACGCCGTGATACTGATGAAATTTTCAAAGGAATTACAGTGTTACTTGTTGTGGACGCTGGATACATGAGTGTTAAGAGAAGTCCAGACATGATCAAAGATTCACCAATGATGTAAAGCCTCTCTGTTTTGGCAATTAAATTTCCTATTTTATAAGAAGCCAACATTCGTTTGATCACTTTTGCTCCTTTTTGACTAAACATTTGAAAGTTTACATTAAAAATTTCTAATCGCTTGTCTTTTTGTCGATGCTGGGTCAAAATGGTTGAAAATCAAACAAGGTTCCCTCTAAGCTGCGCAGCGGCGCAATTGCGCACTGATTTTTTTATATTTGCGCAGCTGTTTTGACTTTTGCGAAGCAACTAATCACGAAAAAATTCGGTAATGTTGCACTATCCGTGAATTGATGAAAATCCATTTTAATTGGAAAGAAGTTCATCAATGAAATGGTGCTATCATACGTCAATCTCACAATAATTTCAAGAGTGGAGATGATGAGTTTTGATGAAGAGAAACGAACACATTTGCAGCGTGTGAAGCACATTCATGTAGTAACAACGATTCAGTGATAGTTTTGAAAAATGAAGATTTTAGAAACATTGGAATCATATACGATGTAATGGGCACTTTTCAAGCTTCCAGTGCTGATTGCGAAAGGGGATTCAATGAAAAACACTCAATGAAAAACACTTAAATGATTTAATGAGAATCAAAATGTTTTTAATTGGTGAAGAACAAAACAACTTGGATGAAGTTTACAAGGAATGGAAGAAAACAAAAGATGGACGTGAAAAAGTTTGTGAATGATATTCCTGATTTTATTAATTCTTAAATTTAATTTCTATGTTTTTTGCAATACTTTTTAGAGTTCATTGTCAATAATTTTACTATTAATTGTTAAATAATAAACTTTATAAAATCATTTTCTCCTGATAAGATATAACTAAATATTAAATATTTTTTTAAAAAATTGCGCAGTTGTTTTTTGTTTAAATATTTTTTGCCCAGATGATTTTATTTTTGCGCAAACAACAAAAATATTAGTGGGAACATTGAAATCAAAACGCCTGAAACCAAACGTCCAATACTAAAACGCCCGAAAATAATAATTCGGGCGTTACTATTTTTTGAAGTTTATTCTATTTAGATAGTTTTCAAAACGGTCGATTTGACACGAAATTGTAGTGATCAATTTGATTTGAAAGGTAAAAGTGATCATAAAAAATACATTATTTCTTTGGTTTGAAAAACAATTAAATTACCAATTTAAACTCAAAATCAGTTTGAAAGCAGAAAGGATGTGACTAATTTAAACAGGAAAACAAGAATATAAATAATTTCTGATTTTGGTTCCAAATTTTATTCGATAAGATTTATAAATTAGAAATCTTATTTTTTGCATGTGAAACAAAAAAGTGTTAAATGTAACATATTCTTAGAAAAATATGTAAAATAATAATTGGAAAAAAGGGTAGATACACGAAAAAATCTTAAATTTTTAAATATTTTTTGTAGACGTTTTTGTATCGGGTGTTTTGGTGTCGGGCGTTTTGACCGAATTCCTTTTTGTCTCTATGCGCAGTCTCCAGATGTTATTTAGTTTGCAAGGACGCATTCTTTCATTTGAGAAGTAATTCTTGCCCAGCAGATACATTCGCATGTCACTATTTTAAGGAGGATTTAATGAGCCTCAGCATTTTCTTGATGTGTCATTAAATTAATAGCCATGAAAGCTATGTCAAAGCTAACTATAGTTTAAACATTACTAGAACGCCTTTAACCAAATTAAAGCTCTAATGTAATTGGGTAAAACACTCGCGTGTTTTGCACAATTATATATATTTCAAAATATTATAGTCTAATACTAGCCGGTCCCGTGGTTCCCTCTCGCTTTCCTCAAAACGATCAACGGATCACCGGTAGAGTGAAGATCGAAACGTCTATAGTTATAACTATAGTTTATAATAATTTTAAAATAAAATGTTTAATTTATCTATTTTTCGTTAGCCATAAGGTTAATCATCGGTTTATTTTGATTATATACAAAGGATGTTACATGAGTTCATTGGAGTCAAGGATGAAACATATGCTTCTTTTCATCAAGAAAGCACAATGGCACCATTTCTGCCTACCTGAGCAAGGAAGGCTTGATGCTGGATCGAAACGAATACGTTGTGGTGTCAAAGGCAATTATCTAGTCAACCTTACACACATCCCTCCCCCAATGTGCTTTAGATCCTTGTTTTTGTTTTCCGAACAATCAATTATTTGTTTAAGCTTGCATCAAAAATTTGAACAAAAAATAATGAGATTAAGGAAAAAAAAGTTATTACGATTACGAAGTATCTAATAAATGGACATAAATCTGAAAGATTTTAAAATTGATTACACGACTACAAGTTAACTTAGAAGTAAAGAAATAAGTCAGAAAGCGCACATGGGGAAGCATGAGTATTCGCTTGTGGCAAACGATTTATTTTGGATTTAAGGATCGAAATAATTTAATAAAAATTTTATAAATCCGGGGAAGCAAATGTTTTCTTTGGACCAAAAATTAGTTCGGGAAAAGACGGAAAGAAAAACTACCTTCACATTCCAAGTAAATTAAGATAGTTCTCTTGGATGTAGATTGGTCAATACTGAGGACTATTTAGGCCAGTCGTCCTTAACCACGCAGTGAGCTTTTCATTAGGCCTCAACCTTTTATTTTGAACCGCGATTATCAAAGTTGCAGAAAAAAATAGGCTAGCAATACCATGTCAAGGCTTGCCAAAATAAATGCTCTATTAATTCTACTGTTGTGCATAGGTTGTAAAGTAGTTTTATATCTATGAAATTTACATTTATTAACAAGTGTGTAAGCGTTTATTTTCAGTGTAGCCCAGGCTATAAGTAAGAAATTATTTTATGGTCCTCAGAAAGAAATGAAGATATAAAGTAATGGTAGATCATAATTAAGTCAAGGTATCTTGTTTTACAGCATAAATATTTACATATGTTCAAATGTTATATTTTATCTTTAGTGATTTGCTTTATTGTTAGTTGGTTAATAAGCTATTTATGTAATTATGAGTTAGTCTATACTTTAGTTAGATGGTTTTCATTCGAGTTTAGACATTAGCTTATATCAGTTTTGCGCTGTAATATTTGCATCATTAGTGTAGTATAAGGTTCAAAATTCTAGAATTTCTGCATGTGGATTATATAACGAAATAATGTTTAGGCTGTAATGGATGCACATATGCTCATTTTAAATAAATTTTGTTCAGAATATTCTGCAATAATAATTAATTATAAGATTAAGTCAGCATCTTATAATTCCTTTAACAAATTGATTTAAATATTTCTATTCTTTCAAAGTTGAATGCGTAGAATAATATTTTAGATGCAGCAATAAAGTTGGATATGTTTTAGGAGAATGAAGAATACCTACCACATCGTTAACACAAAAAGACCTCATATTTTGTATTGATAGTGAAAATTGGGTCTTTTTTTAAAAATAATACACTTGAAATTTACTTTTAAATTGGATTTGCAAAAATCAACATTGCATTGTTGTATAATGATAAAAATATAATAAATTTTCAAAAATTAATACTACAATGATATTTTCACCTCTAAAATAAAAAAGATGTAATAATTACATTGTTGCTTTTATATTATATGAAATTATTCAAAAAAATTAAATAAAAAATTATTTTAGTATATCAATTTTCGTCAATACTGCCTTCATCTAAGACACACGGGGAAGCATTAATATTTAGTTTCAAATTGTTTAAAGTGTGTTTATTGTTCTCCACTTTGATAAAAATGTTCTGATTTTAAACAATATATAGAAAAACTATAGCGAGGAAAGTTATTGATACAATGAAGAATATATTTATTCAACCAATCAAAATGCCTCCAGCGACTGATAGACAGACGCTAGGCTATTATAATATAGATAGACTAGCCGGTTCTGTGTTCGTTTCTCGCTTGGCTGGAAATATTAGATCATTAGTAGAGTATTTGTTTTTGGCTTAGCTAACATAGGATGATTGATAAAGATACATTCTTTATCGAAGAGGAATAATGAAAATTGAAATTTGCAAAGTCAATATAGAAAGACGATGCAACGGATTAGTATGTATAGAAGATTAGTTAGGTTAGGTAAACACAAAAATAAGAACGTTTGAGTATTAAATGATAGAAGAGAAGTAATCCTTAATAAATAGATTTTAAATGGCTTTTAAAAAATGATCACTCAGTGGATAGTTTTGTGAAAAATATTGTACCCATATTGTCATTTGCGATTTTTGCCAATAAATTACATTTAAAAGAATAAATAATTTAGTCTTTGAGATGTAAATGTTCATTTTTTTAATAGCTAAAAAATGAAATATGACGAATTTGACATTTGGTTATACGAAATTAATCTCTGGTGGAGAAGAAGAACATAAGTTTTTTGTGTTCTGAAGTGTTAACGTCCACTTTTCACAATATCATACATTTAATCAACAATTTTATTTGTAAGTGAATTTCATATAAAATTAATACACAAAATTAATCTGAAAAATGTCAAGTGAATAAAATTTCCAAAAAATTAGTTTTCTTTTCATTTTATGTAAAAACTGCAGAAAACTGCTTTTAATGGCCTAAGTTTTTCTTGGTATCAAAGATGTGAAAATAGAATTGAGTACTTTTGGACCTACAAAGTCGGGAATGCGCGATGTCAGATTATGCATTGCGCCATAGCTTTGTCGTCCACCCCTGCGCTAGACACACTTTTTTTCTAAAAATCAAAGTCTAAAATCACCCTTATAATTCAGAAGATAATATTTAGAAAGAATACTTATTGTATTCTTGAATAGTGTTATTACTGAAATACGCAGTATACTTCTGAGCAACACATTAAAACGTTATGAGTTATAGGTATAGTTATTTTCCATAAATTTTACTTTATAACATTGTTCATTTTGTAAAGTTGGAGTTTGTGGAGGCATAGATTTTAGCGATACGAGCCTGAGTTTGTATCTATAAAATTTTGGTGTCGGAATTAAATATCTAAAATGTTTCCAAATCTCTACGCGCTACGGTTTTCAAAATAGTCGGCATTGAAGGATTACTGTAAGAATCCTCTATTTTTATGTTTTGCCATATACGCAGCCGCTGTCCTTTTCCGAATATCTGAAGACAAATATCAAGATTACAAAAAGAAGTTGAGTCTCGTATTAGCCACCTCCCTTTTCAACGCCACCAAAGAGATTCCTGCCTCACATGATGCCTCCATCATTCAAAAAAGTGGTATAAAAGGAAACAATATTTTCAAATCTCAAATTTTGTTGAACTCTGATATTCAAAAAAGACAAGAACTTTGTTATAATGAAACGTTGTGGTGATCTTTAACTGGTCCAGTAGGCATCTATAGGCTGCATTTCACACCTTTGTGCAATTTAACCGGTCTATATGTAAAAGGAGATATTTTTTCCAATTTATGCAAGCATTTTTAAGGAAAAATATTTAATTACAATACATTTTACTATTTATCAAAATTCAATACTGGTGCCAAATTATCGGGGCCAAAAATGAATGTTGGCATATGCAAGAGCACCTTCAAAACATCGATCAAGGTTGTGTTTCAAAGTATAGTGTGAACGGTTTGTTATATTCTTTTCATTGTGTTTTTTTATATTCTTAATTAAGCCTTTCGCTCTACCAATAATTTGGAATTTTTTCTATTTTATATCATTACTTCTTTGTAGGGTTGAATCAAATACATATTATCTAAAAGTTATATACAAATACAAATACAGTATTTCCAAAAATACAAATAATGTTGATCAAAATGATCTAAAATACAAGTGTAATACTTGTCAAACGATATAAATAAGAATGTAAATACTTTTATTTCAGATTTTAAATTAAATAAATAATATTACTTTATTTACTTATTACTTTTAGTTTTACATATCATAATTCATAATTACA
>JAUIRK010000963.1:0-58909 GCA_030549495.1 Nectonema munidae | reverse complement strand
ATTATATTCTTATTTAGAAAATTTTTACCTCTACACCCACCCACTCCACCCTCATCAAATTTTATGTGTGTTTTGGGCATTTATTGTAGCCCTTTTCTTTTGTGTTTTTAAAAATTAAATAAAGGCAAAAAGCCAAGTCGGGGACGACAAAAAAAAAAAAATTCATTCATATAAAAAATGATATTCATATATCATTCTAACATTTTTTCACTTTTTATGAAAACACATCAGAAAATAGCAAATCTCTGAAAATTTTTTGCAGCAAAAATTTTTTCATTTTATTCTTTTGCTTGTTAGACAGGCAAAATGGAAAAGCTGCTTATGAGAATTGTCGGGTTGTTGCTCTTGCATTCAGTATGTACGCTATACAATTTCCATCAAAATCATGGTTAACCTGTTTTAGCAGGTGACCGACTTTCAAAACGCCGTTTTAATAAAATGGGAAACCGAAAAACAGCCTGGTATATTTTGCTTTTTTTAGTTTAATTATTTTCATAATTCCTACATTAATAATTTAATCTTTATAGGAACAATTGTATCATATATGATTTATCTCAAACGTTTCTTAGATTTTTATATTATATATAAAAATGAATTTCCAAATAATTATATTTTTGATGTTGAAACATTTAAAATAGTGTTTCATAGAACAACGAAAGGTAAGAGTTAGACTAATTTATACTTAAAATTAATATTAATATTGAATTTTTTAAGGTACTAAGAAAGCAACTAGAGTTAGAGCGATAGATATAAAAGAAAATTGCGACATGTTATCCAAAGAACTGAAAAATTATTTAAATTCAATGGAAGAGTTTTACAATTATGATATTATTAAATCAAAAATTCTGTTACATTTAAATTTTATTGAACGAAAAAACTTCCGAGATTTTTGTATCATGAAGTTTTTAAGCATTAATGCGCAAAGGGTGGGTGTTGCAATTAACTTGCAGATACAAGAGCTAAATATCTTAATGGAAAGTATGTAATCAAAGTAAAGGCACATAAGAATGAAAGACGCGGACAGGCGCTAATGTCAATCTCAAAAAATCTTTATAAAGACATGGATCTCTTTTTGAAGTATGAAGATTTTTTACACTTTTTAGAATACTTTATTTTTATTTTTAAGAAAAATAAGAAATTCCATTAAATCAGACAATAAGGAATTTTTTCTAACATTTAATGACAACAAATTAACAACTAGTGCCATAGACAAAAATTTTTCACGGTATCAAATTTTTTAATAGTTAATTAATAATTTAATTTGTTCATTTTATTTTGTTTATAAAGATACTCAAAAGGTATTATAAATAAAATCATTTCCAACCATCTTTTGAGGAAAAGCCTGGCTACCAATTTTAAAAATGAAGACGAAGAAGATTTAAACAATTTGGCAACGGTTATGAACCACCGCCGAAATACCCAAAGATTGTATGTATTTGTTCCTTTATAGATTTAGGTAATTTAATTTTTCTTTTAGATACTACGATCATTCAAATCGCTTGAAAGAAAATATGAAATCCCAAAATATTATAGACAAAAAACTAGCAATTTTAAAAGGTTATATGCCTTCTTCTTCAAAAACTTCAACAGATATTCAAAATTTAAAAAGTATACAATTATATTAAAATTGCATTTTTTCATCTAATTATTTTTTAGTCCAAAAATTTAGCAAAAAAGTCTATTTCGCTACAAATCCTAAAAGTAACATTGTTGTTTTTATTTGTGCTTTTAATTAGTTTTTTTTAGAAATTGATTCATCTTCTGATGAGAATTTACAATTTAATGAAGCGTTTATTGAAGGTAAGCAACATCAAAATTTAATTTTTTTTAGAAAATCTGAAAGATGTAAATACAATAAATATTGATGAAAAGAATAAAAGTATTTTGTTATTTAAATTTTCATTTTTAATTCTTTTTTTTTAAGAAGATAAACAAAATATTTATACTAGTAGTGAGGAAGAATCTAAGTTCAACGTATCTGATTTTGAAGAAAAAGAAGAAAAAAAATCAGAATGAAAAAGAAAAAAACTGGAGTTTTTTTAAACCCAACATTCCCTCAAAAAATTCCTCTTCTCTATCTCCCAGTTCTCCTCTCTCTTCCAATTCTCTTTCTCCTCTTCCTCCTTCTCCACAAGCATCAACACACAATTCTCCTTCACCTAACTCTGCTTCACAACCTACACTCAGTTTTCCTGATAAAAACGTAGAAAACAAAGACTATTCTCTTATCTCTGAGGAAAGCCCTTTGTGTAAACGCTTCCTCAGAGTAAGGGTTAATAGAATGGATTTAAAAAATGCATATGGAACTGGTAATTTAGAGTCTTTAAATCTAAGAGAATTTGTTTCAAAATACAAAAGAGACTATAAAAGGGGTAAGAAAAGTTTCAAATTGGAAGGTAAGGATATATATTAGAGCGAGCATAAAGACTTACCTAGTTTATACTCAATTTTTTGATTTTGAAAATCAAAAAGAAAAGTATTTTCATTCTTTATTATTTATGAACATACCCTGGCGTTTAGAGTTAGATTTACTTTTAGAATGTACAACTTTTACAGATGCTTTTGAAAAGCATTGCCAAGTTAATGAAAATATTATGGAAATACATTTAAAAAAAAATTATATAGAAAAAAAGAAAAAGTAGAAAAAGAAGTTTCTAATAAAATTTTGAATCAAGATAAATACGAAGAGGATAACTCTAATGAAAACAAAGGTAAACATCATGATATATATCCTGTAGAACAAGTTTGCGAAGATTTGAAAACAACCAATGAAGAGTATAGTAAAGATGTTGAAAATCTCGATTCATTTGTTGAGACTTTAAAAGAAGATCAACTACGTATATATATAAAGTCATCACATCTTCTATTAAAAAGTCTTTTTTGAAAAAGAACAAAATTTTGGTTGATGACTCTTTTGTTGAAAACTTTAATCCCTTAAGAATGTTTGTTTCTGGATCAGCCGGAACAGGTAAGTCATACTTAATAAAATGCGTAATGCTTTATGCAGATCGTTAAGTAAAGAATATGGAAAAAATTGTCATGTTGTTTTAGGCGCTCCTACAGGTTTGAGTGCTGTTAATATTTAAATTGCCAATTAATACAAAAATAGGACTTAGAAAATATTATAGACGAATGACGTCAAACGATTTACAACTTTTTCAAGTAGGAATGTACGACGTCCATTGTGTTTTGATAGACGAAGTTAGCATGGTTTCTAATGAAACTCTTTTGTATATTCATTTAAGATTATGCGAATTTTTCAATAAAAAACTCTATGATATATGGTTTGGTTCAGTGAATATTATATTTTTCGGGGATCTTTTACAGATCCCTCCTGTCGATAGCCCCTTTATTTTTAAGAGTATAAATGCAAAAGATTTGAAAAAAATGACAGGATCAATTACTAAGGAATTCAATTTATGGTTACTTTTCACTTTTGAAGTGTTGAAAGTCAACCAAAGACAAAAGGAAAAAGACGATGATGCATTTCGAGAATGTCTACAGCGAATGAGAAAAGGATGTCTCTCCTACTCAGATTGTAAGTTATTAGAAAAAAGAAAAATCACATTCACTGGAAATGATGAAATACCAATCAAAAATGTTGTTGATGCATTTTTTGAAATTGACAATAGAATTTCCACAATTTGTCTGTTATCTAAAAAAATAATGGTCAAGCAATTCAATGAAGAAGTATTGAAAAGATTATTTAAAAAGACGTATGATGTTTTTGCTGTTGATGAATTAATTTGCAACAATAAGTTTCTTTCAGGAAAAGCAAAAGAAATTTTGAAAAAGAAGGATAAAGATGATAAAAATTCTTTTTGTCTTGAACCTTTATTAAAATTATCGATTGGGTGTAGAGTGATGCTAAGAAGAAATTTGGATATTTCTAATAAATTGGTTAATGGTTCAATAGGTACTATAGAAAATTTAATTTTCGATAAAAACGAAATAATAACAGGCGTTTTTGTTAACTTCCAAACTATTTCAAAGAAAGTGAAAGTTACTCGTTGTAGACAAAAAATAAAAATATTTGATAGGGCGTATTTTTTTCGTGAACAATACCCCCTATCAATTGCTTACGCAATTACAATTCATAAGTCGCAAGGATTATCATTAAGCTCGGTGTTTGTTGACATTGGCACAAGTATATTCTCAGTAGGCCAATCCTATGTCGCAGTATCAAGAGTAACAAGTTTATCTGGTTTGAACTTGATAAACTTTTCATACAACAAGGTAAAGGCTTCTAATTTAGCTATTAAAGAATATGCTAGGTTGAGCGCGAATAAGTCAGAATATAATTCTAGAAAGACTAGAATTCATTATAAATCTGATGAAGTTCCTTGGTATAAAACAGAACAAAATATAAAAATAAAGGAGGAACAAAAAACTTATATAGATGAAAAAATGTTAGAATGATATATGAATATCATTTTTTATATGAATGAATTTTTTTTTTTTTGTCGTCCCCGACTTGGCTTTTTGCCTTTATTTAATTTTTAAAAACACAAAAGAAAAGGGCTACAATAAATGCCCAAAACACACATAAAATTTGATGAGGGTGGAGTGGGTGGGTGTAGAGGTAAAAATTTTCTAAATAAGAATATAATGAGAGGCTTGTGTAGAACCGCTGCTTATATAGTTAAGGCGTAGGGTATTGGTGGCTGAAGCCTCGATGGGTGGTCTGCTGGATTTTGCGAGGTGTGTACGTAACTGGTGCTTTTGGAGTCTGCAAGGAACGAGTTTTCATGCTTCCTGTGGTAGCCTTTGATGATCCTATCTAGTGCTTTGGAGCTGCTGCCGCCGGCTGCCCAGGCACCACTAGCTGAAAGACTGTCGGAGTATATTTGCGTCTTTCTTTTCGAGAAGTGACATCCAATGCAGATAGCCAGGAGTTCCATGACCTCTATTCTACGTGGAGCTTTAAAATAAAGAGAAAAGGAGACCTGTTTGCATTTTGTTGCTTTTTTTTTTTTTTTAGCCACCACCTAGAGGTTCTGTGTGGGGGGGCCTGGCTGTTTCATTTTTTTTTTGCCATTGATTCTTCTCCATAACTCCTGCCAGACATATTTAGGAGTTGAGGGTTTGTAGCAAATGCTAGTGTTGTGAAAAAGGTTTGGCACTGTTGCCAAATAGTAAGTCAAGAATCCTAGCGCAGAGAGGCGGATTCTTGACTGACTGTTGTCTTTACCTGTGCATAGGAGGATGATAGCCTTACGGCACTTGTCTTTCGTGCCTTCATCCAGGTAGATTTCCTTCTTTTGAAGGTCCAGAATTACGCCAAGGTAACGCATTACTTGGCAACTATATGTGATGGACTTTGTCCTATTGATGCAGATGTTGCATTCTTTATCTAAGTAAACAAGGAGCTTCTTTGTGAGAGAATTTTTTTTTTTTTTTGCAGTCCCCCTATGACGGAGCTGCTTGTTATTTTTCCGTTTTATTGAAATAAGGGACAAGAAAAGGGGAGATACGTCACAAATGATAGTACACACACAAAAAGGTAAGGGCACGAAATAATGTCAGAGCGAGGAATCCTGCTGGTGCCGTCAAGAATCTTGCGGGTTTCTGCGTGAGCTGAACTGGAATCCAGATTTGTTGTTGTATCCCCATTTGTCCATTAGGCAGCTCCGATAGGGACTGGAAATAACCAAAGGAACTTTGGCTTTCGTAGCATCAAGGGAGTGGAGGGTGGGAATAGAGTGAAAACGAGAGCAAAAAGAAGTGAAATGGGCCTGTGCGCGGCTGCTTTTATACCAAGCGGAGCAGCGGAAGCCCGGGCTGGCTTGCTATTGGACGGGTAGTTAGCATCTCCACTTGTTAACAGGCTGTTAGCAAGGGGGCGTAGCCCGTCCTTTTGCCAAGCTTTATCGACCAATGAGAAGAATCTTCTGCTGTCGTCTTGGCGCCAAGTGGGCAGTCGATAGGGTCTATCTTCATGGCATTGTGGAATCATTGCACAGGCCAAATGGGAGAGAACTTCTTCATCCTTGCTTCAGTGATCCACTTGAAGGTGATGAGGATTTTGTTGAAGAAGTCTCTCCACTCTTTGGAATCCAAAGAGATCTGGGAATCCCAGATATCGAGCGTGTGTTCCTTCGTGGAAGATTGGCGACGGGACGGCTCGTCCGCCGGGTTATCTTCAGATTTCACGTACTCGATAGAGGAGCGCAAGGCGTCGATCCAGGTACTGGAGGCCTCTAGCCATAGAAGCAGGATGCCTTGGCGCCAGGAGCTGCTGCCCAGTTTGCGAATGCATCCAATTGCAGCCATTGAGTCCGAAAGAATCTTCCGGGATGGCCAGGTAAAATGGGCTAGGATGATGGCGAGTAGCTCCAGGTCGGTTATGTTCCAATCGGGAGCCCGGATTGGAAAGCACCAGGAGCCTTCTTCTGTGTAGAAACCCAGAGCCATTAGGGACGCGTCCACATGGACAACGCCATCAAGCTGTCTGGGTCTTGCCAAGCTCCAGGGGACGAGGATGGTATCCATCACGTACGGGAAGGCCAACTGAACCAGTTGACCGTAGGAGGCGAGATCTTCCCAATGATATAGGTTGGAGATGATCCTGAACTTTCCAGGGAGCGTTGCTGCATAGTAGTTCAAGATGCCCATGATCTTCTGTCTCCATTTGAGTGGTACCTCCGGGCAATTCTGTGCCAACAAAAAGGCGCACAGTGCCCGGAGGAGGGCCTCTTTCTTGGTGTCTGGGACACCCATCGTCCTAGTACCAAGATCGAGGCGGGCCCCGAGGAACTCGAGGGCCTGTGTGGGCCGGAGAATGGATTTTTCCGCGTTTATGCGGATTCCGCACTCCTCTTCCAAGAAGAGGGTGAAACGCCTGGTGACCCAGTCCGTTCGGTCCTGGGAATCCGCCAGGATGAGGAAGTCGTCCAGGTACACGATGATCTTGACCGATAGCGCGCACTGCGGTGGCAGTCGAGCCTTGAAAGTGCCAACTAGTCGGCGCATCGTGTTCTGGAGGACAGCTGGGCTGAAACAAGCTCCCATTGGGAGCCTGGTGAATTGCCAGACTCGGCCGCCTAATTTGACACAAAAGCAGCTTCGCCAGGCTGCTTGGATACGGATTCCGTAAAATGCGTCAGAAAGGTCGAGCCTTGTTGCCCAACCTAGGTTCTCCGGAATGTGCCTAAGTTGGAAGGGTGCCGTAAGGCGAATTGGGGGTGTGGCGAAGAGTTCTCTGGAGAACCCGAAGTCCGCGACCAGGCGTGTCTTCCCGTTGGCCTTGGGAACCAAGAAACACGGGGAGATGATCCTAGGACTCTTAGCCAACTCCAGAATGCCGTGTTCCACAAGTTTAGGCAGAACCTGCTGAGTCAGGAAGGATCTCTGGCTCAAGGGTGGCTTCGAGAATCTCGAGAAGGAGTGGAATGGCTTGTTGGAGAGGAGCTTGGGTCTGTAACCCCGCTTGAGGATGTTGAGGATACCTACGTGCTTTAGGTCGGACGGGGGTCTGAATAAAGGGGCCGAGACTCGGAATGAGGCCTTGGCGGGCAATTCCAACAATCTTGCCGATGCTGAGTACGACCTGAGGAGGTTCTTGCATGAGGAAATGTCGATAATTGATTGTATTTGGTCCTCGTCTGGGTCTGGGCATGGGTTGTCCTCCGAATCGAAGGACATGACCTGCGAGAAGATGTTCTTCCAGAATCTGGGAGGGAACAGGGTCTTGTGAGCGTTGTAGAAGTCCAGAAGGGCTCCGGGGTGCGCGGGGATAAAGAAACTTTGATCCCCGACACGGACCGCGATGGACCCGTCCGACTGAAACGTGAAGGATGGTGCGGCCGCCGGGTCGATGGGGACTGGTAGGAGGATGTTGAGAGGGGGCAGTGTGGGCGTCTGCACCGGGTCTCCTCTAACCAGTACTGGCTTCCCATCGACGATCTTAATCCTCGTCTGAATCAGTCCGGGCGGATGGGTCGCCACGGGCTGGGGGGGAGACGAGGATGTGGGGGGTGGTTCCCGGGTGATAGAGGGCTGTCCGTCGGAGATCGTGATAAAAGACTGAATCAGTCTTGGCGGCGCAGTAGCATGGGAGGGAATCTCCGGAATGGGAACGGATGAGCCCGCGGGAACCCCTAGGTCATGGAGAAAACCGCCTTCAGGGACCCTGAAGGATGGGCTGTCTGTAGGTATGGCTAGCAAGCTGTCCAGAGGCAGGGGTTCTGGAGACGGGGGCTCTGGGCTAGGCGGGATAAAAGGCTCGTAGCCATGCGGGTGCCCCGCAGGAGAGACAGGAGGAACCCTCGAGTCTGGGGGGAGTCTTCCCGAGATGAGTGGTGGGGGAGAGCCCAAGGCGCGATGCTGCCTGGGCGACTCCTCTGACCCGTACCCATGGGGAAAATGAACTGACAGCCTCCCAGGCGCCCAGGACTCCGCAGGGAGCCCCGAACCGGGTGGTGGGGGCATCGCCTCAGCCACAGGAGGTGGTGAGACTAGCCTTCTGTGCCTGGAACCCAGGGGAGGAGAAGTCGCGCTGGGCGGCCCATATCCAATGGGGAATTCGGAATCCGATCTTCCCACACGCCAATCTGGCGGGAGAGTGGACATGGGTGAATCTGGGTCAGATTGGGGAGAAGAAGGAGGGGAGGGCTGTGGACCACAGCAAAACAGAGAGGTGAGACGATACCTCCTGTTGTTGACCCTGTTACTTCTCACGGACCGTGAGGTTGTGCTGGAATCCGGTCTTCTAGTACGCCCGACGGGCGGGAGAGCGGACCTGGGAGATTCTGAACCAGAATAGATTGATGAAGGAGGGGAAGGCTGTGCACCACAGCAAAACAGCGAGGTAAGACGGTACCTCCTGTTGCTGGTCCCTCTACTTCTTTCGGGCCGCGGAAGTGGAAGGCCGAAATCGCCCTCTGCCACGGGTGGCGGGAGTGTCTCGCGCGCCAGGGAGCGGCCTGGAGAGGTCCACACCGGTTATCCCAGCTATGGACAGGAGAGACGGGGCCTGGTGGTGGACATTTGTCCACGTGGAATGAGCCGCTATAACATGCGTGCGTAGCATCCCGTTCAAGTTGGCGAGGACCTCGGATGGCAGGAGCGGGATGAAGGAGCGAAGGGTTTCCAAATAGAAAATGAGGACCTCATCCTTTATGTTCAACTCCTTCGCCCTGGAGAGTTCCAATATAACCCTAACTCGACGGTCCGCGAGGACGTCGGGAGGGGTGGAGTAAATACTGGGGTCCACGTGGTCGGCTGTTGCGTAGCCGGCCGGGAGGGCACCAGGAAGGCGGCCGGGAACGTACCCCAAAGTGGGGGAAACACCCTGGGCCGACGGGAAAGTCGGCACCGAGGGGAGCGTTGGGTTCGATACCGTGGGAGAAATGGCGCTTACGAATTGAGAAACAGCCGAAGAAGGGTTCGCCGAAGAAGGTATCGAGGAGGAGATGACGGAAGAGACGGGAGACGAGGCTATACCCGGTATCACGGAGCGAGAGGACACTAACTGTCCCTCCAAAGCCGTGAACCGGGTGTCCATCCTCCGCAGCTGCGAAGTGATGGATAGTAAAGCAGAGCTGAAATCAGTGAGGTTGACCGAGCAAGCAGGGAGCTGAGGCTCGGAAATGTCTCCTTTTGGGTGCCCAGGATGAGAATGTCGTCCAGATACAGTTTGTACTTGAATTCCGGGTGCCTTCCTTGGAAGACCTTTAGTAACGTGTTAAGCACAAACTGCAGGATTCCAGGGGCGAAATTTGCACCCATAGGGAGACGGCAGAACTCGTATCTTTCTTCTTTGATTTTGAAACCAAACAAATTCCTGTATGAAGGATGAATGCGAAGTCCATAAAATGCATTCGAAACATCCAGTTTTGTTGCCCAGTTGTAATTATACAAGTCGTAGATGAGTGAGGTAACTCCTTTTAGTTCCAAGTGCTCCTTTTCTTTAGCAGCTCTTTCGTAAAACTGAAGTTTTGTATGAACCTCACGGCATGATTTCCTTTGGGAATGATAAAGGTTGAAGAGGTTATTCGGCTATGCTTGGTCTTCTGTATGATTCCTTCTTCAAATAATTGTGGAATCACTTTATCTTTGATAAACCTTACTTGGGATGGATGAGGTTGCATAAATCTATTGAAACTGCCGAATTTCTTTCCACTAATCAAGATGGGTTTATAACCTTGCTTCAAGATCTTCTTTGCTTTGGAATTCTGAAGATCAGGTGGGGCTTTCCATAGCGTGGCAGAACCTGAAAAACTTCTCTTGTTTAATTCATTTCTGTTCAGCGCTTCGTGATGCCTTTGGTCCCAGAGATTCATTGCCTCTATAGGCGACGGGAGATCTATCTCCTCTTCTGCAGGATTTTGCACTACTTCGGGAGGGTCGTGCACGTCAACGATGTCCTCCGGTGATAGGATTTGGGAAAAGATCTTTCTCCAAGTGGTGCCAGTGAAACTCTTTTTACCAAGTAAGTACTTGACATCAAGGAGGATCTTTTTGTCAACGAGGCTTAAGAGTTCATTTTCTTCTAGGGCCTTGATGAAGTCCTCTGGGCTGTCCCAAGATTCTTCCCATTCGTTTGTTTCTTCATTGTTCTTGAGGAGGAAAGTGGATTCCTGCGTGGTTAGTGCCATTAGGATCATGGCTAGGGACTTTTGTGAGTCCCCTCCGCAGTTCTTGCAGATAGCAATAGCTGTAGTGGAGTCGGATCTAATGATCGTTTTGGGATATAACCACGTACCAATGAGAATTGCTAGTAGTTCTAAATCCACAATTGTCCAATCCTGTCTATCAAGTATCTGAATACTGTGGGCTTGGAGGTTATTCCAAAACCCTAGACCAGAGAACGAGGCATCCACAAAAGTGTGCTGTGTCCACGACTCAAAGTTTGTCATGGCCCATGGTTCTTTGATGGTCTTAGAAGCCATTCTGATTAGAAAATTAAATATTTCCCTGTTTTGGTTGGCTTTTATGACTTTAAAGAGGTGGCTAAAGAGCCTTGGTCTATTAGTGAGAGTACCTAAGAAATAATTTATAATTCCTAGTACTCTCTGGTACCATTTTAGAGGAATGTTCCAAGGTCCAGTTGTAGCCCCGATTAATGATATTATTGCTTTCATAATGGGGGTTTTCTTATTTTGCGGGATTCTCATCTGCCTTTCCCTGAGGTTAATAGTAACACCCAGGTAGTCGATCGTTTGTGTTGGCTCAACTTGGGATTTCTTGGCGTTGATGACGATCCCGCATTCCATTGTAAGGAATTTGATAAATTCCGGGACCATGGATTTTAACGACTCTTTGGTTTCTCCCAGAATTAAGAAATCATCGAGGTAAAGGATAATTGACATTGGAGTGTTGCTGTTTCTTTCAAGGAATACTCCTTTAATAGCCTTGAGGGTAGCTTGTAGGACCGCTGGGGAGAAATTCGCCCCCATAGGGAGCCTGTTGAATTTAAACCACTGTTTTCGGTTGCCTTGGATACAAAAAACGTTTCGCCAACGCCAACCTTTTCCAACTTGGGGAGCACCTCGGTGCAGATGAAATCCATTTGGTTCTTCGGGGGGAGTGAGAATCTCGAGAAGGAGCCAAATTTCTCACTAGAAGAAATATGTGGCGCGTAACCGTGGGCTAGGATTTTCCTTATCTTTTTGTTTCTTAAATCGTGAGGGCACGAAAAACTAGGATCACCCGGTAGCTCCAAGCTTGTTGTGTCTTTAAGAAAAGAAGTGACACAGTCCTCCAAGATGTTGGATAAGAAAATTGATTCAACGGGAAAGTCTGGATCTGGGTTCTCACTCCCCGCTTCAGTCTTGGTGGATGAAATTTCTGGGTCGCCATCTTTAACTTGGTTAATAGCGTCAGGGTCCTGGGACCCGATTTCTACCTTGAGAGAGGAGGAGTCGTCCGGGGCTCCGGTTTTAATCAGGATAGGTTGGCCCTGGTCAGGCCCATCTGGTGGGTCGATATTGTCATCCTCTGGGTCTCCTGAGAGCACTGTGGTAAAGATTTTCCTCCATTGCTCGGGGGGAAGCGAGTCTTTATTGTCTAGATAGTTTTTAATGAATTCTTCCCAAGGTGATAATTCGTCGCGGAGTTATAAGATAAACCGGATCCGGGCACGTAACCTCCGGGAAGGGAATTGGGAGTAAAACATCCAGATCAGGCAAGTCGTGTACAGGAGGAGGTGACTGTGGGCCTAAGAGGGAGTCTAAATCTTCCATAGACACAAAACCTGACGAATCTCCTAAGAGGTCTTCTACATCTTCTAAGGATAGTACGGAGGTTTTCAAATTCGAGGGTGAGGAGCTGAAGTTGATCGCGTATGGCTTGGATCGAGGAAGCAGTATGAGCCGTATGTGGATCTATCACCGATTCACGACGGTTCATGCTGAAGGACATGCCCGGCGTATCCCCCGCTTGCACTACGTTATAGCGCATGGGGGACATACCAGCCGACGCCGCTGCGGACGATTCAGTCATTTTCAGGAAAGATAGGAGTTTGAAGAAGAGGTACAAGTTAGGTTAGAGTTTGGGCAGCGTGAGGTTAGTTGAAGAGTAATCGCGTAAAAAGGAAGAATGAATCCTATCATTTTGCGTGGGCTTTTATAGTCAGGCCCATAGCGTCCACCATTTGGTGGGAATTCTCAACTGTTAATCGAATTTCGATTAACAGACGGTTGATATCCGTCTGCGCCCGCCTTGCTGACGCGAGGAGGGTGCTAACTGCTTCAGATAAGCCGCTATTAGTAGGTAATTATCTTCTGCAAAATGCGGTGCAACTTTATCCAATCTTGTTCCAATTTTTGGAAGAGTTGGAGATTGAGGCGAACCCTGAGGTTGCCTAGTTGTGCAATCGTTCCCTTGGGGAACTGAAGTCCTGGAAGGAGTATCTGCAGGATTTTCCTCAGTTGGAACATGTTCGATGTTTCTTCGGAGGAGGAGGAAAGTAGATTCCTGTGTTGTTAATGCCATTAGGATCATGGCTAAGGACTTCTGAGAGTCGCCTCCACAGTTTTTGCAAATTGCTATGGCTGTGGTGGAATCGGACCTAATGGTCGTTTTTGGATATAGCCATGTACCAATGAGGATTGCTAGCAATTCCAAGTCTACTATTGTCCAATCTTGTTTGTCAAGTATTTGGATGCTATGGGTTTGGTGGTTGTTCCAAAAACCCAATCCTGAAAAGGATGCGTCAACGAATGTGTGTTGTATCCATAACTCAAAGTCCGTCATGGGCCATGGTTCCTTGATGGTTTGAGAGGCCAAGCCAATGAGGAAATTGAAGATTTCTTTGTTTTGGTTGGACTTGATTACGTTAAAAAGATGGCTAAACAGCCTTGGCCTATTAGTCAGGGTTCCTAGGAAGTAATTTATGATCCCTAGTACTCTCTGGTACCATTTCAAAGGGATGTTCCAAGAACCAGATGAGGCCCCTATTAGTGATATTATTGCTTTCATAATGGGGGCTTTCTTATTCTGTGGTATTCTCATCTGTCTTTCTTTGAGGTTAATAGTTACTCCTAGGTAGTCTATTGTTTGTGTTGGATTTGTTTGGGATTTCTTAACGTTGATTACAATTCCGCATTCCATGGTGAGGAATTTGACAAATTCCGGGACCATGGTTTCCAATGATTCTTTAGTCTCTCCGAGTATAAGAAAGTCATCGAGGTATAAAATAATCGACATTGGGGTTTTGTTGTTTCTTTCTAAGAAAACCCCTTTTATGGCTTTAAGAGTAGTTTGGAGGAGTTGGCGGGTGAGGAGATCCTAGGATCATAAATAGTGGGCGGCTGACCGCCTCTTTCTTGAGAAACTAGAGAGTCACTCCTAGGAGATCTAGTTGGAAGATGTCTTCCTGAAAATTCAAAAGAACTTGGGGGGTCTGGACCCCTATAAAGCACCCCTCCCTGACCTATGCGTCGTTGTGACCCTAGGGTCTGGCGGGGCGCAGCGGGACGAAAACGAAGACTACTTGGGTCTTTGGAGCACTTCCAGGTGCGAGGAGCGCAGGGAGACTGCCGAGACCTGGATCTCGGTGTCTCGACCCACTGTTGATCCGCACCCAATAACACCCTTTTCATAACAAGTCTATTTCTTCTGACCTCTCGCTCTGGGAGCGGAAGGAGCTCTTGGCCGAAAGCTAGCCAAAGGAAGTCTGTGGAGCGAACTGAGGGACTGGGAAGAAGGCTTGAGGTTGAACGGAAGGAGTAGGTCCGGGAGGAGGAGGAGGAGACGCTGGTTGGGAAGTAGTACGTAGATTTTCGAATTCAATAGTGAGGAGCTGTAGTTGGTCGCGTATGGCGTGGATCGAGGAGGCAGTATGAGCCGTATGTGGATCTATCACAGATTCCCGGCGTATCCCCAGCTTGCACTACATTATAGCGCATAGGGGACATGCCAGCCGACGCCGCTGTGGACGATTCAGTCATATGGAGGAGAGAGAGAAGTTTGTTGAAGAGATGCAAGTTAGAGGAGCAGGTTAGAGTTTGGGCAGCGTGAGTAGTTGAAGAGTATCGCGTAAAAAGGAAGAATGAATCCTATCATTTTGCGTGGGCTTTTATAGTCAGGCCCATAGCGTCCACCATTTGGTGGGAAATCTCAACTGTTAATCGAATTTCGATTAACAGTCGGGTGATATCCGTCTGCGCCCGCCTTGCTGACGAATCGGAAATAAGAAGCCCGACAAAGGACGCCGTAATTTCTTTACCTTCTAACGAAATAAAAAAATGATTACATTTTCTTAAATCGAGATTTATAACCGCATCGTTATATATCTTCATGTCTGCATACATCTTGTCGCTGACAACCGTTTTTTATTCTTGTGTAGCAGAACCCGTTTTTTATTCTTGTGGCAAATTATTTTTATTAAATATTTTGCCCATTTGAACTCTAAAAAAATGTTATATATGTGTATTTCATATAAAAATAAATACCTTTTCTGCTCTTTCAAATTCTTCAAGGACTAAATTTAGGCCAACGCCTACACGATTTATGTTTACAAAAATAAATTTTAGTAGTAAATAATTTCTAAAAAAATATTTAAAAATATAGAATTTGTTTTATTTATAATTAATATTTAGATTATCTGAAAGCAACAAAACTTTTTTTGATCTTTTCCATATTTAGGGTAATGAATGGAAGCCTATTTTTTTATAGGCGAAATATATTTCCATATTTGTTAAAAATGTGTTAATATCTTTAGAAATAATTTTAGCGTTGTTTTCTTTAATTTGGTCCTTTCTCACAATTTTTTTCGACTGGATACTTTCTGGGATTTTTCGGATATAAATATGGATTTATCATAATAAAAATCTATAAAAAATTTAAAAATTAATAAATATATTTATTAGTTATTAATATACTCTCAGGCATTTCTTTTTTCTCTATTTGGATATCTAGATACTCCAAAAACCGCTTTACATAAAGTCCCATTGACTCTAATGTTCCTAATTAAAGCATTAATATTAAACAAAATTAAATTAATTTATTAATTTACCAGGCTGTTTATTCATCTGAATGTTATTAAAAAATATCTCATCCAATTTTCTGATGAAGATAAAAAATTTTCAATAGGTATTTAATTGAGACAATTAGACAAGAGGTATTTTTCGAAATTTTTTTTGAAAAAAAGAATTGAAATAGCGAGAGGAGGAAAGCTTTCTCCAAGACTTGGAGAAAGGAACTCTGCTCTTGTAGATCTTCAGGGAGGGTGGGTAGGGCGCTGTAGTCGAAGGCAAGAAAGGAAGAAAGTGATCAGCTCTTGGATGCGCGCCCTTAAATACCCCTCTCTGTAGACAGGAATCCTGTCGATATTGACCCTAACCCTAACCCTAACCCTAACCCTAAATCCAGTTTAAAAACAAGGTTTGTTTCCATGGAGAGGGAAGGAAAAGAGCCTATAGCAGGCTTCTACTGCAGATAAATACCTAGTGTTTATATAAGTTTGAATTTCATTCAAATTATTATTATTTACATCATTATTTACAATATTTACATCATTATTTACAATATTTACATCATTATTTACAATATTTACATCATTATTATTATTATTATTATTATTATTATTACTACCAATATTTACATCATTATTACAATTAATTTTTATAATAGCACGATCGGGACCTTTATATATTTTATAGCTGATATATTACTACATATTTCTACATTTATATGACATTTATATTTCATTAATAAATATGGATTATATGGAACTATCCATCTATTATCTAAATTACAATTACTTACAAAAATTGTACGCCCATTATTGGGCCTGGAATATATAGGATAATTATTTTTTTCTATTTTTGTAACTTCATTGAAGTTTTTTGGAAATTGTTTGGAACAATGCCCATCTTTCATACAAACAGAGTTTCTTTTGATTTTAAATTGTTTTCACTAATTTAAATAAATTTGGATGAGTTTCATTGCCCGGAATGTGTGCATATATAATACTGTCTATAGATGGAATGTCGTCAATTGCATTTTGTAAAATAATAAGAATATGTGCATGGGGTAGAGATCTTTTTTGAAATTCGATTGTGTAAGCATAGCCTTTTACTTTGCCAAATATACACTTTTTCGTTAAATCGTTTAACCTTCGCACTACGGACCATGGCTTTTTACTCCATCTTGTAACTTCGATAGAGTTTTTCGCCTTATAAAAAATATGTAAGCATAGGAAATAATTATATGTACTTTTTAACTAGACGATACAGGATTACTTTTGATAAAAAAAATAAACATAAGTCAAAAAGTTGTTTTTTTATAAGCTTTTATTCAAGGAGATTTTTTTACTTAAAAAAAAGGCAAAATTTTTTCATAAAAATTTTTCAATTTTTTTTAAATTAGGTGACTTTATATTTGTTTTTATGTACAATATGGGTAAAAAATAAACAAAAACAAATTTATATGATAATTAACAAAAAAAGATTAAAAAAAAATTAACGCCATCTGCTCTAAAATTTTTTATATGATTCAGACATCAAAAATATACAAAACAATAGGACTAAACGAAACAATAAGATAAAAGAATTAAAAATATTTGTAGATGAGCTGTTAGCAGTTAGGACAAAGCATTTTTGTATGATTTTTACATATATATTTATGGCATGCATCACATTTTCTGGTTCCCCTTTTTTTTGGTTTACAGGATGATATATAACAATTTCCCCTAGAGGTAGAAGAAACCTCTCGTCTTTCTGTAATATTTTATAAACCATAAAATGATAAAATACTCAAAATTTTACCTGGGGTCAATGAACTCTGTGATCTTAATTTCATAGATGTTTCAGACAATTTTAGACACAAATCTCTTAAAAAATATTTTCTTCCTCCGGCTCTGGTTGATGGGTATATGTTTGGAGAATTATACTTAGATATTATCCAACTATTATGGCATACAATATCTAAATAGTTGGTAAAAACGGCATAAGTCCATTTTCTATTAGGCTTATAGCATGTATAAGCCCTTAACATTTTATTTGCCATATCAACACCACCCTTAAAACTATTATACGTTAAAATTGTTTCAGGAATATTGTCTGCCCCCTCTGTTTGAATACATCCCAAATGCTGACTGGATAGTATGTAAACTACTTTGAAATTTTTGATAGCATGTTTACGGGGTATGTAAGCAGTTATAGATGCATGTGTAGTATACAAAAATCTACTTTCACATGCAGCTAATCTCAATTCTTTGAGATGTTGTGGTCTTAATATGAGGGGTATAAATCTCCTATTTGCTCTTACTGTACCTAAGACAGTGTAATCCTGACTTGTCCCCCATACATATAAATTATGTGATGTAAAGAATCGGTCAATTACAATTCCACAGCCTTTAGGAATATTAGCATCACTGACTAGGCGCTTTACTATATTTTCGCCGCTAAAATACGCTCTATTTTCCAAACCTGAAACATATAATTCTGGTTTAAGTATATAGAAACTTCTAGCGTCATTGCAATGATATACCTTCATACCATACCTACCGGGCTTGGAAGGATCATATATTTTTACTGGGGAGGCTCCTCTGAATTTTACCAACTGCTCATCTACAGTTACATAGTCTGTTGGTGTAAAATATAAAGAAAATATATTATAAAAATGATTGTGAACATATCTAATAGGAGAAATTTTATCTTCGCTATTTCTTTCACTTCTAACATCAAATCGAATAAATGTGTGAATGAGATAAAACATATCTCGGGAAATAGCTGCTTTCATGAAAGGTTCTCCGTGGTCTTCAGAAAACAAATAACTGAGCTGGATAGATTGACTTCTTGATTGCCCGATATAAAGTATGCAGCTGAAGTAGGCCAAAATATCATGAATTTGAAATTTCTGATAGGATTGGAAAAGACTCTGATATTTAGGAGTACTACTTCTAAAAGTTTTTTATAATACTTATATCTATTATAATAAAACAAAAATACCAGGGCTTCGAAGCGGGAGCCAGATTAGAAGTCCAGAGCAGCTAAAGCCGAAACGGTTTTTTACTAGAAGTCAGAATTATAAACAAAATAGTGCGACTAAGTGTCTAGCCTCAAGTAAGTCTCAAATACTTTTTAGCTTTTATAAATATACAGTTCGTTATAAGATTTTATTTGTCAATACAAATTCATAAAAAACAATTAAATAAAAACCTTATAAAAAAAACTAAAAAATATGATAAAATAGATAAAAAATCATATAAGTATATATAAAGTTTAACATTTATATAGATAAAAAAATACTAAAATTTTAATTAATTCAAAAATCCATAAATGAAGAAAAAATGCTAAAAACAGTATTTAACTTGTTTAGCCAAAATGAGGGATATCGGAGCTGGGGTCAAAAAATACGTTTTTCAGAAATTGAAGAAGAAAATTATAAGGCGGCCCCGAAGCCCTGGGAAATACAAGAGATAGTATCGCTAAAAACATCAAACTTACGCAAAGTTTTCATCCATTCGCAACTTTGTGCATTTGTAAATATAGTGAATAAGACTTTGAGTCATAAAAAGCTGAAAAATTGAAAGGGAATCATCTAAAACTTCAGCTCCGTTTTTCGGACCAGGAGGAACAGACTGAATATTTCGTATATTTCTGGACAGTGTTCTTCCAAAAGAAGCTTGAGTTGGCTCCCAAGAATACACAGTTTCATCAGGAGCAGTCAAAGAATTATAATTTTCATACGAAATCGAAGATTCTGAAGAACTTCCAGTTATGGATTCAGAAGAAAAAGAAAAACGATCCTCTAAGTCTGAAGGTTCACTCATTATTAGAAATATGAGAAGAAAAACTCAAGAAATCCAATAAAATAAAAAAGAATAGAAACACTTGTGATATTATGAAGAATTTTTATACAAATGCCAACAGCTGTAAACGTGCAATAAAAGTACTGATGCTTATGTGGTAAATCGATTTACGTCTCTACGGTTCAATGTAAATAAGGCCTATATAAAATAGATCACACGTATGATAAATTTATATCACAATATATCACATTCGTAATAGTCTTCTTCAATACTTCTTTTTCATATCATATCTTCTCTATAAGAAAATTATCATGCAACTATAATATTATCAAATCATCTCCACTATCATTATCATGATAGTCGAATGGTTTCATCAACATCATTCTAAACAAGCTATAAGAAGCAATAAATGTTTATAATAACGAGATATTGCTCTTGTATACGTTTATTTGATGATAATAATAGTGGAGTTTTTTTCCTTTGCTCCGTAGTTCGAGGGGTATACAAATCGTCCGTAGTGCGAAGGTTAATAAACAGTCTAATTTCTGTTTAAAAACACGAACAATCAAATCAGCCCTATCAAAAGCTGATTGATCGAACAGTAGGCTTTCCTTAATCTCAGTCCAATTTGGATTGCAAGTGAAAGTTATAAACAGGTGTGGTCTGCCTAACGTTCTCACGATAGACATCGCATCCTGATATAATTCAAACAAATGTCTAGGGCTGGCAGTAAAGGTAGATGGCAAAATAATTCTTCTACCGATATCCTTGGCATCAGAATCGGTTTCAAATATTGCGTCTTGAATTCCTCTAAAGATCTCACCCCGAATCAATTTTTGATTGCGTTTGAAAAAATAATCCTTAGATGCTCAATCTTGGCATACATGTCAACTAAATATTTGTGATAAAGCCTTCTACCTAGATGTATAAAAGAATCATTTTTATATAAAACCCTTTGCTTATAGTACATCATGGGGGTTATTTTTTTTCCATTTATCTTCATAATTTCAGTCCAACCGGGTTCACAAAAAGGAAATAAAAGGGGATAAGCAAGGGGATCATATAAATAATGACATTCAGAAATACGTTTAAAAAAATTTTGTTTTGATGAAATAATAATATCTCTACAACTATTTACAGTTAACTTACCTAGTTCTCCATCGGGCAAAAATGCGGCGACCTCATCTAATACGGGTGTATTATAAGTGCGCTGGTCATATGATTTTAAAGTTTTTATAATAACATTAAATTGTTTACCATTAGCATTATTTGTATTATTGTAAAAATCCTTACCTAGATTTCTAAAAACTTTACATAAATAATTATCATTTTCTAATATTAATGATATTTCACTAACTAAATATTTACAATATGTATCTCTACATCTTAAATTACACTTTTCATCTTCACTTAGATTAGAAAAATATAATTGCAAAAATTTGGGTATATTAGAAGAGGATGGCAGAAGACCACCAATATAATGACTTACCATACCATTTATCTTAAAAAAATTATTTGACATGTCATATTTAAAATTATTATTTTTTTCAATACCTACAGAAACAAAAGAAAATAAATTATTATATGAACAAATATTTAATAAAAAATCCTTACTATATGCACATTCATTTTTAAACAACCTACTTAAAATATTATTTACAGGCTTAAGTTCATCAATCACACATTTCCCTCCACTACAACACATATATCTATTTTCATCTTTAAAAAATAAAACTTTACAAAAACGGCAAGGAATGTCTAATTTGCCTAAATAATTAGTAGAAATATTGTCGTTAAATAAAAATAAAATAGGCCTGAAGTGAGCAAAACTTGTAACATTTGAAGAAGTAGAAGCAGTCGTAGGTATTGGTTCAATCGATGTTCGACTCCTCCACCATCGACGCATCCTCGAAAGTCTTCTGGAAAGTGCAACTCTGGATCTCCAACAAGCACATGACGGAGCGAGATCCCTTGAAAACGCTCAAAATAATTCCAAAAAGTATATCCATCCGCACTCCTTTGCCTCAACAAGCAAAACTCAACGAGAAATCGCAAACCGGACCAGCTCTGACCATTCAGAACCTTTGGCAGCATTGGAGGAAGATGCTTCTGAAAGTGCATGGGATAAACTGGCTGCAGCAAAGCTCAAGTGTTACTTTTGTGGTAACAATCGACATAAAACTCGCAACGACTGTCCAGCAAGAGAAGCAAAGTGTTTTAATTGTGGAAAGTTGGGTCATTTTTCAAGAGTTTGTAGAGGTAAGAGTAAGAACTTATCCTGCACGAATCTCAATGGCTTGACAAAGTCCGTCACAACTGGACTTGTGAACATGAACAGAGCAAGCATATTGTTCGACACAGGGTCCTCAACGAACTAGAAAGTTTCGCAAAGAAAATCAAAGTAGCAATACTAAGCACGAAAGAGAGGGTGGAACTAGCGAATCTAGCACACACCCAAACATTGGGATTTTGTAAAGCACAACTGGCACTAGAGAATCGGGCCTATGCAGATGTACGGTTTTTTGTCCTCAAAGATTTGATAGCTGACATTATCCTTGGCGAAGAGTTTTTTCAATTGCATGAAAGCATAAAAATTAAGTATGGTGGCAAGAAAACTCCTTTGTCCTTGGGGTCACTAGAAACCATGAAGGTAGAATCTCCCAAACTTTTCCAGAATCTCTCAAAAAAATGTCATCCCATCGCTACGAAATCACGACACTATTCTTCGGAAGACGCGAAATTCATAAAGCAACAGATTCAGAGACTTCGCGAAGAGAAAATTATCGAAGAAAGTTCATCGCCATGGAGGGCACAAATCGTGGTAACACATGGTGGAGGAAAAGCAAGAATGACGATTGACTACAGCCAAACGGTGAACAAGTTCACCATGTTAGACGCATATCCGCTGCCTAAAATTCATGATATCGTTAATGAAGTAGCGAAATATTCCTTTTTTACAACTTTAGACCTCAAGTCAGCATATCATCAAGTTCCTCTTCGTCCAGAAGAAAAACCATTTACAGCTTATATAGGCAGGGCGTAGGGTACTGGTGGTTGAAGCCTCGATTGGTGGTCTGCAGGATTTTGTGAGGTATGTATGTAGCTGATGCGTTTGGAATCCGCGAGGAGTGAGTCTTTATGCCATTTGTGGTAGCACTTGATGATCTTGTCCAAGGATCTGGAACTACTGCCCCCAGCAGCCCAAGCACCACTGGCAGAGAGACTATCTGAGTAGATTTGTGTCTTCTCCTTTGAGTAGTGGCTTCCAATGCATATTGCCAGGAGTTCCATGACTTCCACTCTACGTGTAGTTCTAAAATAAAGAGAGAAGGAAACCTGTTTGCATCTGATGCCTATTGTTGTCTCTGTTGCATCCACGTAGAGCTTTAGTGTGGGGGCTCCTGGCCGTATCATTTTGTACTCATCTTTAGTTCTTCTCCATAGCTAAAATAATTAAAATTTTTTTTTTGTCGTCCCCGACTTGGCATTGCCTTTATTTATTGAAATCATAAAAAGAAAAGGCTATAACAAATGTCAAAACACACAAAATAATATAATGGGGGTGGAGTGGGTGGGTGTAGAGGTGAAATTTTATGACTAAGAAATGTATAATGAGAGGCTTGTGTTTGACCGCTGCTTATATAGGCAGGGCGTCCATGGAATAGGTTTGGCACAGTGGCCAAGTAGTAAGTCAAAAAGCCTAGTGCTGAGAGACTTACCCTTGACCGACTGCTGTTCTTTTCCGCACACAGGAGAATGATTGCTTTGCGGCACTTGTCCCTTGTGTTGTCGTCTAAGTATATAGACTTCTTCTGTAGATCTAGGATGACACCAAGGTATCTGATAACTTGGCAACTATGGATAATGGATTTTGCCATATTGATGCTAACATTGCATTCTTTATCCAGAAAGATGAGGAGTTCTTTCGTAAGGAAGTCTACCGTCTCCTTTTGGGTACCCAGGATGAGGATGTCATCCAAATAAAGTTTGTACTTGAACCTTGGGTGTCTTTCTTGAAAAACCTTTAAGAGAGTATTGAGTACAAACTGTAGTATTCCAGGAGCGAAATTTGCACCCATAGGGAGACGGCAGAATTCAATCCTATTATATAATTGATATAATTATATCAATTATATAATAATAATTATATAATTGATATAACTTTATATCAATATTATTTTATATTAAATCTATTCACTGGCTTAAGTGGACCTTCTTAAAGAGAGATACTCTTCAACTACTCACGCTGCCCAAACTTTAACCTGCCTCTCTAACTGAAGATCCGCAAAAGACTGTCCAGAACACGACTACAAAGATGCTCAGGCAACAAGTCACAAAGGCCTAGGCCTCAACTCATTCTGGACAGCGGGATCCAAAACAAGCGTATCCCCCGCTTGCACTACGTTATAGCGCATGGGGGACAAACCAGCCGACGCCGCTGCGGACCATTCAGTCATATTGAGGAGAGAGAGAAGTTTGTTGAAGAGAGGCAGGTTAAAGTTTGGGCAGCGTGAGTAGTTGAAGAGTATCGCGTAAAAAAGGAAGAGTGAATCCTATCATTTTGCGTGGGCTTTTATAGTCAGGCCCATAGCGTCCACCATTTGGTGGGAATTCCCAACTGTTAATCGAATTTCGATTAACAGTCAGTTGATATCCGTCTGCGCCCGCCTTGCTGACGCGAGGGAGGGTGCTAACTGCTTCAGATAAGCCGCTATTAGTAGGTAGGTAATACATTACATTTTAACTCTGTCAGTATAAATACCAACTGCTATGTTGCTGTTAATAGCAACGTAAGTGCTTCATTGCACTTGAACTGTGGCTGCTGTCTTCTTCTTCTTAGGTTTTGGTTTGCCACTTTCACCATTAAACCTATTAAACATAATAAATATAAGAACACAAATAATAATTGTAATGATACATATTAAAAATTCTTTATAATGTGAAGGTAAATTATTATATTTATTATATATATAATTAGCAAGTAATTTAGTATAACACCAAATTATGTTTATACATTTACTTAACTTATTATATAAATATTTTGATAATAACATAAATTTATTAAATACGTATTTAATAAAAATGAATATATATTTACATGATATAAATATTACAGGTTTTGAATAATAATAGTATATAGTTGTTACAATATATTTAGTACCATTCATTATATATTGCATAATTGTACTAATTAAATTATATATATTAATGGATATACTATAACCAACCTGCTTTATACAATGGTATGGTTTGTAAATAATATAAGTATATATTTTTGATGGGGTTTTGTTTTTATGATTTTGAATAGCTTTATTGCGTTGTTTATACAATTCGCTAAAGCAGTCAAAATCGCAATATTCGTTAAAAGGGTTAAATTTCATCACACTAATAAACTATTTATGAGTTATTTTTATTAAGATTATTAATAATCTTAATTATTTTATAATTAAGCAATTTAATTAGCTATTATTTTATATTTTTATAAAATATTTAAAGCTTGGTTGCTTTCTTCGCTCCCTTTTGGAGAGGGCGTGCTCTGTCCCTACTTCGAAAAAACGGTTGAGGTGGAGCGCGAGGAGGAGCAGGAACGTGAGGAATATTTAATGTATTCATTGAGGACGAGCCCATTTCTCGGCGTGCTGCTTCCCATCCGGATTGAGAAGCGGCTACGTTGTTGACGATCGTGAGGTCGTCAGAGTTTAATGAGAAGAGGTTTCGTTCCAGAATATCGAAGAGTGTCACTAAGGCGTCGTCTTTAGCATTTCTAGCCTGAATTGGTGTGTTCTTAATGAATGCATCAATTCTTCGAGAAGCAAGTTGTTGCGGTGTGTAGCGCTCGAAGATAGCAGGATTAGAAACGTCATGCTCAGCGTAGCCCCCTTTAGCGGGTGTAGGATCAAGCGTAACGCTCTTTATTTCTGTTGGAATTGCCATGGATTCAAGCTTGTCCCTCAGCTCTTTGATCTCGTCTTGTAGAGTAGAGATAGAGGTAGAGCGTGTCAGGACAGACGCGGTGGACTTGTCCTGAGACATAGTTGTTGAGCAGAGCGCGTGAGAGAGAGAGGTTGACCACTTGATGAGAAAGAAAGAGAATCTTCTTTTGGAAAGAAGATATATTTTCTGATGTGTTTTCATAAAAAGTGAAAAAATTTTAGAATGATATATGAATATTTAATTAATTGGAAAATTTAAATTTATACTAGCTTTTTTGAAAAAACACAAAAACACTGGGTTTTGGGTTTTTGGTAAAAATTTGGGTTTTTGCCAACCCTGGGATTTATCTCATCTACAGATCTCTGAAAATACGATTAATAAAACACAAAATTAACATTTTAGAAAAGAAAATTTCAACAAAATTTACTCCTTGTGAAGTTGTCTAAAATTGCAAATAAATAAGGATATTTTAAGCACTGAGATATTTTCAGATTAAATATAAATCAAAAATATAAGAATTTATCTTTTCTACAAACTTCTGGAAACATATAAATCTAAATTATATAAATATAGATTTATATAAATACACGATTAAAACAGTTTATATATATTCAAATTGACAAATAAAAAAAGTAAGTTAAAATTATAATCATTGATTTATTATGAAAAAAGTTTAGGCAAGCATACAACTTATGAAATTAACAAATTAAATAATCTTATTTATTATAATAATAACGGTTTATAAAACCTAAAACACTCACATTTTTTGGTATACCTAAAAAGAAATTGATTATAGTAACGTTAGAATAATTTATAAACAAGTCACTGTTGCATTTTTAAAATTGTGGTTGGGTTTCCCACACTTAAAACATTTTTTCTTTTTGTTTTTTTTATTATTTATTTGATATCTAAAATTAAATTATAATATAAAAACAATAAAAAAAAATCAAAAAGACTTACATATTCACAAAACGACATTTTATTATAGTTTTGGAATCCATAATTGATTAAAAATCAATCCATTTTTATAGAAAATATGAGTAAATATATTTAATAGAAATAGTTAATTTTTATATATACATTTAAATTTTTCCCTGTATTTTTTATTCTAGGAAATGTAAACAAAATTTTTATATATTATTTTATTTTATTTTAATATTGTTTTTTCTTTGCAAATTATGAAATCTTGCAAATATACGTGCTTATTCTCTACTTATTATTTCTCTACCATATAAAATATCAAACAAAAAAAGAAAGCTTAAGTAGTAAATAATAATGAAGAAAAACTGATACTTATTTTAGTTATAAAATGAAAAAGCTGAAAAGTCTTTGTATAAACTATAGATACTATAATTTTACATAGAATTATTTAAAATAATCAATTTATTTAAAACTAATATACAATTTATTTTTAACCTTCGCAAGACAGAATTGGGAGTTTTACTCCAATACATTTTTGAATTGCAGATTTAGCCTACTAACATATACAAACCCTATATTCAAATTATCACGTATATTTCTATAACAGCCTTATTTTTCTCAGAAAAATTTTTTTTTATAAAAAAAGATAAAAAATTTCATTAAAAACGCTTTATTTTAGATTAAAATTAAGAAAAAATGAAATTAGTTAAAAACAAAGCATTACAATTTTCAATGATAATAAAAAAATATGAAGATATGAAATATTATTTGTCATATTTTTCACATAAATAAATTGTATGCGATTTACAGACTGATTTGTTGCATTTAGAACACTTTATTGTGGTTTTTTCTAGGTTTACAAGTGGAAACATAACAATATCCTCGTGTAGAAGTAGATGGTTGAATTGAATCTTGCTCAATTCCATAGAAACTTATGAGATCTCTTGTAAGACGGTGTGTAAAGGGATCATTGCACCTTGCTCGCATTGATAGTTCACTTAACTTCAACGATAAATCTCTGATGAAGTACTTTCTCCCACTTTTGCGAGTTGAAGGAAAAAATTCTGGATAATTGTACTTTTGTATAATCCAGCTATTGTGAGCTACAATGTCCAGATAATTACAAAATTTCAGAAAAGGCCATCTCCTTGAGGGTTTATATATGTTGTGAACTCTCTCAGCATTCTATTACTAACATCTACACCTGATCTATATTTGTTATATTCTATCAATGTCTCAGGCTTATGTTTTTCACCTATCAAATTTATCATACTCAAGTGTTGTGAGGACAAAACATACAGCTTTAAAATTCTAGTGGCGTGTTTTGTAATACTCAGTTAAACTACTTTAAGTCTTTTAAAATACTGAGGTCTAATAACTAGAGGCATGAATTTGCGGTTAGCTCTTACGGTTCCATAATTATTTAATTTTGCCCATTTACAAAGATTGTGTGAAGTAAAAAAACGATCAGTAAAAATTCCAGAACCATGAGGCAGTTCTGCTTGTGTTGCAAGTCTTTTCACAATTTCTTCCGAAGCAAAATTGCGTTTGTCTATCAACCCTGTAACATAAATTTTGAGGTGCTAAAATGTAATAGTTAGGAGCATCATTGCAATGGTAACATTTGATTCCATAATGCCCAGGTTTGGATCGATCGTAAATTTTCAAAGAAGATTTGCCGCGAAACTTTATAAGTTGCTCATCTATGGTAACATATTCATGAGGAGTGAAATACTTGTCAGCTTTGAAAAAAATGATCATGTAGGATTCGAATTGGGGACAACTTATCGTTGAGATTTCTTTCCCTCCTGACATCAAAGCGGATGAGAACATATCTCAATTCATCACAGCTTTGAGAAAATGCTCTCCGTTTTTTGTGAAAATAGATACTTTATCTCAAGGCGTTTATTTTAGGCTTGACCAATGAAAAAAAGAGTAGAAAAATACGCGAACAAATCACAAATTGAAACTTATCATAACAGTATTTCAAATTTTGCTAATGATTAATTTCACTTCTACAAAATAAAAAAAGTCTATTAGCAGTTTTTTATTTATGAGTCAAAAAATTACTACTTAAATCGTAATTTTGAAGGTGGAAGGTCATAAAAGTTATAAGCACGATATATAATCAATACGATTTTATCCATTTTAAAATCTTCATTAGGGAGGATCGCAGCCGAATTGGTAGTAGAGGCTACCAACTTGCGAAGTTGGGGAAAAATTAATATTTGTGCATTTTAACACGACAAGTTCTAATTTTAATTTTTAACTATTAAATTAGATAAAGCTCAATTAAAGCAACAATTAGTCTCTTATTTGTTATTTTAAAAACTTTTATGAAAAAGCCTATTTAAGTTTTTTGAATTTGTGGATATTATATAATTGTATTGCAATTTTTTTCAAATTTTTCAACTTAAAAATAAGATAAATAATAGCCAAGGTAAAATTATATATAATACATATATAAATGTATATGGTTGTATATATACATATACATGGTTGTACAGAGAGAGACGCACATTCAGAAGGACGACATGGTTTTGCAAAATGGGTTTCAAACCCCCAATAAAATTTTTTAAGGGCGGATGTACGTCCCTAATGTTTTGGCAAAATTATGGTAAAACAAGGTATAGGAATCATGATCGGAATCGGTGAATGGCAAATATAATATCTCGGCAAAATGTGGAATTGCTACATCCCTAATCTTATTTCAACATTCAGAATTAGGTTACATATAAATGAAAGAGAAAATTAAATAAACTTGCAAAAAAACTTCATCCATTTTTGTTTTAGTGCAGCGAAATATGTAACAAATAATCTCTTGAGTAAAAAATAGTTGAAAATATCCAAGGAACTCCAACGATTTCTAATATTTTGTGAAAATGGTCTGCCATATGTTGAAGATAAAGGTTCCCATTGAAAAATGGTACTATCCGGAGCAACAAGACTATCCAAAACACTAAAAGTTTCATCCGAAGATTGAGAATCCTCATATACATATGTTGCTGTTTCAGAATCATGAGAGTATGTATAAGAAGAAATGCTCAACTCGGAAGAAGAGAAACAACCGAAGATGGAAGACATTATAATGAACGAGTTTTCGAATTTATGATATGAATACGCTTTTCATAGAAAAATGCTTCAAGGCCAGATAATTTGTAAACAGATATGAGGGTCGCTCGTCTAGGAAAAATATCAATGAAAATTGTTTCAAGGTCGCAAGAATAATAGAAATAAATACTGATCTGATGATCTGACGATTATTTATATACTTCATATACTTCTAATATAATTTTGACGACAACTTACCGATGTACGCATTTCTACAAACAAATAAATAATGCATAAAAGAAGCTTCTAGTGATATAAAGAATTTTTAGTTTCCTGGGCTTTTCAACCGGCGTCGACATAATAATTCAGGGGTCCATATGCGAAATATTCTAAATTGGATGTGCTCAATGATATTTTGATGGTAAAATGAAGAAAACCAGCTCATAACCATTTTTATTTAAAAAAAGTAAATTTTTCACTATAATTATTATAAAAATTGAATTAAAATTGGTTTGCTTTCATTTCAATATGAATTCTAATTATATATTATTTTCTTTATCAAAAACTTAAAAATTTTATTAGTGAAAAATATTAAAATAAAAAAATTTTTATCTCCAATTTTTATGAGGGGTCCACTAATAAAAAAAGGAGATAAAAGGGACCCATGGATAAAAGGGTTGAGAACCAATGGTTTAGACCAGCGTTTTTCAAACTGTGGGTCCCTACCCTTCAGTGGGTCGCGTGAAAAATAAAATGGGGCGTGACAAAAAAGATGCTGAATAAATGAATCTAGTGAACAAAGTTTGTCTTTTTACACCTAAGTATTATGGGTAGCGATGCAAACTGTGGTTCTTGCTATGGGTCGCAGTAAAATAAGTTTGAAAAACGCTGGTTTAGACAATGAATTCTTTCCATTTTTATGTAGTTGTACTTTTTCAAATTTATTTCCATAGATGGCGTTAAAATCAAAATATATTTTAGCGTTTCTAAAGGATTAAACAGTTGTTTAGTAAGAAATAGAAAGTGAATATCTTGAAAATATAGCATAATAGTAATAAAATCAAGAATATTGTCCTTTTATATTAAATTTTCATTTTGGGAGTTTTACGGCATATATCCGTCTTTCGCGTATGCAAAAAATCATCCGTCTTGCGAAGGTTAATAAATTAATATTAATTTTATAATTTTGTTTTTTGAAATTTTTATTTAAATTTTAATCAATTCCAATTATTTTTTTAATAAATTAAAATAATTAATATTAATTAATTACCCTACTTAAGGTATAATTACTGTGATCGTAATATCTAAAAAATAAAAAGTGTAAACAAAACAAATAATAAATAAAATCAAAAATTACCGTTCCTGGGTTTTTTTATCGTGGTTCATCAAAACCGCGAGGCGGGATAGAAACTCGCATTTTTTGAGCTACCAATGTAACTATAGATTTGCGTATATCATCGTTGTTTATACGCATTCCAATGATTTTTTCAGCATAATCAGAAATAAGACGCCCGACAAAGGACGCCGTAATTTCTTTACCTTCTAACGAAATAAAAAAATGATTACATTTTCTTAAATCGAGATTTATAACCGCATCGTTATATATCTTCATGTCTGCATAATAATTCTTTTGTAGCAGAACCCGTTTTTTATTCTTGTGGCAAATTATTTTTATTAAATATTTTAGCCCATTTAAACTCTAAAAAATGTTATATATGTGTATTTCATATAAAAATAAATACCTTTTCTGCTCTTTCAAATTCTTCAAGGACTAAATTTAGGCCAACGCCTACACGATTTATGTTTACAAAAATAAATTTTAGTAGTAAATAATTTCTAAAAAAATATTTAAAAATATAGAATTTGTTTTATTTATAATTAATATTTAGATTATCTGAAAGCAACAAAACTTTTTTTGATCTTTTCCATATTTAGGGTAATGAATGGAAACCTATTTTTTTATAGGCGAAATATATTTCCATATTTGTTAAAAATGTGATAATATCTTTAGAAATAATTTTAGCGTTGTTTTCTTTAATTTGGTCCTTTCTCTCAATTTTTTTCGACTGGATACTTTCTGGGATTTTTCGGATATAAATCCATATGGATGTATCATAATAAAAATCTATAAAAAATTTAAAAATTAATAAATATATTTATTAGTTATTAATATACTCTCAGGCATTTCTTTTTTCTCTATTTGGATATCTAGATACTCCAAAAACCGCTTTACATAAAGTCCCATTGACTCTAATGCTCCTAATTAAAGCATTAATATTAAACAAAATTAAATTAATTTATTAATTTACCAGGCTGTTTATTCATCTGAATGTTATTAAAAAATATCTCATCCAATTTTCTGATGAAGATAAAAAATTTTCAAGAGGTATTTAATTGAGACAATTAGACAAGGAGTATTTTTCGAAATTATTTTTGAACGGACTTTTTTCCCAAGGTCCTTGGGTCAAAAAATTTTTTTTTCTATAGATTTTTATATATTAGCCATGGGGGTTAGGGTTAGTTTGGTATAATTTTTCAAATTTTTTTATTATTTTTTATAAATTTTAAAAAAACATTTTTATGATGCCGTTTATATTTTACTATAATATTGGGCTCTCTGAGGTAGTTTTTGATGCTGATTCCAACGGTGCCTTCAGTTTTTCCATATCTCATACCGGTCCCGAACTACGGCCCCGAAGTAGCCAACATTTTAACCTGAGTTACCGTGACCAATATAATAGTTGAATCTGATGTAGTTTTTGATGCTGATTCCAACGGTGCAATCAGTTTTTCCATATCTCATACCGTTCTGGAACTACCGGGACCCGGAGTCAAAAATTAGGAACGTGACCAAAATAATTACAGAATATGATATAGAACACAGTTATAAACAACTATGCTAAGTTTCAGAAGGATCGGACTCGTAGTTTTGGCTGGGCAGTTATGAGGCAAGACAAAAACTTAAATAAAAAAGTAAAAATTTTTTTATACTTGATTCTGACTCAGTTTTAAACGTAGATTCCAAATCTGCAATCATAATTTAAATATCTCTTTTAATTAAAAAGTCAGGACGATTTGTCTATAACGGACTTCAATTTTCCAAGGTAGGGACCAATTTTCCAAGACATTGTGTATTTTTTGAAATTTTTTTTGAGCGAACATTTTTTCCCAAGGTAGGGAAAAAACCTTGGGTATTTTTTAAATTTTTTTGGTCCTACAGGAAATCTGACCAGAAAGTGACATTTTTTTCCAAGGGACCTTGGGTATTTTTCTTAATTATTTTTGAACAGACAATAATTAAATTGAATGAAATTAATGGTTGTAATTGTAGTATTCTGTAACTGACATATATATTTTTATATATTCTTTTATTTCTGAAATGTATTTCCAAGAAGCTAAAATTTGTAAAAATTGTATATAATATAAAAAAACAAAACTTTTGAGTTAAAAAATTTATTCAATAATTATGATTTCATTGCATTCTTCGTTGATTTTGTTTTATTATCGTTCTTATTTTGTCATATATCTTCTGTCCTCCAAATTTCATTAAGCAAATTGAGGAAACTTTATTTTTAATATCAGCCATAAATATTTTCTCTTCTTTGATTTCTTGTTGAAAAATAGCTTTGCAATATTTTTCAAAATCTTCTTTTTTTAAATTTGGTAATAGAAAGATTTTCACTCTTTCCAAATGAATGGAACATTCTTCTAAAATTAAAGAATATAAATCAAAGTTAATTAAAAAAATACAACACTTGCTTACAGATTAAATCCTTTGAAGAGGTGAGTTGAACTTCGCTCACTTCATCTTTACACTCATCATCATCAACAGCATCTTCCCTAGCAATATTTACACCAACATCCTTACTAATATCATCTTCCTTATCATCATCAACAGCCTCTTTTCCATCAATACTTACACCAACATCTTCACCATTTTCAGCACCAACTTCGTCATCCACAATATCATCCTCTTCATCAATACTTCCACCAACATCTTCACTATTTCCAGCACCAACTTCATCATCAACAATATCAACCTCAACAGCATCGTCTTCATCATCTTTTTCACTACTTGATTCTATTATGCATCTTCTTTTAAACTCACTTTCATGTTCCTTCTCTTCTTCAAAAAACACTTTGAGGTGAGGCAAAACTCCTCACAACATCGCGATTATGGAGTGCCTTGGAATCATACTCACTAATATCCTCGTTCCGAACTGTCAAGTAATCTTTTCAGACTCAACAGTGGCACTAGGAAGTCTGATGGCATATGGATTAGTGTGTCCACTTTAAGGTCTTTTTTTCATTCCCCGGGGAACGAGGACCTCGTAATTTTTGAAAATTTCCCCGGGGATTCCCCGGGGAAGAAAAAGCGATTTTTTTACAGTAAAAACTGTTCAGAAAAGAAAATTTAAAAGTCTCATATAAGATTTTTATTGAAAAAAATTTAAATGCATAAAAGATTTATGTTTTAAAAAAATATCTAAGAAAAATTAGAGCGTTCAAAGTTTCATCATTCAACTGGTTTCTTATTTTTGTAGTAAAATAACCCATTGACAAAAACACTCTTTCGGCATCCACAGAAGTTGGTTTTATGCTCTTTAAATTTTTGAATAAAGTTTCTAAAACTTCGGGCCTCCTATTTGTTTCTAAATAAAGGTCAAATGTTTTTTTTCATTATTTCCTCTATGCTTGAAATCTTGCTTTTATGTGAAAATTTTTCAGTTAAATAAAAATTGTGAGCTCTTCCTAATCTAAGTTAGATTAGGAAGACCCAAAAAAATCCGTTTTTTGCACACACAAGAATATAAGAAAAAAAAATGCTAAAAATACTCGCCTCTATAAAGGAACCGCCAATTATACTATACTGCTAAACTACAAAATTAAAATTAAAAAGAAAAATTTTTAAATGAAGAAAATAATTCAAAACTTCTAATAAAATGATCATTTGTAAGCAATCAAATGATCATAACGATTGAAAACACAATTTCAACGTCTTCTAGGAAGCGCAGGAGCACGCTGCTGATTATAAATCAACCAGAAAATGATTCCAGTCCATAGCAGCAAGGCCAAGGAGTTTGCGCTATAACTTCCTTGCCGCCCAAAATTGCTTCGGTGAGCACATAATAAATAAACAAAAATATTCCAGCAATCAAAGCCATGACTGCCAAAACGATGTAAATACAACATTGGAAAACAATGTTCAAGCCCACAATAGCATAAAAAGGAATATCAATTCCTAACGTTTTAAACCAAAACCAAAAGAAATTGGCAGTAGCTTTAAAGAAATGATCTGTCATCACTCTCAACTTTTGCCTTACTCTTTTCACTCAATTTTCCAGCAGTTTTGGAACTCCTGCCGAAACTTGAGACAAAGAGAAATAAGCCAGAGAAAACAAAAAAACGCGTGTCATTGTAATTTATTGATTATTTTATTCGATTTAATTATTAAACAATACTTTTTCAATTTTATATTTATAGTTTCTTATATTTCAAAAATTGAAACTTTAATTTGAAATTTTTTTGGAACTTTGAATTTGTTTTCCGAGTTTAAATGATATCTATTTATTCTTTGAATATTTTTCATGAGAGATTAATAAAAAAAATTAAAAAAAAACAATGTTGTCTCATCATTATTTATATAGTTTTCTGATCGTCTTCTTTTCATGATTATATATTTGCAACTGACTATTCTTTTTCAATTTTATATTTAGAGTTTCTTATCTTTCAAAAATTGAAACTTTAACTTGAAAGAACTTTGAATTTGTTTTCCGAGTTTAAATGTTATCTATTTATTCTTTGAATATTTTTCAGGAGACATTAATAAAAAATAATTAAAAAAAAACAATGTTGTCTCATCATTATTTATATAGTTTTCTGATCGTCTTCTTTTCATGATTATATATTTGCAACTGACTATTCTTTTTCAATTTTATATTTATAGTTTCTTATCTTTCAAAAATTGAAACTTTAATTTGAATTTTTTTTGGAACTTTGAATTTGTTTTCCGAATTTAAATAATATCTATTTATTCTTTGAATATCTTTTAGGAGAGATTAATAAAAAATAATTAAAAAAATGAAAAAAAAACAATGTTGTCTCATCATTATTTATATAGTTTTCTGATCGCCTTCTTTTCATTATTATATATTTGAAACTGAGTATTCTTTTTCAATTTTATATGTATAGTTTCTTATCTTTCAAAAATTGAAACTTTAACTTGAAAATTTTTTGGAACTTTGAATTTGTTTTCCGAATTTAAATAATATCTATTTATTCTTTGAATATCTTTTATGAGAGATTAATAAAAAATAATTAAAAAAATGAAAAAAAAAATGTCTCATCATTATTTATATAGTTTTCTGATCGCCTTCTTTTCATTATTATATATTTGAAACTGAATATTCTTTTTCAATTTTATATGTATAGTTTCTTATCTTTCAAAAATTGAAACTTTAACTTGAAAATTTTTTGGAACGTTTAATATGTTTTCCGAGTTTAAATGTTATCTATTTATTCTTTGAATATTTTTAATGAAAAAAATGAAAAAAAAACAATGTTGGCTCATATTATTTATATAGTTTTCTGATCGCCTTCTTTTCATGATTATATATTTGAAACTGAGTATTCTTTTTCAATTTTATATTTATAGTTTCTTATCTTTCAAAAATTGAAACTTTAATTTGAATTTTTTTTGGAACTTTGAATTTGTTTTCCGAGTTTAAATGTTATCTATTTATTCTTTGAATATTTTTCAGGAGACATTAATAAAAAAAATGAAAAAAAAACAATGTTGTCTCACATTATTTATATAGTTTTCTGATCGCCTTCTTTTCATGATTATATATTTGAAACTGAGTATTCTTTTTCAATTTTATATTTATAGTTTCCTATCTTTCAAAAATTGAAACTTTAATTTGAAATTTTTTTGGAACCTTTAATTTGTTTTCCGAGTTTAAATGATATCTATTTATTCTTTGAATATTTTTCATGAGAGATTAATAAAAAAAATGAAAAAAAAACAATGTTGTCTCACATTATTTATATAGTTTTCTGATCGCCTTCTTTTCATGATTATATATTTAAAACTAGTATTCTTTTTTAATTTTATATTTATAGTTTCTTATCTTTCAAAAATTGAAACTTTAATTTTAAAATTTTTTGGAACGTTTAATATGTTTTCCGAGTTTAAATGTTATCTATTTATTCTTTGAATATTTTTAATGAAAAAAATGAAAAAAAAACAATGTTGTCTCATATTATTTATATAGTTTTCTGATCGCCTTCTTTTCATGATTATATATTTGAAACTGAGTATTCTTTTTCAATTTTATATTTATAGTTTCTTATCTTTCAAAAATTGAAACTTTAATTTGAATTTTTTTTGGAACTTTGAATTTGTTTTCCGAGTTTAAATGTTATCTATTTATTCTTTGAATATTTTTCAGGAGACATTAATAAAAAAAATGAAAAAAAAACAATGTTGTCTCACATTATTTATATAGTTTTCTGATCGCCTTCTTTTCATGATTATATATTTGAAACTGAGTATTCTTTTTCAATTTTATATTTATAGTTTCTTATCTTTCAAAAATTGAAACTTTAATTTGAAAATTTTTTGGAACTTTGAATTTGTTTTCCGAGTTTAAATGATATCTATTTATTCTTTGAATATTTTTCATGAGAGATTAATAAAAAATAATTAAAAAAATGAAAAAAAAACAATGTTGTCTCATCATTATTTATATAGTTTTCTGATCGCCTTCTTTTCATGATTATATATTTAAAACTAGTATTCTTTTTTAATTTTATATTTATAGTTTCTTATCTTTCAAAAATTGAAACTTTAATTTGAAAATTTTTTGGAACTTTGAATTTGTTTTCCGAGTTTAAACTATTTAATCTTTGAATATTTTTCATGAGAAAAAAAATTAAAAAAAAAAACAATGTTGTCTCATCATTATTTATATAGTTTTCTGATCGCCTTCTTTTCATGATTATATATTTGAAACTGAGTATTCTTTTTCAATTTTATATTTATAGTTTCTTATCTTTCAAAAATTGAAACTTTAATTTGAAATTTTTTTGGAACTTTGAATTTGTTTTCCGAGTTTAAATGTTATCTATTTATTCTTTGAATATTTTTCAGGAGAGATTAATAAAAAAATGAAAAAAAACAATGTTGTCTCATCATTATTTATATAGTTTTCTGATCGCCTTCTTTTCATGATTATATATTTGAAACTGAGTATTCTTTTTCAATTTTATATTTATAGTTTCTTATCTTTCAAAAATTGAAACTTTAATTTGAAAATTTTTTGGAACTTTGAATTTGTTTTCCGAGTTTAAACTATTTATTCTTTGAATATTTTTCAGGAGACATTAATAAAAAATAAATAAAAAAATGAAAAAAAAACAATGTTGTCTCATCATTATTTATATAGTTTTCTGATCGCCTTCTTTTCATGATTATATATTTAAAACTAGTATTCTTTTTTAATTTTATATTTATAGTTTCTTATCTTTCAAAAATTGAAACTTTAATTTGAAAATTTTTTGAAACTTTTAATTTGTTTTCCGAGTTTAAACTATTTATTCTTTGAATATTTTTCAGGAGACATTAATAAAAAATAAATAAAAAAAAAAAAAAAACAATGTTGTCTCATCATTATTTATATAGTTTTCTGATCGCCTTCTTTTCATGATTATATATTTGAAACTGAGTATTCTTTTTCAATTTTATATTTATAGTTTCTTATCTTTCAAAAATTGAAACTTTAATTTGAAAATTTTTTGGAACTTTGAATTTGTTTTCCGAGTTTAAATGTTATCTATTTATTCTTTGAATATTTTTCAGGAGACATTAATAAAAAATAAATAAAAAAATGAAAAAAAAACAATGTTGTCTCATCATTATTTATATAGTTTTCTGATCGCCTTCTTTTCATGATTATATATTTGAAACTGAGTATTCTTTTTCAATTTTATATTTATAGTTTCTTATCTTTCTAAAATTGAAACTTTAATTTGAAAATTTTTTGGAACTTTGAATTTGTTTTCCGAGTTTAAATGATATCTATTTATTCTTTGAATATTTTTCAAGAGACATTAATAAAAAAATGAAAAAAAAAACAATGTTGTCTCATGATTATTTATATAGTTTTCTGATCGCCTTCTTTTCATGATTATATATTTGAAACTGAGTATTCTTTTTCAATTTTATATTTATAGTTTCTTATCTTTCAAAAATTGAAACTTTAATTTTAAAATTTTTTGGAACGTTTAATATGTTTTCCGAGTTTAAATGTTATCTATTTATTCTTTGAATATTTTTAATGAAAAAAATGAAAAAAAAACAATGTTGTCTCATATTATTTATATAGTTTTCTGATCACTTTCTTTTCATGATTATATATTTGAAACTGAGTATTCTTTTTCAATTTTATATTTATAGTTTCTTATCTTTCAAAAATTGAAACTTTAATTTTGAAACTTTGGGTACACGTTTACCTTTAAAAATAACTAAGAAAAATTTATTATGCAAATACAAATTATAAAATACATGTTAGAAAACACCCATACATGGTGTGCTATATACATGTAAAGACAATTAATATAAATATCACATGGCACAAAAACAAAACTAAAAAAAAGAAATAGTTATTTAAAAAAAGTTCCTAGGAAACTCTTGAATCTATAACTACCTTTTTTTTATAAATAAAAATAATTAAAGACGCAGAACCATTAACGGATCCAAAGGGGCTGCCTAGCGCCCCCTCCCCCCATGGAATTAAGCCTCAAAAGAAGATGATGACGATGGTAGTGATGATGATCTCGCCTTAAAAATAGATTTTTGTTAAGAAATGTTGATAGAGACGATGATGACAGACAACGCCTGAACTTTAAAAAACCAATAAAAGTAATTTTTCAAATTAGCTCCTCCCTATAGTCGATTTCTTGATCCGCCACTCCGCAGTACACACATTTATGAATGAAAACAAGAATAAGAATTTTATTGTTACATTTATTTCATATTCAGAATTTTAAACACATTGGATTTACTAAACTTCAAATATAAAAAACAATAGAATTAATAATTTAAATATTTATTTTACCAAAAATTATTTTAGCATTTCAAATTTTTAGTTAGGTTTTCTTTAGTTTAAAAGTATTTTATTAAATTAGAATAAATAATTTAAAATTATTTGTTTTTTTTTCAACATATTTTGTTCTATTATTACCTCATTTTTATTTTATTGCGGCACTTTTTAACCGGACCCGATTTTTGATAATACGGTTAAAAAATATCTCGAAGTGGCAATTGAATTAGTAATGTATGCTTGAAAATCAGTTCAGTAAAAAAATTTCAAAAAAATAGCTGCATATTAGGTATATAGTAAAAATATACTTTTTTTTTTTGTATATTTTGGCTTATAATACTTTCTACAATCATCTTGAGTAACAAAACGTATTATAAAATCTTTTGAAAATTTGTATGAGAGAAGGAACCAAGTTGAAAACTAATTGAAAAGAGAACGTGATCAAAACAAATAATTAAAAAAATATGTATCTGGACTAAATGGAAGATCTACCATGTTCTAATAAACTAGGAAGTGGTTTAATTATATAATAGATGCTTCAAAAAGATTTTGACTGTGAAAAAGAAGTTCCTCTTTTACGAATGAAAAATATTTAAATCTATAGCTTATCATCTAGGATTACAATTAACATTTAGCTAAGATGGGTAGGAAATCTGAAAATTTAGAATAGGTCAGATTTATCAAAAATGGCACAGATGCCAATATGTGAGAATTTAGTCACTATCAAGATATTTTTAATTTAAATTGAATTTGTCCATCTTTTTCCTTTTGTGTCAAAGAAGTAATTTTTTAGATGAAGAACGTTGACAACTTTTTATAATTGAACAATCAAATCACGAATGATTCATCAGAAAAAAACCTTTGAAATGAGATTGGTTGACAAATATTCAGGCCTGAGAGGAAAAAAGTAATTTTATCCTTATAAAAAAATTTTCGAACACACATTGAAGAATATAAATTTCTAATGAAAAAAGAGCTACCAAGAAAGGATCATCATAGAATGAATACCAAAATTACATACTGTAAATTATAATATGACGTAGAGACTACAAGCCGATAATGAATTTGTAGCCAAAAAGATGGAGATCCTATGGAGTTACATAAGTTACTGTAGAATTAAATATTTTGAGTGAATTAAACACCTAAAGTTGGTTTATTAAATAAATTAAGAAAATAATTACCAGAGAAAACTGCAAGTAGAAGTTATTTTTATGTTTATATATTTGACATTGATTTACAGGTTTAATCGATTTTTTGACAGGTTTTATTGATTTCATAAAAAATGAACATCATCATTAAATTCTGCATACTTGAAATGTATAAAAAACTTTAAAAGAATTAAAATTTTAATTTTGACATGGGCTGTCATATTTAAATTATTTTGTCAGGTTTGACTAATATTTATAAAAAAAAAAGAATATAACCAGTAAACACAGCTTACTTGAAAATGGGTATGTGTGTAAAATGCCATACACGGTAAACTTCATAACCTCCCTATACTTTCTATTAAACGTAATTCTCTAATTCAAAAAACCGTGCCTGATCCTTTCTTTTTGGGATAAATCAATTTTTTGACAGTTTTGATCGATTTTTATAAAAAAATGAATATCACTACAGAATTACGCATGCTTAAAAATGGGTATATATGTGTAAAAAACTTTATATTATTACTTAGATAAAAAGTTTCTTTTTAAGATGAGCTGTCATATATAAATCAATGCTTTGATAACTTTAATTGATTTTTATATAAAAAAATGAATATCACCGCTGAATTCAGCATGCTTGAAAATGGGTGTATACTGTATATGTGTAAAAAACTTTATATACTTATTTAGATAAAAAGTTCCTTTTTGTGATGAGCTGTCACATTTAGATCAATTTTTTGACAGGTTTGATTGATTTTCATAAAAAATGAATATCGCCACTGAATTCAGCATATTTGAAAATGGATATACATGTGTAAAAAAACTTTATATACTTATTTAGATAAAAAGTTCCTTTTTGAGATGAGCTGTCACATTTAGATCAATTTTTTTGACAGGTTTGATTGATTTTCATAAAAAATGAATATCACCACTGAATTCAGCATATTTGAAAATGGGTATACATGTGTAAAAAACTTTGTATACTTATTTAGATAAAAAGTTCCTTTTTGAGATGAGCTGTCACATTTAGATCAATTTTTTGACAGGTTTGATTGATTTTCATAAAAAATGAATATCACCACTGAATTCAGCATATTTGAAATATATATGTAACATCAAAAATATTTATAAAAATTTATTAATATCTGAGAAAAATTTGAGCAGACAAATTTTGCCCAGCACTAATAGGGTTAATGATAATTTTAGAGCAAAATCTAGGATCTAATATGCTTATTTTTGGTTTCAGTTTCCAAAAGAGATTTAGCATTCTCTAAGATTGGGAGTCTGGTAAAATAAATATTGTAAAAAATTGGCTCAATCAAATGCCTCAATCTTTGTGAATTTTCTTAATATCACTAGGAGCATTATAAGTAAATAAACTTAACAGATAAAATGAGAGAATTGAGCAAATAATTTGGAAATATATGAAGAACTTAACAATTCAAGGCACAAATCTAATTTAACAAAGTAGCGCCATCATGAAAGTGAGTTGAATGTATAAGATGAGAATTGATATACGAATTGATTAATATAGTGAACATCTACTAAGAATTAAATTATATATTTAAAAAAAAATGAAAAGTATAGAGAATTTATAACCTATAGGGCAATAAAAATTAAAAAAAGTCCTACCAAATACATTCTTCAAATTTATAGTAGACTTCTTTAAAATCCAGCAGCTACTTACACGTTTTAGTGCTATAATTCCTATATATACTTGAATAAAAAGAAATAAATTTTTTTTATTCCTAATCCATAAATTTCAATCATAACAAAGAAAAATAATACGAAGAAAATTTTAATCAAACATAAAACACAAGAGAAAATTTTTTAAATCGATAAAGCATTTTATTAATCGAGATCTCGCTGTTTCAAAAATTAATGAAAAGCAAGAATACAAAATCATAGAACCTATTGATAGTTTTCGGAAAATTATAATTAGAGGTGTGGATTCTAATTTATCGAAAGAAACAGTATTAAGTTCAATATTAAATAAAAATTCCAAAATAAAGGAAGCAATAGACAATGGATGTAAATTTGAATTTGTGTTTGAAAAAATTTATCATAATTCGAGTTTCAAATTTATGGTATTCAAAGTCGATATTTTGGTTTTACGAAAGTTATTGTCATCTCTTAGTGATTCATTATATTTTGGTTTCAAGTTTATAGGGTTAGTGGTTTTATCTCTGTTAAACAGTGTACGTCTTGTTGTAAAATAGGACACTTGAAATCAAACTGTAGAAGCAAAGATTTTCCAAAATGTATGTTTTGTTCAATAAAATAGTCATGAAAGTCATACTTGCGATAAAAAAAATTCACCAGAGATGCACAAGTGCATTAATTGTATTAGTAAAAGATTCACTAAATTCACTCACGGTGCTTTCGATAAATCATGTCCTCTGGTATTGAATGAAATAGAATTTGTTAAAACGAGAATATACTCTAATGTTTGACTGTAATTCTCAACCTGAATGTCGTGATCTTACGTCAACGTATTTTTACCAACTTATTCCATTAGATGCTCATAAGCAATCTTCTTACATAGATTATTTATAGTAATACAGAAAATTTGGTCAAGGGTTTTATTGTCCTAAGTATCAATTGTCAGTCTTTAGCAGCTAAAGTTTCCGAATTAGAAATTCTTATCAATCATATTAACAATTGTATATCCACTGAACTAGATTTGATAGCGCTTCAAGAAACGTGGATTAATGATGCATCCTTTAACATTTTTTTGCCAAACTATGTGTTTTTGAATAGTCCAGCCCATCTGACTAGTCACTCTGGATTGTCCTTTCTAGTACACAAAAAGCATAATTTTACCATAATCAATAACTCAGAGTATAAATTTTTTGAGTCATTCTCAATAATGTTTAAATTTACTAAACAATCAGAGTTTGTCTTCCACAATATATATCGTCCCCCTTCGTTAACTAATAAGTTAGAAGATTTCATTGGTGAATTTTCTGGATTTCTTTCTAAAATTGAGTGTAATAAAAGTTTCATCTTAGGAGACTTTAATGTAAATTTGCTGAAAATAGATTCTGATAGTAGAATAAGTGAATTTCTTAATCTTCTGTTTTGTAACAGTTTTAAACCTACAATAACGCAACCAACTAGACCATTGTCTAAATCTTTGATTGACAATTTTTTTGTACCCTTTAAAGTTCAGTCTTATTTTTCATATGTTTTTTCTACAGCATTGTCCGACCATTTTCCTATACTAATTTCGTTGAGTGATGAGAGTCACGACACTATTAGGCAGTTTAAAAATGTCTTTATTGAGAGTACTTTTGTTTCAAATGTTCGTAACTTTGACTGGAAATCATATCTTAGGCCATTCTACGATTGTCCTGAAATTTTATCTTTTAAATTGAATGATAAACTCAGTTTTTTTGTTCAAAGTAATACAAAACAAGTCTGCAAGATTTCTTGCAGAAGACATATTGATAAACAAAGTAAATGGATGACACTTGAAATATTGAATCTCATTAAATTGAGAGATTGTCTTCACAGAAAGCTAAAAAAATATCCTTTGAATTCTGATTTGAAAGCTAACTTTGTTTTCCTTAGAAATAAAGTTAAGTATAGTATAAAAAAAGCAAAGGCAATTTACTATTCTAATATGTTTCGGAACGTACGTAATAACAAGCTAATGTGGAGAAAAATTAATTCTCTGATGAAAAATAATTTTCAAAGGCCCCAAATGAGTATTTTAGATGAGAATCAATTAATTATTGATAATCAAGTAATTGCTAATAAATTTGCCGATTTTTACTCCTCAAACATAAATTTCAATAATAATCATGATCAAAATTTTGAAAACTATTTGACTCAGTCCGTGTCTTTATTTGAGTTTAGAAAAATAACACTTGAAGATATTTTAGTATCTCTGTCAAAGATAAAATCAAAAACAGCTAATGATATTTATGGTATTTCTCTTGACAAAATAATTTTAGTATTTGATTATTTGAAGGATTATCTTTTGATTACTTATAATTCATGCATTGAGTTTCAGGTCTTCCCCTCATGTTTCAAGTTTTCAAAAACATTGCCGACTTTCAAAAAAGGAAGTCGTAATAAAATAGAAAATTATAGACCGATAAGCATCATTAGTTCGCTTTCTAAACTTTTTGAAAAAATTTTATACAATCAAATTGTGTCATATGTCAATGAGAGTCATATTCTATATAAGTATCAATTTGGATTTAGGCATGGTTACTCAACTACGCATCTGCATTCATTTTTTATTACAGAGATTACTGATATGTTAGAAAAAAAAGATGTACTGGCTCTATACTTGGACTTATCCAAGGCTTTTGATAGCATCTCATTTAATATTCTTATAAAGAAGCTTTCATACTATGGATTTTCAAGTCAAGCCCTCAAGTTAATGAACTCATATTTAATCAATAGGTATCAAAAAGTTGTTATTAATAACTTTTCCTCTAGACCGTTTAGATCTTTCTATGGAATTCCCCAAGGCTCTATCTTAGGTCCCCTTCTTTTCTCACTATATATTAACGACTTCCACCGAATAGATTCAAAATTAAAGTGTCTTTACTTTGCAGACGACATTACAATTTTAGTTCCACTTTCACATTTTTCTAACTCGCAGGACTCGGTCAATGAAGTTATTAATCAAGCAAATACATGGATGATTAAGAACAGTTTGAAAATAAACAAAGACAAAACAAGATATATGATTTTTTCAAATAAAAGTACAAAGTATTCTTTTAACACTGATATTAAGCGTGAATTCACTTTTAATCTTCTTGGATTAACTGTGAATGAAAGTTTGAGTTGGAAAAATCATATAAACTCTATTAGTATAAAGCTAAATAATGTAGCCGGAGTTTTAAAGAGATATAAAAATGAGTTTTCCATAGAAGTGAAGCTTATAATGTATAAAGCACTTTTTTTGCCACATTGCTATTATAGTATTGTCAATTGGGGCTGTTCTAACTTGAACAAAATAAAATGCATTCAAAATCGAACTTTGAAAACAATATTAAGGACGGAACCTGATAGTTTCGATGTCGTGTGTGCAAAAAAGTGTTTATTGAGTGTAAAAGAAATTTATAATCTTCAGATGTCCATATTTGTGTATAAATTGTTTTTAAATCAACTACCTGACGTGTATGATAGCTGGATAGTTCCCAGAAACAGTAGTTTAAACTATAGTCTACGATATCCAAGGATCTATTAAATTCGTCCGTTTGCAAGGTTCTAAAAATACACTCAAGTATAGATCAATTAAACTTTGGAACGGTTATGTTTATAATATTGACATCGAGAATCTCTCATTGAATTCTTTCAAAAACATCATGAAAAAAAATTTAAATTCTCTAGTATGCAATGTCTGTTCGCGAAATTGCTCGATGTGTATAAACTAATTTTTCGCCATATCTTATGCATTCAAAGTAATTATATGTATATTATATATGTATTCACTTATATATTTTTTCTTGTATTGATTTGTTCACCTTTTTCTGTATATATATATATATTTTTTTTTTCTCTATGTATATTAAATTAATGTGTTGTTATATTTTCAACTATGTATTTATATATCACATAAGTTGCTTTATCTGTTCTTTAACCTTTTATGATGTTGGAGTCTGGATGTTATCACGCGGCTTCTTGGCCTTTTAGCTCCAGTCAAGTTTTCTATCCGAAATGAAGTCACTCAAGTCATTCATCATATGCACAACTTTTCTCTTATTTCCCGGTCACATTACTCTGGTCGACCCTTTGCGAATTGTGAAGTTTTTCTCCCATAAAGTTTATTTCCAAATGTTCGAATGAGTGCTTAAAAGTTTTTACAAATTGAAATTTCCATTTATTATCAAATAAATTTACTTTACTTTACTTACTTTATTAAAGTTATCGATGACCTTTAATTTAAAATTTGAACGCCTTTTTGGATTAAGACGAAAAGAGTAGCTAAGAAAAAAAAGAGTTTAAAATATTTTTTATCTATCAAAATTTTTAATTCTATGAAAAATTTAAACTAAGACAACTGTAATATGTATTTTAGGGAATAAGTAAGTATATAAAATAAAAATTATATAAATTTTTAGTTTATTTTGCTTGTGCCCACTGTTTAGAAATATCCTTCAGAAAAAATATAATTTGCTATATTTGGTTGGAGATATCAAAGCACTTTCAGCCGTAGGGCTATATACTCACATTATGATTAAGATGGTTAATAACAGTTTTTGTGAATTGATTTTAAGTATTAAACTGAGAGGTAAACCCTAACAACATTTAGGCTCATTTAACATAACATAATTTTATTAACAAAAAAGGAGGCAAAACAAAACTTATAAAAATATTCGCTCATTTTTTATAGAAAAGAAAAAAAAATTAACAGTAATCAAACATTTTTCTCTTCAAAAATTATTGAGCCTGTTCTTAAAAATATTTAAAGACGGAAAATTAACAACGAAATCAAGCAAAGAGTTTCAATCATTTATCATACGTTGTGAAAAAATCCTTTCAAAAATGACTTTTTGAAATGACTCTTTCTAAACTTGTAAGAGTGAAATCTTTGCAAACTTTCGGAGAATTCTAGTAAAACTTGTGAAATAGTTCTCAAATTACCATTTACAATATTTAATACAGTAACCATATCGTTTCTTTTAAATACGTACATCATCGAGGGCAAATTCAACCTTTTTAGTCTTTTCTTATATTTTAGATGTTTCATTCCAAGAATCTTTTTAGTGATTGTTCTTTGGACTCTTTCAATGTTTGCAGCATCACAGGAATAAAAAAAATAAGCAATGACGTTTCCATACTCTAAAATCGGTTTAATAAGTGTTTTATATAGAAGTAGAGCTGTGTTGGCATTAAACAAAGCGAAGCATTTGTGCAGTTTATGAAAAACTTGGAAAGCCTTTGACACCCTCGATGAGATATTTTCTCTAGAATCAAGATTTGTGTTGAAAATTATACCAAGATCTTTCTGTGTATCCACTTTTTTCAGTTTATGTTCTCCAATGAAGAATGATTTATCATTTTGTAATCCAATTTGTATGTGGGTACACTTGTCTAGATTCAGTTTCATCCCTCATTTATTACACCAATTAAAGATGCTCATTAAGTCAAACTGCAAGCTAGCTTTACCAACAGAATTAGAGACGTTGTAAATGTTAATATAATTGGCAAACACTTTTAGTTAGGAGCTTACTATGTTCAAAAGGTCATTCAGGAAAATATTAAATAACAAGAGACTCAGAACAGATCTTTGCGGCACACCACTTGTAACTGAGTTTTCTGGAGAATAACCCCCATTTACAACAATAATTTTCTATCTTTAAAGAAATCGGTTAATAATGACAGTAGGTTTCTTTTTATGCCAAATGATTCTAACTTATCCATCAAATATTTATGTGGAATGGAGTCAAAATCTTTGTGAAAATCAAGGTAAATCACATGAATTGTATCATTCAGCTCAAGTAGATGAACCAAATCGTTTTGAAACTTTAATAGGTTCGTTAAAGTAGATTTACTATTCATAAATCCATGCTGATTTAAATTTAAAAAAAGTGAAGAATTTCTATGTGACTTGTAATATTCTCAGCTATAAACAACTCAAAAACCTTACAAAGAATTGGGTTGAGACTTATAGGTCTATAATTATGTCTCTAGTTTTGAGTACAGGTATGATTAAAGCTGTTTACAATAAATCTAAAAAAAATTTTCCTCTAAACACTTTTCAAAAAGCATTATAACTGGAACAGCTAAAACATCATGTAGTTTATTGATAATGTAGAGATGTAAGTTATCAATTCCAGGTGACTTAAGCTTTTATTACATATTGTGCCTATATCAAAATTAATGGAGTCATTTGTAACGTTACAAGTGGCAAAAAAATTTGTATTTATAAATGCATGGATTCGAAAAACAAGAACTAAAGTACTCACTAAAAGTATTAGCTCTCTCAACATCTGTCGATAAACAAAACCCAACAGATCCAACTAGTTAAGAGAAATTGTATTTTTTTCTTTCGATTTATGTACGACCAAACTTTTTTAGGACTATCTTTATAGTTTGAAAGAAGCCTCTTCTCATGAAATATCCTAGCTTTGCGCGTCTCTTTTCTTAAAACATTCGATACTTGTTTATACATGGTAATACCTTCGCATCTAAACTTGATAAAAATGGCTAAAAGTTTTTTCTTTTTTTTAAACAAAATTCTATTTCTTCTAGTAAAATAGTCACGAAATTTTTTATTTTACTTTTTCAAAGGAATATACTTTTTTAATAAGGAAATAGAGTTTACTTGTGAAAAAAGAATAAAACTGATCAAGTTCAGAATCCTCTACAGCATTCCAATCAATTTTGAGAAAATTAGAAATAATCATACCATAGTTTCCAGATTGAAAATTATATTTTTTGATTGAAGAAATAGCAGTGCTTGTTATTTTCATAATGTTAAAATGAAGGCACATATGATAATTTTTAACTAAATGATAAGTAAGTCTTAAACTAGAAATGATATCAGGAGCATTAGTAATAAATTAATTAAGTTGGGCGTGACTTTTCCCCCAAACTTACTCAAACTCTTTTCAAAATGTAAAAATAATTGAACTGTTTGATTATTTTGAAAGATTAAAGCGTTTTTTACATTTTTTCCAATTATTTTTCTGCTCTTAAATGAAATATAAGTTTTTATATGCTATTTTTGGATTTTTCACTTCTTTTGCTCCAGTCCTAAATTCTTTTCAAAATTGAAAAAACTTTTATTAAAATTATTTAATATTTATTAATTAAAATTTAAAACATCTAAACAAATTAATGTTTTTAAATTTAAATTAAAATAATTTATTTAATATTGGTAGGTAGGTAGGTAGAGATGTCAAAGCACTTTCCATAACAGAATTGATATGTTTGCAAATGCTTGATAGTGAATAGAGGCAGTTTTTATGTTTATACAGGTTTTAAAAAAATTCTAAAATAAAAGAAAGAAAGGGAAAAAAAGGAGAGGAAAGAGTTGTACAAGTCAGTGTGAATTCCAATATAGCTGTTGAAATAATGCGGAATGCTTTTGAAATAGTTAAAAGACTAAGACAGTGAATTTTCAAAAGGAAAGTTAGGTTTCCCATGATAGAAGACCGTATTGAAGAGCTGAAAAGATGAATGATTTATATATGAAGAGAGAATGTGGAATTTTTAGAGCACATTTGTATGAAATGGCTCTATTTAGTAGAACAACATTTTTTGAGAGTTTTGTGTATCTAATTTTAAAGTGGGTGACCCATTTGAGATCCGATTGGAAGGTGAGTGAAGGCTTCGCTTTTTTAATGGAGCATAGGTAGGTGGGCTTGATTTGTGAGTATGATGCAATGTTGGAGGGCGACGTATCCTTTTTCATGTTTTTAAAAGCTTTGCGGATATTATATTTTTATTAGTTGAGCGTTTTAATCTAGAAATGTGCGTGCTTTCGTTTGGGAAAGGGATTAGAATGTGTGAAGAGTTTAATGGAAGATGATAGCGTGTTATTGAGGTTAAGTGCAGCAGTGTCGATATTGGTGCTTTTGCGTAGCGCGGGCAAAGTTCGTTGGAGATTTGCTGCGACTGTTCGCAAAAATATATGCCAGTGTGCGTCCTTTACGGTATTGAAGGATTAGGAATGTGTATCGCTTGATTGAAAATAAATTGGAAGGTGATGTAATAATGATCCGAAGCTGATGGTTGGTCGGAGATTTCCCAAGTTGAGATAAGATTGTATGTATTTATTGACGCAAGGGTAATGTCGATATGTGAGGAGATGATGTTGTTGTTTAGAATTTAAAAAAAAGGTTGGTTTCTTTGTGGTGTCGCATAAGTCTAGATTTTGGATCGAGATGACATCTAATGCTTTAGCGCCACGTTTATTTTCTTTTAAGTCCCTGAGTTGTGATCGGGCGTTGCAATCGGTTGTGATGATGAGATGGTAAGCGGCGGAGAGTGCTGTAGTGTGAGCTTTTGCTTGATTTAGTGAAAGTGTGAAAACATTTGTAAAAGCATTGGTATTGGAGGGTGGGGAGTAGTATGAGCAAAAAAGGAGAGGAGAATTATTCAAGAAAATTATTGCAAATACATATTGCTTAGACGAAAACTGAGAAAGAAAAATACAGTTTAATGTAGATTTAAGGATACATGCGGAGAAAGTTGTAGGAGGTGTAATGTAAAGAGGCGAGTATGCATTTGTAAGGTAGGTCAGGGAAGATTTATAGGTATATGGTTCGTTAAGAGATAAAATGTCATAGAAAGAGGAGGATAGTAAATTAATAAGGTTATATGCAAAAAGTTTAGCATAAGTATTTGTTTATGATTTGAATATGAAGGTCGTGTAGGTTTTTAATGTGTTGGGCGCGAAAAGGGCAAGCTTCGGATGTAGAAAGATGATTTTGATGGCAATCAGAGCATTCAATTTTAGTGGTATCATTAACAAAGATGCATGCGGAGATGGAATCTCCTCTGTTGCCCCAGTGGTTGCAATGTGGTGACATGGCTTTACATTTTGATGTTGGATGGTTATATTTAAAACAGTTATTGCATTGAGTAAGGCGAGGCTTAAAGAGCTTAGGTTGAAGAATGGTGTGATTGAGAATTATTTTTGGGTTTTCGCAGAGGTGTTTGAAGAGTGTTGTGTTTGTTGTTTGGAAAAAGATTGTGTATGAGTAGAGGCCTTGTTTATCTAGCTGGCTGATAGATGTTAGTGAACCAAGGTTTTTTAGGTAGCAGTTTTTGTCAGAGAAATAGGTGACTATGTCCTCGGTTGGGATATATATGGTGATTCCTGAAAGGATAAATTTCGTGATTGTAAGTGGGAGGTTTTTGGCCGTAATGCCGTTGTTTTTGAGAGAGTTGATTGCGGTTTCTTTTTGAATAGTGTTTTCAAATTGAAAATAAAGTGATCCTTGAAGAGAGGTCTTAGTTTTTTTAGTGTTAATTGGAAATTTATTGGTTTCCATATTTTTATTGATGTTTTTTTTTTAAATCAGACTTCTCGGTTGGATTGGGGTCCAAGGATTTTTTGGTTTGAGGAAGTGTTTAGGTAAGGATGGGTTAGGTTGTGTTTGTATTTTGAGTTGTGATGGTGATTGGGTGTTTTTAATGAGGGTATGGGAGTATGATGATGGGGAGACTTGAGGGTTGTGTTGTCGTGCAAGGTTTGGTGGTTCGATTAGTTGTTCTATTTTAGTAGAACCAACACATCCAAAAAATTTTTTTGTCTAAAAATTATTCCAAAATATTGCTTTTCCAAAATGCCTTAACTATAAGTGAAAAATTCAAAAGTGGCATATAAAAACTTATATTTTACTTAAGAGCTAAAAAATAATTGGAAAAAATATGAAAAACGCTCTAATCTTTCAAAATAATTAAACATTTCATTAATTTTTACATTTTGAATTTGGGTAGTTTTTGTAAAAAGTTACGCCCACCTTATGCATTATATATTACACAAATAACACAATACATTAGACTTACAGTTAATGATCCTAAAATGATCTTGCAAATTTCTCGAAGAGCTTCAAGTTACAACAAGCAGATCTTAACAAAATTTACAGAGTTTATCTGGCAAAAGTATATAAATAATCGATTCAAGTTTGATGGTAAATTCTTTATTCCCTCAGTTTCTTCATCTTCTCTCGTAATCCCGAACAATACAAGTCGAAAAACAGAAACTCTCCTTATGAGCCTTTTTTTATGAAAATAACCTACTCTACTATTTTCTATATTCGTATGACAAGCGTAGATGGCCCAGGCGTCTATGTTCATGCCAGACAGCAATACAAACCGCAACATTTTAACTTCATGCCCTACTATCCCGAACAGCATCAGATCGAAAATGGAGCACTACCTTCTTAAATTTAACAACTTAAATTTTTATCAAAAAATTCCTGATGACGCAACATTAGTTTTGAACTGCTCTCGTCATTTACCTTTTTTGAATTTTTGTAAAAGCATTGTAGAAAATGAAAAGCTTGAACTTCTACACTCAATAACACTGTAATCCCTGAAAAAAATAACCTATTCTAACTCCCCTATTTGAAAATAAGATAAAGTTTTCATACATCCATTCCAGAGTTGCTCTTACCACATACACAAGATAAAAAGAGGATTCAACAAAAACTTCAACCCATTCTGTACTTTCTACACTTCATTTATTCGGCATTACCGTTTTCCTTTTCTATTCTTATTTTATTTGCGTGTATGATGAAGATGTTTCATCAAAAGAACCCATTGTAGCTTCTTTTATAACTTTGAATAAATAAAATAAATATACATTGCAATTTGTCTTTTAATCTAAGAACGGTAATAACCTCAATAGCAGTTATCCAGGATTCCTTTGTACCTAACTATAGGTCCTTGTAGATTACAATATCTTTAGATCCACAATTCACGGCTGATAAGAGGAATTTAGTGAAGAGGTGAGTCTTCAGCCAAGCCAACTGGGATAGGTTTAGGTCGCTACTAAATAGTTCAGCTCCGCGATTCATGAGGTTCAAAGGTATAAAACCCCCTAAGGAACATGTGGACAATGTCAACGATGCAATTCTTTCTGCGGCACGAGAGGCAGTTCCCTTGAAGGGGGTTAGAAAATATGAAAATTTAATTCTGAAGAATGTCCTATTATTTATCAAGGAAAAACGATCTCTCTATAGAACATAAATTCACACTAGGGACCACGAGCAGTGTGAGAAGTAGAAAATTTTCACTGGAGAGGAAGGGGGATGCTCCACTGTGTCCCTTACATAGAAACACAGAAACGTTGTAGGGAACGCCAGATGAGGTCTACTTCTACAAAAAAATCAAAACCTCAAATAAAAGTCACGTGATGATATGCATGTCTAAAACTACATGCTACTACACTTCCTACATTTTGAGATGGATACCATACGTTCTATAGATAAATAAAGTTTTAGTAAGAATTCATATCAGTATGGGTCATATCAAACACTGAAACTACAAGAGTTAGGCTAAATTATTAAATGGCCTACTTACTGGATAGAAAGAATTTCAATTTACAATACAACAATTTTGATCTTTATTTTAACATAAAAAGTGGAATTGAAAATTCTTCGAAAATCACTTTGTTGAGCCTCAAATTAACTTGAGCCTGTTAATTATTGAATAGACTGTCAACAGCTGAGAATGAAGAAAAGCACCACCTAACATCAAATACCTTACTGACTTTCCGGACTCTCCACTCCAAGTCAGTGGCGACACCCTCCAAAAAGCGCTGATTTTTGTGAGAGCGTTGTCTAAAAAGATGGTAAAGTGATTTACCGTGTGACACTTTTTGAAGTCCCATGCACAGTGAGCTCAACTATATGAGCGACACAATAAAAAGATGTCAAATAAGGAACACCAATAAGTTCAGAAAACTTCTTGATGATACCGCCTTTTTGGCTATTCATCACAGATGCACCATCAGATCCAATGGCTAAAAGTTTATTTTTGAGTATTTTGATACTAAGGCCCGAAAGATAGTGTCTAGAAAATAGCGTCAGCTGTCAGGTTTTTCAACTCTGACATTTTCAAAATATATTCTGAACATCTTCTTTTACAGTGAGTAAATTAAGACTAACCCCTATTGAAACAGTAGGCTAACAGTAGTTAATTCATCCATAATAATTGAAAAAATCAAGCATTCACAACTTCGAATATGAGCAATAAGTTCAACTTTCATTTCTTTTGCTAGAAACATAATAATATTTTTGCACGAAGTTCGAAACACACGTAAAGTTTCTTGGTGCCTTGATTCCACGAACTTCGAAGCTTGCAAGCGTTGTTCTTTGAAAGAAGCCATGATTAAATCATTTTCTCTGTATTTGATGATTTCAATAACAAACTTACGGGACTTGGATTTGGAGTACTCGGAAACTTTATCAGATAGCTTTTTTCGCTCTCTCCCTTGAACCCCTCCAACTTGCACACCAATCTCAGTCCATTGCTTTTCCACAAATAAACGAGTGGACGCATACTTTGGTGGAAGAACCATAAAGTCTTTGAACACCTTAAAAAAAGTTTCTGATTTTTTATAATAAGCCCTGGAAGCAAATTTGCCAGGTTTTATAAAGTTGGCTCAGTTAACCCAATTTGGCAATTCGTTTGCTACTTTTGATGTGCAAATATTACAGTACTTTTGCTTTGTTCATCGCTATCGTCAGTTCGAGGAGATTCAGAGCTATTTGATGGCATCGGTTCAATAATTTTAGTTTTATCATCTCTGATCTTTTTTGCCGCAACCTTATTTTAAAAAAATGAGATAAAGACATTTGTCGCTTCATTTCAGTTAATACCATTCACAATGTTGAAAAACTACCATATAAATCAACAAAACAATAAGCTCTGAATGACAAAATGAATTTGATTACAATTCATAGTATATAATTTCACTTACAGTTTATGTATGTAATTTCACACATTAAGAACCTAAGCAAAATGCTACGCAATGCATACGAGAGTCTTGATGATGAATACTCACATACACACTTCCACATTGGTGTTTAATAAATTGTAAAAAGAAATTCGATAGAAGTCTCATTACAACTTCTCAATATTTTTCATTGTCATGTTTCAGGACTGTCTTATAGATGGAGCACACTGAGAATGTAAGCAGAATGAAAAGATACGCATTGCATACGAGTATAGAAACGATAAAACACATCTGCACAGATAGAGCAATATTACCGCTTATGCATGGATGTTACTAAAAATAGTTACATGTAAGATGTGCCACTGGGGGGGGGGGGGGGGGGGGTTAATCGTTCTGTCATTGGGGGGGGGGGGGGGGGGGAATCCCCCATATCCCTCATTACTTCGCACCCTGACGCCGAGACATAGAATTTTATCAATCGATTACAAAAACTCATTAGGAAAAAGCTAAGCGAAACCACATCTAGGAAAGTAACAAACATCACCACTTTGTAATAAAAAATTAAATTAATAATACTAATCTTATTTATTTTATTAAAAGTCCCTAATAATATATAATGTGAAATGACAATGATCTTTATAAAACAAATCATGTTTTAATAATAATAAATATTTTGGCGAAATATCCAAATTTATTTTCTCTTTAAAATGGCATTTTTTTTTCTTTTTAGCTTTTTTCTTCTTAATCTCTTTCAATCCAACTACTACAAAATTTAAATCACTACTACAACCAATATCCTGCTTTCAAAACTTCTCATACAAGTTTTTTTTTAAATTTTATCTTGATTTCCTATTTCTGCTTCTGATTACTATATATTTTTAGAATTTCTCTTTTCTAACTATATTCAAGTTTTACCTTATTTTACATGGATCGTAGGTAATTTTTTTTCAATTCATTTATTTTGTATTATCCTATTAAAATTTATGCTTTTAATGGAGTTTGGCTAATCTTAGTCTTGTTTTACTGACTCAGGAATTTTCTTTCCAAATTTTCTTAAAACTAAGTCTACATATGTTTATATAAATTTTTTCAACCACGGTGTGTTGCAAATAAAAGTAAATCAGATGCATATTAAATTTTGGAAGGGTAACGCTTTAAAAGTTTAACTCATTAATTTATGATTTTCCTTCCTGAAATGTTGAATGTCAAGTCAGAAATAAATTAATATCAATAATTTATCATTGATTAACTAGCCTGTCAGTATTTTTTTTGCAATTTTATCATTTAGAATGTGTCTTTTTTAAGTAAAAATAAACTTTTCCCTGGACTTTTAATGTTTTATTTTTTACAATTTTAGTATAAAGTTTCCACCAGTTGTATGTTTTTTCTGTCGGGTATGGGACGAAGAAATGAAGTTGTGTTGTAAAGAATGCTCCTACAATTTTGATTTAAGATGTTGTAATCTTTCACCAATAGAGCAGGCTTTTTTTCTTTCTAATTTGCACTTTTTTGTTTGTTTAATTTGTTTATATGATGAGAAAATATATAAATATTCGAATGCTATTAATAGAATTGAAAACTATTATAACTATTGGTTAATATAAATTCAAAATTTTCTTTTATTATTGATAAAATCACTCCTTTTTTTGAAAGCTGAAATTTTTTTTTGAATTGTCCAGTTTACGTATCTGTCAATCAATTTTTTTTGAATGTTTTGATTGACTTTTCAAATTTCAATCAAATTTATAATTTGCAATTTTCAAACTTCTAGTGACTTAACTTCTAACAGATATAATATAAGATTGATCGATGAATTTTTGCCAAAAATTTTTTAACGAAAGTTAACTACTTATTATTTGCGCTTTCTAATTATAGTAATGGCGCTTCTAGTTATATTAACTATATTTTTTTATTTTGAACTAATTATAGTAGCGCTATTAGTTTAATTATAACTCAATGAATGGTACAATTCATTTTATTAATATGCAGCTAAAATTCAGGTACAATAAAACTGGGATATTTAAATGATTACGATACTGTTTATGACAAATTTTTGTAATTCTCGAGAATAAAAAATTTCTTAGAGTGTTGCTTATTGCATATTTTTTTACTGAACGTTATAGAGCAAAATTTACTTTTATATTATATTCTAATTTTTTCAACATTCACTAGTTTCATTCTTTAATATGATCAACTTTAAATTAATTCATAGAGTATAAGTAAACACAAAAAGATACAAAATGCATCACCAACTAAATACGATTGAAAAATTGTTTCAAAAACAAAATAAGAGATAATTTTATTGTTAGATTTTTTTTATCAATTTTCATGTATTAATAAAATCAATAAAATGAAATGAGTAAAATATAGCCCTTAAAAGGGCTTTGGTTTGAATATGAGCAAAGAATCAAATTCTTTCAAATGATTTCAGATTGCCATCTCTTTAACTTTAAGCAAAATCTACTTCTAAGTATTCCTAGAAATAAATAAAAATATTTATATATTTTTGAAATATCAGAACATAAGGTTCAATATTATCAATGAATTTTGGAAAGTATGAAATTTAAAGAATAAACTTATCAAATTTTTTCCTAATCACCCTGCTGCTTCAAGATTCCTTATGAAAACTGAATTTTTCAATTAAGAAATGTATAGGCTAGATATACAATGATAAGATAACAGCCTAATTCATCAGAATTTTTTTTAGAGTTTAAATAGAAATAACACATGACTAATTATTATAAATGACAAAACAAACAAAAATTACTTGGTCAATTATTGCCACTCTGAGTTTCCAACAAATCGCTCAAAGATGCCAAAAAAACTGAAAACAGATGATCTTTTGGAAAGTTGCTCCTCCAAACAAACTCATCCAAATATGATCTGAACAAATATCTTTTCCGAATTGCCTTTTAAACTTTCTTTTTGCTCTCATCCATAAATTTTCTATGTTTTGTGCAGGGGCGCACATCCTCAAAATTATTGGGGGGCAAATTTTTTTTTGCAATTTTCACAATTAGTGGTCTGCAAATGCCACGGGAGAACAAATATTCAAGCAATCCTTTAAAATAGAGTGTATTCAGCGCATACGTAAATTTATAAGACTACTTTATATTTTTTTACAAAATTGGTGAAATTTAAAAACTATTTCCAACGAAAATATTTTAATTAAATGTGCATATCGCATATACACTAGTTTAAAAAAATTCAAAAGCTTTTCATTTGAAAATGAAGTACAGGCACACTACATGAATTGATTAAAGGATATTATTTGATCGATAGAAAAAACAACTGAAACAAATAACTAATATATTATTTATTAGGGATAATATTTCATCCCTAATGATCTTAGAAACACTTTAGTTTGATGAACTCATCCCACTTACCACAATTCAATGAATCAGAAGTCTCATCATGCCCACGATAGGACATTTCACATTTAGAAAAAAAAATGTGATACTGAAGCAAAACTTTTAAATAGTTACGGTTTTCAGCCAAAATAGAGTTTCTGTTGGGGTCTAAAATTGAATCAATAGGAGCTATTACACCTGTGTCTATTTGTATGCGTGTTTCCCAGCGAGACATGGAAAGACAGTGATCACTGCTCTGTATATGTTTGTAGAAACCTTTATTTGTTTCCATCGCTTTTCGCCAGTTATTAAAACCAGTTATCGTAAACGCATTTTCACACTTCGAAGTTTTTGTACCAAAACAGTGGCATGCATAACAAAAAGCCCGGTCTTTAGTTATGCTATACTCTAACCAACTAAACGTTTCATACTACGCCCGTAAAAAAGACCTCTTTTGGGAATCTTTGCGAAACTGAACTTTTGGTTGAGTTGGGCCAGTAGTGAGAGTTCCCAGGTCAAAAGGATCGCTTTCTTGTGAAAAATATGAATTACTAGTACTACTAGAACTCATTGTAGTTACAGTTTCTTGGAGAGTGCCAGAGATTTTTTGAGTTTCATCGATATTTGTGGATGCAGAACTCTCACAATTAGTTTCAGTTTTTTTTAAAGGTGAAAAATGATAAAATATCACTTTGACTAATTTTCCTTTTATGCTGCATTGTAAAATTTCAAGATCTACAAAAAGAAAAATAACAACCTTTATTTGAACTTTTGCAATGATTTGCATATAATTACTTTTAAGTAAAAAAGTCTATTAGAAAAAG
>JAUIRK010000961.1:0-142666 GCA_030549495.1 Nectonema munidae | reverse complement strand
TATAGTTAGAATATTGTTAGTGTTAACGTTATTGTTAACATAGTTAGAATATTGTTAGTGTTAGTATAGTTAGAATATTGTTAGTAAATTTTCAATGAGTAAATCAAAAGTTTCTTATCTAATATCAGATGGACTTGGTCTTTATTTCAAAAAAGAATTTACTACAAATATAAGACTTGAATTTGACGAGTCAAGTAATGCTCAGCAGATAAAACAGTGTGATATTGTAATTAGATTTTGGAATGAGAAAAAAGGCGAAGTAAGTAGTATGCTTTTGAAAAGCATAATGTTTGGTCATGCTAAAGCAAAAAATGTTAGTGATGCAATTATTGAAGCTTTAACAGAAGATGAATATCGATTACCTTTATGTCAACTGGTTTCTTTGAGTGGAGATGGTCCAAACATTAATAAGGCAATATGGAAAAATATACAAACATATTTCAAAGAGCTGATTTTCCCGCGTTGGTTCCTTTTGTTCCTTGCATCTTGCATACTCTTCATAATTCTTTTAAAAAATGCTTCGTCTCTATGGACAAAACGCAGAACAATTATCAATTGATATTTATCAATGGTTTAAAACTCATATTTGTCAACGAGAAGACTACACATATACTTTAGAAGATTTTGTCTGGGTGTAGAGTTTCTTATTCGTCATTTACAATGTCGTTGGTTAACTCTCATTACAACGTATTATGAAACACTGGTGTTCACTTTGTAAATATTTTTTAAAAGACTTACCTAAAAAAAGTAAAGGCGATCATACTTTGGTTCAGCTTGAAAAGAACAATCGATACAAGAGAATATGTGATTTTCTTTCAAACAAAGACGTTCTTGCGGAGGTTCAGTTTGTCATTTGTGTTGGTGTTTTGCTTCAGCCTTTTCTAACAAAATTTAAAAAAAAAAAGAATCTATGATTCGATTACTTTATGAAGAGTCACTTTTTTTGTTGCTAACTTTTCTCAATAGATTTGTCAAACTTGACTTAATTCAAAACAAATCTAGACACAAGCTTCAAATTATCGATATTTTTCATATTGAAAACCTATTTTATTATGAAAATAGTCACAAACACTACAAAGACATTAGAATTACTTGATGAAACTAAAAAACACGTAATACTGAATGACATAAAAAGGTTTTATCAATCTGTCAGTTTTTATCTTCAAACCAAGTTGCCTCTTAATGACACATTTATTAGATGTGTAAGATGTCTACATCCTAAAATAAGAAATTCAGACAAGTCTCTAGTTCTTATTAGAGAATTATGTTCAGCTTTACCTAACATTGAAGACTGTTCTATTGCAAAAATTACAGATGAATGGAAGTTATACAGGGCTGAGCCAATTAATGACAATGAGATATACAACTCAAATAAAGAATTTTTAAGAATTGATCATTTTTGGAATAAAGTGTTTCTTCGTACCAATCTTTCCGTGGATATTAAATATCCCAACTTGAAGAAATTAGTTATGGCATGTCTTTGCATTTCGCATGGTAACGCCGACGTAGAAAGGGGTTTTTCTGTTAATAAAAAGATGTTAACTTCAGAGAGATCTTCGTTGTCAATTTCATCGGTTAATGGGCTAAGACTTGCGAAAGATGCTATTCGTATGTACAAAAATATAATAGACATTCTTATTACAAAGAACTTTATTTCTGCAATCAGAAAAGCTCATTTAAAATACTAAGAAAGAATACAGGCAGAACAAAAAGAGAAGCTTCTTTTAGAGAATAAAAAGAAATTGGAAGAACAATTAGAACAAGAAGATAAAGAAAAAAAAGAAAAAGACCGGGAGTCTAAACGTAACATCGATGAAAAAGAAAAGCAAATAAGAAAGAACGAAGTGGAATTGAAAACAGAAATGGAGAAGGCAAATCAAGTTTTTAACGAAGCAAATTCTAGATTGGTTAAAGCTATAACATTAAAAAATTTTACTGAAATGAATATAAGTCAAGGATTATTGAATGTGGCAAAGATAAATCTTGAAAAAATAACACAATCATTTAAAAGATGTATTGATCAAAGAAATGATATTGGTAAAAAGAGAATTCGAATGATTAATTCTTACATTAAGCAATAAAAGTGTTTTTTTCTTTGAAATTTTATCTATACATTGAATTTTATTAGTTCCTAGTTTTTACTTATTCTTTTATATGAATATCCTACTTTTTTAATATTCGCACCTGGAGGGTCTGTGGGAGGTGAGGGGAATGTGTTCGTGTGAAGTGAATGAGTTGATTTTGTTTCGTTAAATTTTACTTTAAAAGATTTTACCACTTTCCTTGTGAAGGCTTTTCTTTTATAGAGTTCTTCCATTTAAGGACTACTGAATTTATATGTTCTGTTTGCCTTTTTGAGTTAAAAAAAGATAAAGTTTTTTTTTAAATATTTTATTGAAAAAAGATAATGAACCTTTAGTTAAAAAATTTAAAGCTATTTAATACAGTGATCTAACATTTTAAAAAGTTTTGTTATTCTACATTCCTTCTGATATGGTTTCCATGTCTTTTTTTTTAAATGGAAACTGTCTGTACAATTCTTTATCCATTTTTTTATGTGGAGATGAAAGTCTAACATCGGAAATTAGATATAAATCAGCAAATGATCTGAACATTTTTACAGAATACTATCTAAAGGAGTTATTTTCAAAAGAACTTTATAAAGTTGCTGTAGATATAGAAGAAAAAAGTTTTAAAATTAGTTTTGATTGTTTATTTTTTTCAGTCTATTCTCTAATGGCAGATACAACTCTCATTGGTTGTCTTATACAGTCATTCTATTCAAAAATACAGGAATCCAAAGTTGCTAATATTCTAAATTGTTGCTTCTTTCCTAGAAATAGTTTCAACTCTGATCAAATAATCAGAATTTTTTTGACTCGCCCTAAATTTAATAAAAAAAGTGAGAAAATTTTTTATCCAAATCATTTTATTGCATTATTATTAGAAAATCCATTTTTTTCACAAAAGTGACTCTTTCAAACTCCAATCTAATTCCCTCTTGGAAATTGCGAGAATATTCCTGAAATTCCTATAAAAAATTGGTTAGTTGTCAAACTGAAAAATAAAGTTTTTTTTGGGTACTGAAGATGTTATTTTTATTCTAAATAATTATCAAGATTCTCTACGTACTGTTCCTGATAGACCAAAAGAGAATGAATATTTTGTGATAAAAAATGTATAGAAATAACAAAAATTATTTTTATGATAGTTATGGTCCATGGGTCACAATTTCTAGTGGAAAAAAAGTTTAATGAGAAAATTGAAGATACTTTGGTCCACAATTATAAGAAAAATGATAGGTTTTATAAATTATTTTCGGGTCAAAAAACAAAAGGAAACGAAAATGGTCTTCAAAGCGAAATTTTGCGTAAAATTAATAATTACATATTTATTTAACAGATGAGAATGTTCAAAAATCAATAGCTTCTTTGCCCGAGTCAACTGTTAGACGTAGGTGCAAGGTAGGCTTTGAGGAAGTTCATGGAACCGAGCATGAGAAAAGAAAAGATGCTCTTTCTAAAACTTCGTCTGTTTGTAATGTATGCGGTATTTCGCTCTGTAAAAAACATTCAGTAATCGTATGTCCTGATCATGTATGGCCTGTGCATCGCCTTGACGTGTTGAAGGAGCTTATACCGTTTAATGGTAACAAAATGATGAAAAACAAATTATATTATTAAATATAAACTTTTTTAGTTATTTATAATAGAGTTATAATCACAAAGTTTGCCTTCAAATCGTTTATGCAAAGAGAAAGTTCAAAAAAGAAAATTTTTGTTTTTTTGAATCCTGTTTATCAAAAAAAAGACCAATTTTCGAATAAAGTTTTTCTCCTTTTTTTAAACTATTTTTATTATCCTTGACAGTTTTTAATAAAGGAGATCACTTTTTTTTAATACTGCCAGTAATTATTAAATAAAATAGCAAATTTTATGCAGAAAACTCATGTTGAGATGAAAATATTTTTCATTTTAGAGAAACGATACGACAACCAAATGAATAGATATAAAAAACGATAAAATTTTTATTATAAATAAATTATGTTTCAACTTTATCATCTTCGTTCATTTGTATATTGTTTGATTATACGTATAAAACTTTCTCAAAATGGTTAAACACGAAACTTATTTAAATTGACCGATTCAACTTGTTTCGAGATATTGTTGGTATAAACGAACTGTCTTTCTCCTTCAAATAAAATGATGCGCATCAAAATATGCATCTACAGAATCCTTGTTATGTATTTAATTAATTTCATTAAAAAATACCCTCATTGAATTCGGTATAAAATCTCGTTTTATTTCCATATCATTTTCAGTTATATTTTCTTTTTATGCAATTTTGTTTTGCCTACTTATAATTCTATTTGTTCTGTGACAAAATAAATTACATATATAGCTACGTATAACTATTTATTTTTATATGGTCTGATGAGTTGGTTGTGGTGGGAGAGTTGTTGGTTTTAGCGTCCGTTATATATTTAAGGTTAACGACCTTTGTTTTGTGCGCATCTTTATATGCGCACAATAATAGTATTTTATCTTATATTAGCTTTATATTTTATATGGTCTGATGAGTTCGTTGTTGGTTTTAGCGTCCGTTATATATTTAAGGTTAACGACCTTTGTTTTGTGCGCATCTTTTTGCTTTTACGCTAACTAAATTCACACGTTATGGCAACATAGATTTAATTTTAACGCATCATACCAAATACACGCATTTGATTGGTTTAAGCCCTACTAATTTTTTTGTTTGAACATGCATAGCTTGGTGTGTCTTGAAATGTTTTCATTTACGCAATTTGCACTACCAATCGTACCACCTTTATTTGGAAATACTAATATTTTTACACATATCATTTTAAAACAAACAATATATATTTATACAATAAAGTCTGTATTTAGCGCACTATACACAATGGGGTTCACAAGTAAAGACACGCAATTTACAAAGTTTACCTTGGATAAAATTTCAGAAAAATATGCTCTACTAGAACAGGATGAAAGCATAAACATGAACGAGATAGAAATTTTCATAGAAGCACTAGAAAAAAAATATGAACAAGAAATAGAACAAAAAGAAGGAAAACTTGATAAAAGTGTGAAAGGGATTAATGATGAAAATTTGAATTGCCAAGAAGGAGTAGGAAACTCAAAATCAAAAAGTATTAAAGAAGAAGAAAAAGGGAGACGAGTAAAGGTTAATAAAAAATCTGCAGCACTGAAACAAAAAGAAGATATAAACATAGCAGAGTTGGAAACTTTCATTGACGCAATAGAAAAAAAATATGAACTGGATATAGAAGAAAGAGAAGGAAAACCTGAGAAAAGGAAGCGAAATGAAGAAGATAAAAGTGTGAAAAGAATCAATGTTGAAAATTTGAATAACATAGAAGAAGTAGGAAACTCAAAATCAAGAAATATAGAAGAAAAGAAACCGCGTTATGTAAAAATTAAAAGTAAAGCAGAACTGAAACAAGAAGAAAACATAAGCATAGCCCTTGATCATTTCAGTGAAGCACTAGAAAAAAAATATGGACTGGATATAGAACAAAGAGAAGGAAAACCGGAGAAAAAGAAGCAAAATGAAGAAGATAAAAATGTGAAAGGAATTAATGTTAAAAATTTGAATTACCATGAAGAAACAGGAAATTCAAAATCAAAAAATATAAATGAAGAAAAGAAAACGCGTTATGTAAAAATTAAAAGTAAAGCAGAAAAACTTAAACCGAAAGAAAACACGAATAGACCCTGGTTTAAAATTTTTGTTGACACACTAGAAAATATCTATGAGCAAGATATAGAACAAAAAGAAGGAAAACCTGAGAAAAGGAGGCAAACTGAAGAAGATAAAACTGTGAAAAGAATCAATGTTGAAAATTTGAATTACCGAGAAGAAGTGGGAAACTCAAAATCAAGAAATATTAATGTTGAAAATAAAAGACGTTATGTAAAAATTAGAAGTAAAGCAGAACTGAAACCAGACGAAAACATGATCATGAGAGATATTGATAATTTCACTGAAGCACTAAAAAAACAATATAGACTCGATATAGAACAAAAAAGAGGAAATCCTATAAAAAGAAAACGAACTGAAGATAAAATTGTGAAAAAGATAAATTTTAAAAATTTGAATTACCAAGAAGAAACAGAAAACTCAATAGCAAGAAAAGTAGAAAATAAAAGACGTTACGTAAAAATTAGAAGTAAAGCAGGAAAATGTGTACCACAGAAAGAATACGAAAACATAAACATAGTAGAAATAGACAATTACATTGCCGCAATAGAAAAAAAATATGAACTAGATATAGAATAAAAAAAACGAAAAGCTGAGAAAAATAGACGAACTCAGCATATAAAAGGTAAGGAAAAAATATTTTTGTATGCTTTAGAATGTCTGTATTGTAACTAAGTTTGTGTTAAAGAGCATTAATTAAACCCAAAATAAATTGTAAGTGATGGTGAGACCCAATAAGTTAAAACTCTGTACTTTATAGTATCCAATCTAGTTTAAAACTGAGTCAAATTTTAAGTCAAATTCTAAGAATTGAATCTGAAACATCTTAGGAAGTTTCTTCTTTGTTTTTTAAGCGATAATTCATATTTCTGACTTGCTTTATGCTACCTGGTTCATTTTCAATGTATTCAGTATTTAAAAAGAAATGGTAAAGCTTCTTAGGTTTAAATTCGTGATATTTTTCTATTTTTGTTTCTTCATTGTGCTTTTTGGAATTAGAATGAAAATAATATTTTTTAATTTATAAATCGTTAGGATTATGTCCATTAGTTGAAAGAAATATGAGAGCTAACAGAAAAATTTTCGGCTTTTTGGCAATTGTTAAACTTATATTTACTTATTTTTTCAACAGTTTTAATAACATTGATTTCATTTTTTTCACTTGTATTCAGTTCCAAAAATCCACTCTTCCAGTTATTTAAAAAGTTGTTAGATATTTCTTTTCTTTTACTTTGCAGAACAAAATGATTTTGAGTAAAAAATTTATCATTGGGCTAAAAAATATTTTGGTACAGATAATAAAAATAAACTATTTATTGTTTTCTTGACATTTCTGCCCAAAATTTTCTTGTTGAATGGGTTAGAAATTCAAAATTCTCATAATTTGGGAAAAAAATAACATTAAGAACTTCACTTGCTGCAAAAAAATAGATAAACTCTGGCAAAAATTAATTGTAGAAGTTAATCAAAGTTAATTAGAGTAATAAGGATTTATAACAATGTCATTCTGAAGATTCTCGTTTACATGTATTTATAGAAGAAACACACTTTTCGTAAGCTTCGATTTATTTTTTAAATTACAGAGCATTGTAATTTCTCATTTTAGTAGAAAACAAAGTGGAATAGGGCTCCAGGCGAAACCACTATAAAAAAAGCGTACCAGGTGTAGTACCTCTTGGGTGGTATGGAAAACTACACGTAAATTAATTAAAAAATGCAAGACAAATCTTATGTCTGGATGTATTGGTTTGAAAACAAATTTATATGCACTGTAAAAAATGCGTTTAGAATTTAAACACAGTATTAGGTGTGTGGTTATTTTTGTGTTTAAATAATGTTTAAAACCTAAACACTTTACACCTAAAAACACATTCAAAGGAAAATATTTAGCATTTAAACATATTATATTACATTTAGACATTTTTATGTTGAAAAATTTTTTATAATCTTAAACACCATATAAAATTTCCAACTATTCCGTTTTGTGTTTAGAGTTTAAACAAAAAAATTAAACAGTATCTATTTAAATTTTCCATATAGGACAGATAGATGTCATTAAAATACAGAATTATTTTTTATAGCATTAAAGCTTATCTCATGTACATCTCAAAAGAGTATGCGTGATGTTTTTAAAATATGAACACTTTATGTGTTGACAGCAGCATCTCAATTAAAAATAACTATCAATTAAGTATCTAAAATCTAAAAAGATCTTTTGTTCAGTGTTTTTTATCATTCAAAAAATTGTAAATTTTGGATTCTATTTTTAGCCCTTGAACTTGATAAAATGACAAAAATTCCAAATTTGACCTAAAAAAATTAAAAAATCATTCGATTTATTTCAAACAAATTACATATTTGGAATCAGCGTATCAAACTCTATCAGAATACGTTTTAATATTTTTGAATTTTCCATTTTTTTAAATTTCCGATTTTTTAGGCCTTTTCAAACGGCCTCAAAATTATGACTTCACATATAATTCAAAAAAAATCAAGTTTTATATATTTTTAGAATCCTCTTATCATTCTGAATAACAATATTAACTTTATTTTACATTAAATCTTTTTATTCAAAAAATTTTCATATATAGTATATGATGTACTTATTTTAGCCAATCAAAAAAATTCATTTGCAATAAAAAAATTTTACATTCTCAATATATCCAATTAAATTAATGGCTGATGGGTTTATTTATTCTTCTCAGGAAAGATAATAAATTTGTATGTTACTGTTTCAAATCTCTATTTTTAATAAAACAAGATTCTTTATTAAAGTTGTTTTTTTAATTTATAAATTTTGTATTAGATTTCTAAAAATTGATCATTTTTAAATAACTAAAGTTTTATTAAGATTTCTTTAAAATCTAAATTATTTTTATAAATTTTATTTTTCAGTAATAGATTTCTATAATCTAAATTATTTAGTTTATAAATTTTTTTTTCTAAACTCTATTACTTTTAATTTTTAAGTATTAAGAGATTTCAATAGATTTAAATCTATTTTTTTTATTTAAATAGATAGATCTTTCTACTTTTGATAAGGTTTTTTAAATTTTATATAGATTACATATAATTTATTTATATTGTCTGCTTTAATTTATTTTTAATGATAATAATCTAATTGCTAATTCTATAGATTTAGTACGAATCTATTTTTAATTTAAATAAATAGATCTTTCTACTATGTTTTTTAGATTTTATCTACTAAATTGTCGGCTATTAATGATCTTTACGTGTACTAAGGATGATATTTGGGGATATAAACGACTATTAGGGGTACTAATGATAGGGGTACAAATGATCTATATGGGTACTAATGATCTTTACGGGTTCTAAAGATCTTTATGGGTTCCTTAAGTGGATCTATAATCACGGTACCGATGATCTTTGAGAACACCTAGAATCATGGGGGTACCAATTATCTTTCACAGGACCTAGAATCACAGTACCAATGATTTTAACAGGACCAAGTTAAGGGGGTACCAATGATCTTTATTAGGAACTAGAATCACAGTACCAAACATCTTTAACAGGACCTAGAATCACGGTGGTACCAATGATCTTTAACAGGACCTAGAATCACGGGGGTACCGATGATCTTTAACAGGATCTAGAATCACGGGAGTACCAATGATCTTTAACAGGACATATATTAAAGGTATCAATGATCTTTAAGTGGACCTAGAAAAATAGGCTTATATTAGTTATAGATAGTAAATGTTTTGCTTTTGTTTTAAATTCCAAGTTACAGTAAAACGATACAAAACCTACTAGATAAAGGAGAAATTTACAAAGAATTCGATAAATTTGTTGAGGAAACGGCTTATCATCTTCTTTCATTAAATAATATAAATAATAAAACTTCTTATTATGAATTTTTTTTATAAATATCTCGTGTTTTTTGGCTAATTTTAATGATTTCAATTTTTTGTTAGTATGGCTGAACTGCTTAATAGCACTCAAGATTAGTTCGATGGAATGGATTATAAAATTATTCACAAACTTAATATTTCATGATCCTTTTTTATGTTATTCAAAACTTGTTATGAATAAACAAAATTTTTTATAGGCAACGGCGATACAATCCTATATGAAAAATGAAGAGTTGTATAGCAAAGCAGCCATACTACCAAAAAGGTCCCATAACTTTTGTAAAATTTCTAAGAAATGAAGGTCAAAATATTCAATTAAAACACAAAATACTTAATTGATATGTGCTTAGAACCTCATCACAACATTTTAGAACACTTTTTATCAAAACGGAAGGAACACGTAAAATTTAAACATTTTTTTCTGAACGCATAAAATTTGAACGCGTTTAGATAAAAAGTGTTTGTAAAAACGGACACTTTTTGTGTTTAAAAATGCGTTTATAATTTAAACAGATTTTTTACAGTGTGCCTGGATATCATATTCATGTATCGAATAAGATTAAAGATGAAAGCCTTCAAAAGTTTATCCAATAAAATTTTCGCTTACTACGCTTACAAAGTTCAAAATTCCATCCATGTTGTTTCCAATATAATTTTTGTGTTACTGTAACAATAAAACAATGAAGATCTTCATTTCACAACAAAATGCTAGTTAGAGAAAGACGAATGAACAAACAAGAACACACACATACACATATATTTATAAGTATAATGCTCAATTTAATTTAGAATGGAAAGTTCCATTAACAACCAGAAGGTATATACAATTAACAGGTAATTAATATGGATTAACTCAACAGTTAAATCGTAAATACAATTAACTTGACATTGTTCTAATATGACATTCACCCAATGTAGCAAATAATTCACCAAGATTATTTGAAGTTAGATTTTGATTTTATCGTCTAATTTCTAATTCGAAGATTTATTTTTGAGATCTAAAATATAAAAATTAATTTAAAAAAAGTAACAAAAATGATTCATACTTTTAAAATCTTCTTTACCTTGATTTTTTGCAATGTTATGCTGCTTTTTGATTACTGACCTGCCATCAGAAGAAAACATTCTGCTTTACAAAATCACGTTGATTAATGGAAATAAAATTGTGGTACAAATTTTCCTTTTCTTGTTCGCACAACTTTCCATAGTCGTGAGTAGAAATTCCGAATTTTTTAAGTTGATCAGAAATGTAAAAATTCCCAGAAGCTCTAATTACACTTTATCATAAGTTCTTCATACTTGACTTGATCATAAAGAGCATCAATCATCATACTGATTTTCATTGGCTTCCAGTTCTGGCTGCTTTTAACCCTATTAGTGCTGGGGGGGGGGGCGTAAAACGCCCCCCTTCACTAAAAAATTAATTGTAGAAAATTGGCTGAATCATAACCCTTCAAATTTGGTGACTTTTCCTAAAATCGCTAGCTGCATCTTTTGAAACCATTTTCTTGGTAGTTGAATGACCCCTTCATGTTCAAAACTGTCAATCAAAATCAAAAATTAAAATTTTTCAGCAAAATTTTGACATTATCTGTTCTTAACCTTATAACTTAGGATCTATATTATATAATACCCTCAAAATTTATAATTATATACAGTTTGGAACGCATAACACTTTATATAATTTTTTCAATAATGGCTACTTTTTAGAAAATGTCAATCAAAATTTTGATTTCTATTTTTCTATGGTGTGATGTGTTATAGCATAGTTGTATGTTTTCTGTGTATTTTTGTGCTGTATGACGAACTCGCATCTGGTTGGTTAATTTCATGTTAATGTACAATGGTGTGATGATGATTATTAATTTTTAGCATATTTCTATCTTTTGACTCCATGACTGTTTATGCTGAGGTGGAAAATGAAAATGAGCACTCATTTTCCTATAAAATACCTCATATGGCACATGCGTCTCTTACAGCCTCTGAACAGTAAGTCTCCTGAGCTGCCTTCACGCGGCGGGGTCGTTTAAAACTAAATGATCTTGAGGCAAAAGCGAGTAACAGGTCTTTAACCTCGTATAGCTCCGGGTGGACCAAGCTCGTTAGCTTTGGACAGCAGTTGTTCTAGGAGAAAATAACTCTGATTCCAAATTACCACTCCCTTGCGGGTTAAGTACTTGGTTGTACAAAGGCTAAAGGTTTCCAGTCCTGAATACAAACACTGGTTGGCGTCAGGAAGGGCATCCGGCTTGTAAAAATTCTGCTCCAATTTACTTTGCAATGATCTAAAACTCTATAGGGCGGGGTACAGCCCGAAGTACTCCGTGGGTCCTTTCAGTAACCTACGTCAAAAAGAACACTGAAAAAAAAACCAGAGAGAAAGAATAGTGTGGTAGATCATACTGACAAAATTTCTTGTAATGTAATAAGATTAGCTTCATGGAATGTCGGCACAATGACAGGAAAAGCGAATGAAATTGTAAAGGAGATGATAAAGCGAAAGATTGAAATAGCCTGTGTACAGGAGACTAAATGGAAGGGTAATGCTTCTAAAATGCTTATTCAAGGATTCAAAATTGTTTATACCGGCTCAACTAATAAAAAGAATGGTGTAGGAGTAATTTTGAGTAAAAAATGGCATGAAAAGATAATTGAAGTGAGAAGGGTAAGTGACAGGATAATTTTATTGAAATTAAAGGGTTTTAATGAAATTATTACTGTTGTGTCAGTGTATGCACCACAGATTGGTTGTAATAGGGAGGAGAAAGATGTTTTTGTTGATAAACTTGATAATTTACTGTCGGAAGTCGCAGAGAGTGAAACATTAATTTTAGCAGGTGACTTTAATGGTCAGATTGGGAAAAATAGTGATGGGTATGAGGGAGTCCATGGTGGACAAGGTTTTGGCAAAAGGAACGAAGAAGGCAACAGAGTATTAGACTTGGCACAGAGAAATGAATTGACCATCTGCAACACTAATTTCAAGAAAAAAGATGATCATTTAATAACGTATAGTAATGGAGGCAGAAATAGTCAAATAGACCTTTTAATGGTCAGACAGGAGAAAAGAAAATATGTCAAAAATTGCAAAGTTATCCTAGGGATTGATATTGTATCGCAGCACAGAATTGTCATGATCGACATGCTTATATCTAAAGAACAAAGGAGAAAAGTAAAAAAGATAGGGCGATTCAGGACATGGCTACTTGAAGACAGAAAAGTTCAAGGAAGATATCAAGAGTTAGTTGAAAATGGTTTGAAAGAAAAACAAATAGGTGATAATATTGAGGAAATGTGGAGTCATCTTAGAAAGAATCTGTTGACAGCAAGTTTGATTGTGCTTGGTAGAACGAAAGGTGGTAGAAGAACTCAAAAAGAAACTTGGTGGTGGAAAGAAGAGATTAGAGAAGTATTAAAAGCTAAGAAGCAAGCTTTTAAAAAATGGCAGGTAAGTAAGTTGGAAGAAGACAAACAAATGTATAGACTCAAGAAAAAAGAATCTAAAAAGATCATTGCGGTATCAAAAGTAAGGGAAACAGACAAAATGTACGAGGCACTTGATAGTAAGAATGGTGATAAGCAAATTTTTAAACTTGCAAAGGCTAAGCAAAGAGATATCAAGGAATGTGGAAATATCGACATTATAAGGGACAAAGAAGGAAAAATTCTTTTTAAAGAAGAAGAAATAGAGGAGAGATGGAACTGGAAAAAATTTTGGCTGAACGTTTAAGAAATCAAGTTAGATAACCAGTTTGGATTTATGAGAGGAAAGAGTACAGTAGATCCTATATTTATAGTTAGACAGGTGATGGAAAAGAGACTTGAAGGAAATCAGCCTTTATTCTGCGGTTTTGTAGACCTAGAGAAAGCGTATGATAGGGTTCCAAGGGATGTTGTGTACTGGAGTCTAAGAGAAAAAGGTGTAAGTGAAAAGTTAGTGAGACTAGTTAAGGAAACCTATAGAAACTCTAAAACTTCCATCAGAACAATGAACGGATACTCACAGGAATTCGACATAAAAGTAGGGTTACACCAAGGTTCTGCATTGAGCCCTTTTCTTTTTGCAGTTGTTATTGATGAAATCTCCAAAAATATCAGAAAAGAAGGAGTACATATTCAAGACTCTGGCGAAAACAGACAACATTTTTTTCTAATGCGAGAAGGAAAAAAAGACTTATTCGCTTCCAAAATTTAAATGCAATTTAATTTTTAAATACTTTATTTATGTACCCAAACTAAATTTCTCGTTGTCCGCAATTTTTCGTCAAGGAGGCTTCACTCTTCCTTTCTAAGTCTATGTTTTCTTGTTTGGCCTAATATACGGTCCAGAGACCTATACTTCAGGTCCGTATTTTACATTTAAAAAACGTTAAGCTATAGGATTTCAATTTTTTGTCCTAAAACTTTTAAAGTGTTTACGATTATATACACAGATTTAGTGAAACTATATACATAATATATACAGGACTCCTAAAAAGACAAATTTTTGAAGACACTTTTTTAGAGGAGTTTAAAGCTTTTATTGATTTGTATATTCATGATTCTTTCAATATATTTGCAGGTGATTTTAACTTAAATCTCTACAATTTGTCAAACTTTTTGATTAAAACTTTTTTGAACACTTTACTTTGCAATTCATTTAAAGCGAGCATAATCCATGCAATGAGGTGTTCTTCAGACTCATTACTTGACAACATTTTTTTGCCTATCAATTTGGATCAAAGTATGTCTTGTGTTTTAGAAGAATATTTGTTTGACCATCATCCTTTAATTATGTCATTGAAACTAGGTAGTAGTAGAAAAACAGAGTCTCTGATCTATAAGTGAGTTAAATTTATCTGAAAATAAATATTACTTAAACAGAAATTTTATTTTCTCAAAAATTTTCATATAGGCAAATTCATGGAAATTTTATTTGTACAAAAATAGATTCAAAAAAGATGTATTATATTTTTAGCACTTTTAACTGGAAAAAAATGAAACCAAAAAAGCTGTTTACAATTTGGAAATCTTTATAAGTTAGAAAATATTTCGAAACGTAGACATTTGTACTGAATAGTTGTTAATATGGAAAAATATTTTATATGCACCATTTTAATTCGATTTTATTTTGTTCCATTACAGTAATATCAAAATTTTTTATTTTGTTGTATTTATATCGTTTGGACATTTGATATTTTAACATTATTTTAGTTAACATTTTTCACAAGCGAGTTATCAATTGAAAGTATTACATATTTTTACTATCTTTTCAATATTTTTTAAAACTTTTTAATTAAAAAATTTTTTCATCTTAATTTAGCAATATCTTTAAATTGACCTTTATATTGATTATTATTTATATAGAACGGCAAAAGGAATACAACTAAAAAGTGTCAATCTTTGATCATTGAGATGATAGTTTACGTTTTTTTACTAGTAGACTCCATAAAAACTTTATTTAACGAATAAATGTGAAAACTAGCAAAAAATATGTATATTACATAATAATGATTTTTTCTCTTACTGTTTTATTTCTTCAAATATGCTTTTTATGTACAATAAATCTTTCTTTCTTACAAAAAAATGATCACAGCAAAAAATATTTTCTTTTCAAGCTTTTGTGGGTGGAAGTCACAGGTGAGCGCTTTGAGAGGCGTAGCTTTAACTTTTGACGCGAGGTAGCGAAGAAGAAAAAGGGAGAAAGAAAAGTAAACTGAAGTCGTGGTCCAGTACAGGTCCTTATATAGTTGTCAGTGTTGCTTCTTGAAAACATGTCAGCGGGAGTATCCCTTGCATTGATGTAGGCTGAATTTAGTTGTAGATGATAGAATCGTTTTTCATGCTTTTCAATCATTTTTGAAACAACGCCATCCAGGTGTACTTCTGGCGATCCTCCAACCCTAATACTGAGTCTGAGAAAAAGGACGGGTTATCTTTAAAGTGTATACCCGCCATTGTAAGAGCAAATAGTTCAGCGGCAGCTTTTTTTGGAGCTTGGCCATGTGGTATTCGTTGCCAAAGACGAAAGCGATTGTTGTTGGAGTGGCGTCAACATACACATTGTATTGATCTCCGGGATCTCTTTGTTGATGCATTCAAGTGCTTTGATCCATAATCTGATGGGCAAACTTTTGTTTCTGAGTGGGTTGAACAAGGGAGAATCTTTTCCTCGTATTTGGTATCGTTGCCAGTTAGAACGATATGAATCTCAGTATTCTTTCGAACATTACATCATTTATTTTTTCTTCCCACTGCATCCCTGGAAGTGTGATAAGGGCTTTGTTGAGTGCTGTTTTGGTCTTCAGGAGATACGTTAGTTTTCTTTTATTTACAGTTAATAGTTTGATATACAGTGAGATGCCAAGGTAGTCTTGCTTTGTATGATTGATGATTAGAAGGTCGTCTAAAGAGCTTCGCTGGTAGCAAGTGTTGCTGCAAGAAAAGGCTCCTAAATTTACAAATACTTTTATGTAAGATGCCTGGCGAAAAAGTTGTCCCGATTGGGAGCTTTTTGAACTTATAGCACTTTCCATTCACTATCTTTTTCAAAAAATATGTAACCCGAAATGAAAAGACATGCTAAGTTCATTTTTGAAATAGGCATCAATAAATATGCTATGAGAAAAGTGTTACTTTTTATATTAAATTAAAAGATTATTTTTTATAATTAAATTTCATTAGTAAAACAATGAAATATTCAAGGAGAATCAATAGTAGATACAAAAACCCCTGGATAAAGTGTGTAAACATATGATGCAAAAAAATTGATTTGAAATAATTTGGAAAGAAAACAATATTGAAAGGAGATAATTGATTTGCTTGGTTGTTAAGTATTCAATATTAGTTGAGAGAATGAAATTAGTTGAACAGGCAGGTATTAAATATCTTTAAAAGAACAGGCAAAAAAAAGCTAGGGTATAAGACTTAAATGCATATATTCAGTGTCAAGTAATTATATTATAAACTGACTTACATAAATAATTAAATGCTTCTCATCATCCTCTGAGTAAAAACTCCTTCAGTCTTTTTTCAAATTAATCTTTTCCCTAATTTTAATTGGTAGTGCGTCCCACATTCTGATAACTATGTCTATAAAAGAAAGTGTGGCATGTTTTCATTTTTATATCTTTATATTTTTATAATGAGAAAGTAGTTTTTGTAATGATTTATCATATATACACTTGTAGATGAAAGAATTAAGCATACTGCGAGCATATAGCCTTACTGCTGAAAGTGCTTTGATATCGCAAACCAACCTAATGAAATTTATATTATCATTATCAACAAATGTCAAAGCTTTATCTATTTTCTTATTAAATTTATTAAAATGAACTATTTAGGATTTAGTCTAAACATAATTAGCATATAATACTTTCGATTCAATTAGTGAATAATAATATATTCTTTTTCAGGAATTGTAGTTTTGAATCTATATATCTGACCTTAGGGAAGGATGAAACTGATCCAATAAAACTATTTATATGAAAATATTTTTATATTGATAGACATTACAATTAAAACTAAGGTCAATGGAAATTAAGATAGGTAAGTTAGGAGATATATGAAAAGTAATATATTCATTACGATAACAAAAAGTGAATGGAACGAAGAATATGTTGTCGATGAGTGCAAGACTGGAGAAACGAGTGTTTTTGGAAATTGAAGGTTTGAAAGAGTTGGACAACCGTGTATTTAAAAAGATAAAACAAACAAATCAAAATCAACAAAATACTCATTTTATAATTATAATAGGACCGACCATGAACTCTCCAAATTCTTGTAAAAAAGAAACAATATCATAATTATTACCATTAGAAGCTTAACTTTTTACATAATACAGAATATTTCAGACCATCATAAATATAGAAAGCTGAACCCGAATGGGAACTCAACGATCGAAGGCGGAAAACTAGACAGTGGCGATCAACACTAAAAGTCTTATCAAATTTTTAAGCCAAGTTTCCTGCAAACAAATTACATATGGTAAAGTATTGTTATGGCAAGAAAATAAATGAAGGATAGATATACTTAGAAGATCGAGCATTCAAAGATGAAAGATGTGTAGCTTCAAAGGATCTTCCAAGTTAGTAAAAATAGATGAATGAAGGTTTGCATACAACAAACATAATAATATATCTCACATATTCAATTTTTTTTAAAACCAAGGGCAAGATGAGCTACAAGAAAAATGTTTTGTATCCTCACTATTATTAATTAAGCTATTGGAGGAAACTAGTTTACTAAAATCATTTTCTAAAGTACAGTCCTTATATTCATGCACGTGTAACGATACTCTTCTAACAAAATTGGCCGAAATTTAAACATTTAGTGTACGCAGTTACTTTGATAATTATGCATAGCATTTGCATTTATTGTATTTGAACAAATAAAAGTCTGAATTTTTAGATCTAAAAGAACATAAAAATTCAAAAATACCGCCATCTTCTACCATTTTCTTTATAGCACCATTTTTTAATATTTCATTCAAAACCAATTTACCGTGGATATACTCAGGAACTGTTATTTTAATTTTACGATACCGTCTTTTATTTCTCTTAACATTATTCTGTTCCAGAATGTTCTTCTTCAAGGATGGATCATCAGGGAAGGAAATTTGCATAACATTTGACTTCTTTTACATAATTGATCCTAACTTCATTCAAACAATCTGTAACGAGTTCATTCTGTTTATCATTCGATTTTAATAACAAATCATTGTGATTAAGTTTCACTGCATTGGCATAAGAGCTTTGAAATTTTGCTTCGGGTGAAACAATTTTTTAATTTCAAAGTTTAAAATTTGAACTCCTTCTTTATGTTTTCAACTACCTCTTAAACAAAATTATCTTTTTCTGAAGAAGCTTGAAACTCTTTCAATTATTGACGGGTTTTATATCCACTTGTGAAGCTTTAGTTACTGATGATGAATGATAAGTTTTTTTAGGAAGTTTTGAGCAAATGTTACAGAACCAGGTGTTACAAACAAAACAACAAACCATATCCTGTAGTTTATCTATTTTGCATTCAGAACAACTCCAAGATTGCTAATTTTGTTTGTTTATTTAAATAAATGGAAAAAGAATGTTAGAACTTTAAGCGCAAACAAGCGTTAATTAAAATTAATTCACAACAAAACTTTAGAAAACGTCGCCATTAAAAATTTTTCAGAATCTAAGAGGAAAAAAGATGATAATGAAGCCGTTCTTAAGAGCCCTGCAAAGAATTCGTACTTATACGGTTCTTTCGACTGGATACCTTTACTCTCTCGCTGAAACTTCGAAATTAGTGCTTCAATCGCTTTTCTACCTTTAAAATCCTGATATTTTGAAATGGCAAGCTTGATTTTTCTTTACCTTTAAAACTTATAAGAATTCCTCATACTTTTTTATGAATAATTTATCTTTGTGGGTTTTTAAATAAGAAACACAAATATTTTTTAGTCTCTACATTTTCCTTTATCTGATGACTTTCTTTTGTTTTCAACAACATTTCAATTTAAATGCTGGATCTTCATAATTCTGGGTTTCCTACAGACAAGGCTAACGGTGATAGTGAATTGGGATGTGTCCATTTTCCCTGTTGAGATTTGCCCAGTTAACATTTAAAAAAAGGATATTTGTGGAGCCATGAAAATTCCTTTTGTATTCTCAAATGACTTGTCCTGTAAGATGTCAGTTAGTTTGTCTGGTCCGGTGATTAGTTGAGTAGTTATTCAATTGGTTGATAAGTAAGGCTAGTTAGTTTGATGTGTTGGCAAGTTAGTGAGTTTTTAGTTGAAGTTTAAGAAGATCTTTGAATATAGAACGTATTGAGAGCAATTTCGAACCTAAGATGTTTCGTACTCGAGGTATTTCTTACCAATTTTTGGATGTTTGGTACCATGTTTTTAACTCATTGGAAAGAAGTGTCTTGGTTACGGAATGCCTTGAACGCAATAACATGCAATTTTATAAAAACTAATTTTTTCTTTATAAAAACGAAGTCATTAAAAAAAATTATAGAAAATGATTTTTACTATTATAAACTGGATAAATGTCGGCTGGTGAAATGAGAACTGATTAAATGTGCGACATTAAATGAATTTAACTTTTTTTCTTAGATTTGCTCCAGCCTTTCCAAAAGCTTCAAAGAATGTCTCATTCTTCAAGGAAAGAGGAGAAAAGCGGAACTTTTTGTTGGTAAAATTCACTTGTGAACAATTAAAAGGAATACCCGAATACTTAGCAGTGGGTTAGGAAGAGATCGCTGAGTATTCAACCACAAAAGTTCTGCAAGTTGCATCTTTTCTTTCACAAACGATTCTTTAATTTTCTTCAAAATCATGATAAAATTTTAAAAGCTTCACTTCATAATAAAAAATTCCAATTTTAAATTTTTTTGAAAAAGAATTCATGATATAAAAATTTCACATCTTTTGAGAATTAACGCATCTTGTAAGGCCTCATTCATCACAAGTATTCTCTAATCTTTCACACCTCTGTGTAAGAGAATAAACGAGGTTAATAAGAATTAACTTAAAACATTAATCGTTTAAAAATGATAAAGGTAGTCAAACAGATAAGATAAAACGCGTTTATGAACAAAACGAATGTATTGATCGCACGTTTTCGCAGTCGGAACTAAATACGACCCCAACTTAAAGTAACTACAAAAATTCGACTATAGCGCGTGAAAAAGACTTCAAGTACTTGCAAAGTTCAAAATTCCATTCAGATTCCAAAATCTTCAAAAAATTAACGCAATCTTGGGCTTACTAATTCGAATAAAGATTCGCCACTCCACATCCTTGCAAAGAGTTTAACTTAAAAAAGTATTTTGTAATACTAGATCCAAATCTAAATTTCATTAGATACTGACTACGAGAATCCGATGACTTTAAAACCTCCACGTGCATCGACTTTGCACAGACTTCGACCACGCCACCCTCAATCAAAGGACCAAAATGTGAACAGTTTTGTGAAGGAATCTCCACCAGAATTTGGAAGCAAATTACAAAGATAAATAATTAATTGTCTTTCAACATAGCAGGCTCTATTTCTTCATAAAAATTGTTTTTCGATTTTCAATAGTACAAATGACTTTATAAAAATTATTATATGCTCATTTTAAATATTTGATGTAATTAATAGTTAACCGATAACTTACAGAACAAAAATCACGCTGTTTATCTTGTATGTTCAAAGCTGAATGGTCTTTAAATGGTCAAAAAATACTCTATAGATTTTAGACTAAATCTTCTTTTTGTCAACTCGCAACCTCTATTTTAATCAATTGTTTTATCATGATGAAGTATCCGGTTTTTTAATTGTTTTTAAAAGACCTTGATACTTTACCATTATTTTATTTAACCGCACTTGAATGTACCTTTTTTAATAAAGCAAATAAAATGATGCCAAATATCAGAAACAAAATATTGTTTTGCTAAATCAAGGATAAAAAAATTAGTATTTACGTCAAAAAACGACAGTATACCATGATAAAAAGCTTATGCTCAAATGAAAGATTTTACTGAATTCAACTTAAAAAATTATTGAAGCGTATTTAACTAAAAAGTCCCCCTATAAAACACATTTTAAAAATCATTACATATATGGACGACACATCTCGAAAAATAATTACAGGATCAGTTTGTAATTTGTGTAAATGCTGATTTGATGAATAACAAAAAATAGTTATAAAAATTCTTGTTTCAATCAATTATTTTCAAGTTAAAAATTCTATACAAAAAAATAAAACAGTTGAAAATTTAGAATCGTATGAATGAATCATTTGAAATAAAATTTCGTATAGAGAGAGTCTACCAAGATTATACCATTTCCACTGCTATTTTTACTTTTTTGATCGTCTTTTAGCTTGATATCATTCGATGTTAAGCTTTTTCTGTTATATTTTTTTAAAGTTTAATATTTAAAAAAATTTCAATTCCATTTTATCTTTTTATATAAATCACTTCATTGTCTTTTGCATTTTTCTGCAAATATTTGGATAACGAGAAAATTTTTATTTGCTTAAAAATTGAAAAAAGTCAACTAGTATTTTCTATACGATTTGGATTTATTAATGAGGGATTTGTTGCAAAAAGAAGAGACAATATTGTGAAAATTTGTATACATTGTACAAAAAATTGTTTTATGTATGATTTTAATAAAAAAGAAAAGATTTTTGTAGGAATTGTGTTGTTTTTTCGATAAGGTAACAATTAAAAAATAATCTTTGTTTTATATTTCAGTGTTTGAATTTCCTTTGTGCTGTGATGTGTTATTGTTAGAAGAATAGAATTGTGTTTTTAGCGATTTCCTTATCGATCACTATAAGGCTATTTGAAATACTTGTTTTCAAATATTAAAACTTTTTCATTTTCAAGCCAGAACTAAATTTCTATGTATAGTCAAACCTGTAGTAAGAGACCACATGAGGAAACCATAAAAATTGGTCTATGTGGACGGTGATTGCTTAATCTCCGTTAAATAAGCGCAGTTAGGTTTAATTGGGAGAAATTTAATGTGGTCGATATAATGAGGTGATTGACAGGCTCGATTACTTTATTTTTTTGCCAGTAATTCAATTTTAACTTTTTTTTAGTTACAGGAACTTATATATTATTTATTTTAGTTGCAAGATATTTTATATTTAGGCGAAAATTTATTTAGATATTCTTTTATATTTGCGCATTCATCAATTATGCCAAGGTGACATTATCTATAACTTTTGAAATTCAAATGAGAACAGTGAATTCAAGACCAGCATTAAAAAATCAATATTGTAACAAAAGGAATAACAAAACATTTATAAAAACATTTTGTAAATTAATAATTTTGCAAACCTTTCCGCGTATTTTTGCAACAGAAGTAAAACATATGCAAGGATTAGAAAGTGTCTATTATTTTTCAATTGGTTTCAAAACAGGGGCGCACATCCTTAAAATTTAAGGGGGTAGGGGGGGGGGGGGCTTTTTTTTATAATTTTAAAAATTTATTATAAAAGAATTTTGTCCAATGAACACACCGGCATTATTACCCAACAATATTATATTTTGCGAAACTCAGCAACAGAGAAAAAGTGATAAAATTTTTTTACAGCACATAGTATTAACTCGGAATCAGGAAAAGCAAAAATCTCCAGATGTAATTAGTACCCTGTGCGCCCAGCCATAAAACCATAACCGATTAGTTTAAAAATGTTTTCAATGAAGTCATTAAAACAGTGTACTTCATTAAAGCAAATGTTTCAATTTGAAAAAAAAATTTTTTTAGATATAACTTAAAATTATGGGATCAGGTCAATTTGGCCTGTAAACAATATTGAATTAGATTCTTCAATTTTTTTAAATTAGACAGGCAATCTAAAACATGTTTACTTTTATTTTTTCTTTGTTATCTTTATTTTTTCTTTTTTTTATTTTATTTGTTATCTTTTATTTTTTCTAATGCTTAGGTAAAAAAAAATTTTTTTAGTGAAACTATATATTTTTTAATAAAATGAGCTTATATACCTATAATGACTAAATGGTCAAAAATGACCCCTTTGAAAAACGAAAGATTTTTAAGTGATATACAATTTCAAGACCTTATATATATAAAAGAAAAGTTCGCTAAGATACCTTTATTATTTAAATTTAAAAAAAATATTAAAAATTCATAATAAAACTTTTATGAAATAGAGAATGGTGTGTTTATTAGAAAAATTATATTTACAAAAAATAATGGAGTATTCTGAAGATTCTGACTCCAACCTTTCTTTATCTACACTTGAAGAGGACTTTGAGATGAACGACTGTAATAATTTTGATTTTTCAGAAAGTTTAGAAGAATCTGAAGGTGATTTAGAGAACACCGCCATTTCAAAGTCAGGAAAAAAGTGGTATAATCAACTAGCTGTTTCTAATAAAGGAAGAGTGCCAAAAGAAAATTGTTTCACAGCCAAATCCGGGAAAACTTCCTATTCAAAAAAAACATTGTAAAAGAAAGTTCTTTTTCCCATTTCAATTACTCTTTAGCAAATCTATGATGAAGTCTTTAGTAGAATACACGACAATACATGGGAAATTTCTTTATAAAAATTTTTTTGTTTCGTTAGAAGATATGAAAAAATTTATCGGTTTATTATATGCAAGAGGCATTTTTGCTGCAAAATACACACCTTTGATTGATCTATGGAACAAAGCATATGGAATTGCTATTTTCAAAAACACAATGAATCGAGACAGCTTCAAAAAAATAATGAAATATTCGTTTTGATTATGTTAGTTCAAGAAGACAAAATAAATCAAAGGACAAGTTTTGTTTGATTAGAGATGTTTGGGAAAGTTTTATTCAAAACTCACAGGTGTGTTATGTTCCATCTTTCAGCTTACTGGTGGATGAGCTGCTTTTTCCATCTAAATGTCGCTGTGGTTTTCTTCAGTACATGCCATCAAAGCCGGATACGTTTGGTTTTAAATTTTGGTGTTTAGATGATAACTTTTCAAAATACTTGTGTAATGCTTTTCCTTGTTTGGGTAAGAACAGAAAAATCACTTGCTTTGCATGCTTGTGAAAAACTTTTGAAGCCTTATTTTTACAAAGGATATAATGTGACAATGGACAACTTTTTTACAAGTCTAGAAACTGCAGAAAGCTTCATGAAACGAAAAAAAACAATTGTTGGAACTATAAGGAAAAATCGTCGGGAAATATTTAATTGTGATGATCTCATGAAAAACAAAACATTATACTCTAGTAAAGCTTATATAAATGACAACTGTAGCCTAACAATTTATAAAGGTAAAAAAAAATAAAAATTGCATTTTAAGTTCAATGCATAAATTGATCAAACACACACAAAAAAACTACCAGATACGATTAGTTTTTACAACAATAATAAATACGATAATGACGTGATGGACCATATGGCAAGGCATAATACATGCAAAACAAGTACAAGAAGATTAGCATGTTTTTTCAATTTACTGAACTTGTGTGGGTTAAATTCGTATATACTTTACAAAGCGACTACAAATAATAACATTTCAAGGAGAAATTTTTGAAAGCTTTGATAAAAGAGCTTTGTTCCACTAAAGCAAAGGAAAGCTTTTTCTTGTCCAGTGATAGCAAAAATGAAGATAACAAAAATGGGCGTTTATGTAAAGCAAAAGAATGTAAAAACAAAACAAGTAATATGTGTAATTCTTGCAAAGCTTTTGTTTTTGGAAAACACATCGCTGCTAAAAAACAAATTGTCGTTTGTCATAACTGCAAATATGAGTAATATTTCATGTAACCTTTTTATATTTTTCTAATTTAATGACTTTTTAATGTTTTTGAAAAAAATAAACATTTAAATTCTGAAGTTTATAGAAAAAAATTAATTTTATTGAAAATGGTCAAAAATGACCATTTCGTCTTTGAAGGTAGTAAAAATTTCCCGTCTTTCTAGTGTTAAAAAGTGCACACTACGAGGAGGAACTTTTCCAGAAAAAAATAACAATAAGCTCTAAAAATTCTTTGTAATCATCTCTTGCGTGACATTAACTCAACTGGGTAATAGCAATCTAGTAACTTCTTCTTTAACATCATTGATTGCAAAGCTAACTCTTTCATTCTGTAACAAACTTTGATAAGAAGATTGATGAATAGCGTTCCATTGATGTTGAAATATTTTGAATAAAGCAGCATCGGTACCAATTGTAGGGCCAAGAGAAGATTTAAAGCAGCAGTTAATATTATTTCAAAAATGTGATGCCTACATGTAAAATACAAAAGATTTTTTTAGCTTCTCCCTAATCAATTTACACGTTTGAGATTTAATTCCAGTGTTTACAGCTGTTTTATAAAACAAAGCTTTTACATTTTCAAACTTTGTAATACATCTGCAATAACATTTGCTTGTGGGTTGATTTCACTTTCAGAAAATAGTTTCGGAAATATTTTTTCTGATTTGTAACCTGAAACTACAAATGGAAGATAAATCTTTCAAAATTTTCCATCCCAATGCACCATGAGCAACTGTCAAAATTATGAGTTTTTGAAAAAATAATTTCTGTACTGTCGTCGATCTCTGTATTGAAGATCTATTTATAAATTTTAACATCAAAACCAAGATATTTACTGTTGCACTAATCATCATTGTTGCTCTTCTGTCTGAAGTTTTTATTCAAAGTAGCTGCTAAATCTAAATCAAACATTTTTTCCGAGCTCTTTTACTCACTTGAAAATTCTTCTTCTTTTTCATTTTCAAAATCTAAAACTTCTATCACCTTTTGATCTTCCATATTCACCTTTTCTCTATAATCAATTCAGCTTGTCTACTATTTTGACACTAACATTATTTTTAAAGCGTATCTAATTAGTTCCTAAACAACCTTGCAAAATCTTTTTTTTTTTGAGCAATTAAAAATTTCGAAATCATCATTTTTGATTAGAATTGAGCAACACGCTCATGAGCGATTTCAAATAAATGCCTAATTTTTCAAAAAATTATTGTTGATTTAGAATTCTTTTTTAACCTTTTGTAGATTTCCAAAGAGGGAAATTTTCTGAATCCGTTCGATAGCATGATGTTCTCGTGGAAGTGGAATTCTCGACTTATTCCGTAAAATAATGAAACTTCTTTTTTATATGACTAAGTTGGTAGAACTATCTCAGAAATGTTTTATCATGATAAAAAATAAGCATTTTTAACTGGTTTCATTTTTTAATATTAAAATTAGCGATATACTGTCAATTGAAAACGAATCCATCCATCTGTTGAATGATTTGCTTCTTTGAAAAAGTTCTTACATTTTTTGAAATCTGGTGACTTTATTTCTTATCAAAATTTGATAACTTTTAACGATTTATTTTCCGTGTCAAAAAATACTAGGAAAACTAATGAAACAGCGAAAAGTGTCAATTGACGAAATTGCACGTAAAGAAGGTTTATCAATTGATTAGCCAATTATATCCAAAAATTCTAAAGACACTTTAATATTCAAAACAAAATTAAGTTGCAAAAAATTAAATTAAAATGCTCGATTTGGTATAAAAAATTAAATGTATTTAAAATTTGAATGAATATTTTCGTAATCAAGTTTATCATCAATCAAAAAATTGAATGACAATTTCTACAAAAATTCGTGCTAAATAATCAAAATATCTAAATAGTACATGTCAAAATAATATAAATATAACAAATAAAAATAAAATTTAAAAAATTGAAAGGCCAGCTGTTTTCCACACCACCATTGAGGTACAGCGTATAAGCGCATTAACTTTTTTTAAAGTGGAAGTTTCCCCAGTAGGTATATCGTAACCACTTTTCACATGTATACTGTTTTAAAATCTATTTCGCCTTTTTGCAATTCTATTTTCTCTTTTTGCAATTATATTTTCTCTTTTTGTAAGTTTTTTCACTTGTAATTGTAATAATGTTTTTTTTGAATTGTTTCATATATAAATTGCATTGTTAAAATATTGTTACATAATTTTTTTTAGTTCCTTTTTAAAAAAAATGTACAAGTGATTGGTAAATAAATTTATTTTTTTCTTAATTTTATTATTTTGTAATTCTAATTGGGTTTTAAGCAATTCTGTTTCCTTAACCTTTTTAAAGTTTTTGGTAAAATACTTTTTTTTAGCTAAGAGAGATATTTTATTGCAAAAAAACAAAATAAAATTGGAAAAGTACAAAATAGAACTAAAAATGGTATACATATTATATATTTATTTTTTTAACCCTTTTCTGTATTCTAAGCGAATTTGCCTCTGCAACTTCTTGCTTTCATTCCTTTCTACTTGGACTCTCATATTTTCTCTCTTTTTTTCATTCTTAATCGACTCCATCTTCTCCATTTTGCGTGTGCCTTCTTTCTCAATCTTCTTGCATTTGTATCTGAAGTCTAAGAACTTCATTTCACTATTTTGAGCGCTTTCTTTTTCTAGATTTTCACATTTCATTTCTTTCACCCTTTCTTCTTTTGTTTCGGAGTTGATTAAGAAAGTGTTCTTATTTTTGACATCTTCAACGAAATTAGTCAAATACTCAAACTTTTCCTTGTTCAATCTTCGAATTTCAATTTTTACAGGATCTTCAACCTCCTTTTTAGGCTTATTCTCTTTTTTCTCGAGTTGCCATAATCTTCTTTGTTTTTCTTTTTCTAAATTTAAAATTACATCATTTTCATGGGTTATACGTTGATCAATAATTTTTGTTTCAATGTTATTTTCAAACTCTTCATCAAGATAGACGGGATTAGCTCTTTTCTTCAAGACTTTCTTTTTGTAGAAATGAGGTTTTATGAAAGTTGGTGTGGGTTTCTCTTCAGAGAGCTTGCTCAGTCCTTCAACATCTAGACTGGAAACAAATTTCTCATAAAAGTTTCCCCAGATTACATCCTTTTTAACCACAAGAGGTTTATATACATTTGAAGTCTTTATTTCTTTGCAAGCAGAATTTACGTGTTTGTGAAGTTCATTGCTTTCAATTTCATGCTTTTCTTCAATGACTTTTCTTATATTTTCCCCTTTGATTTCAGGTTGGACTTCTACGCATGAGTATTCGGGCTTTGAAAAAATAGCTATGCAAGCTTTTTTTACAACTTCTTCGCACAACAAAGCGCAAGCCTCAATTATTATGTTTCCGAACGTGGCCATTATCATAGAGTGCTTTTTATAAAAGTGACACTAACACACTTTCCATAGTTATTAAAATACTCATCGTAATTTAACGGTCATAAAATTAAATACATTTCATTGGTTATATGTTTGCGATGCATGCATCTCTTTTATCGTTCGGAATATTACGCGTTGCGAATGTGATACACAATTAAACTAACAATATTCAAACTATACTAACACCAACTCTAAGACAAATAATATTCTAGCTATACTAACTCTAAAACTAGCAATATTCTAACTATACTAACTCATCAGTATAGTATAGGTTAGTATATTATACTCATCGTAATATTGTTAATTGTGTTATAAATAGCGTAATATTCCGAACGATAAAAGACATGCATGCATCGCAAACATATAACCAATGAAATGTATTTAATTTTATTACGATGAGTTTTTAATAACTATGGAAAGTGTGTTACTGTCACTTTTATAAAAAGCACTCTATGATAATGGCCACGTTCGGAAACATAATAATTGAGGCTTGCGCTTTGTTGTGCGAAGAAGTTGTAAAAAAAGCTTGCATAGCTATTTTTTCAAAGCCCGAATACTCATGCGTAGAAGTCCAACCTGAAATCAAAGGGGAAAATATAAGAAAAGTCATTGAAGAAAAGCATGAAATTGAAAGCAATGAACTTCACAAACACGCAAATTCTGCTTGCAAAGAAATAAAGACTTCAAATGTATATAAACCTCTTGTGGTTAAAAAGGATGTAATCTGGGGAAACTTTTATGAGAAATTTGTTTCCAGTCTAGATGTTGAAGGACTGAGCAAGCTTTCTGAAGAGAAACCCACACCAACTTTCATAAAACCTCATTTCTACAAAAAGAAAGTCTTGAAGAAAAGAGCTAATCCCGTCTATCTTGATGAAGAGTTTGAAAATAACATTGAAACAAAAATTATTGATCAACGTATAACCCATGAAAATGATGTAATTTTAAATTTAGAAAAAGAAAAACAAAGAAGATTATGGCAACTCGAGAAAAAAGAGAATAAGCCTAAAAAGGAGGTTGAAGATCCTGTAAAAATTGAAATTCGAAGATTGAACAAGGAAAAGTTTGAGTATTTGACTAATTTCGTTGAAGATGTCAAAAATAAGAACACTTTCTTAATCAACTCCGAAACAAAAGAAGAAAGGGTGAAAGAAATGAAATGTGAAAATCTAGAAAAAGAAAGCGCTCAAAATAGTGAAATGAAGTTCTTAGACTTCAGATACAAATGCAAGAAGATTGAGAAAGAAGGCACACGCAAAATGGAGAAGATGGAGTCGATTAAGAATGAAAAGAAGAGAGAAAATATGAGAGTCCAAGTAGAAAGGAATGAAAGCAAGAAGTTGCAGAGGCAAATTCGCTTAGAATACAGAAAAGGGTTAAAAAAATAAATATATAATATGTATACCATTTTTAGTTCTATTTTGTACTTTTCCAATTTTATTTTTTTGCCGTTCTATATTTTTTTTGCAATAAAATATCTCTCTTAGCTAAAAAAAAGTATTTTACCAAAAACTTTAAAAAGTTTAAGGAAACAGAATTGCTTAAAACCCAATTAGAATTACAAAATAATAAAATTAAGAAAAAAATAAATTTATTTACCAATCACTTGTACATTTTTTTTAAAAAGGAACTAAAAAAAATTATGTAACAATATTTTAACAATGCAATTTATATATGAAACAATTCAAAAAAAGACATTATTACAATTACAAGTGAAAAAACTTACAAAAAGAGAAAATATAATTGCAAAAAGAGAAAATAGAATTGCAAAAAGGCAAAATAGATTTTAAAACAGTATACATGTGAAAAGTGGTTACGATATACCTACTGGGGAAACTTCCACTTTAAAAAAAGTTAATGCGCTTATACGCTGTACCTCAATGGTGGTGTGGAAAACAGCTGGCCTTTAATTTTTTAAATTTTATTTTTATTTGTTATATTTATATTATTTTGACATGTACTATTTACATATTTTGATTATTTACACGAAGAAATTTTTATATTTTTTTATAAAATTAAAATGACGCCATGTTTTCAATAAATAATTTTAATTAAATTTATTGCAACTTAATTTTGTTTTGAATATTAAAGTGTCTTTAGAATTTTTGGATATAATTGGCTATTCTATTGATAAACCTTCTTTGTGCAATTTCGTCAATTGACACTTTTCGCTGTTTCATTAGTTTTCCTAGTATTTTTTGACACGGAAAATAAATCGATAAAAGTTATCAAATTTTGATAAGAAATAAAGTCACCAGATTTCAAAAAATGTAAGAACTTTTTCAAAGAGCGAGCATTCAACAGATGGATGGATTCGTCTCAATTGACAGTATATCGCTAATTTTAATATTAAAAAATGAAACCAGTTAAAAGTGTTTTTAAAGAACCAACTTTCCTCCCTAATTTTTAAAAACTTATTCATTCATACAAAAAAGAAGTAAACTAACCTTTTTCTCTTGACGGTACATGTTCTCCATGTCTACCATCCATTCCAGGATATCCAAGTTCACAACCAGGACTTCCAGAAACATTTCCCTCTTTGATCTTGCCAAGATCGTCTAAAAAATTTAAATCAACAAAATTTTATTAAAAAATACAATAAAATGGCTTTGCTTATTCTTATAAAAATGATATTTCAAGATTTTTTCAAAAAAAAATATAATTACGCATGAAAGCTTAATTAAACGAATTACTATGTTATAATTATTGTTAGTGTTAGTATAGTTAGAATATTGTTAGTGTTAACGTTATTGTTAGGATAGTTAGAATATTGTTAGTGTTAGTATAGTTAGAATATTGTTAGTTTTACAGTTGAATATGGTTAGCTTATTCTTATATTAATGTTATTTTAAGATTTTTAGAATATTGATTATAGTTAGAAATGTTAAGAATATTGTTAGTTTAACGTTACGAATTAGTATAGTTAGAATTATTGTTAGTGTTAGTATAGTTAGAATATTGTTAGTGTTAACGTTATTGTTAGCATAGTTAGAATATTGTTAGTGTTAGTATAGTTAGAATATGGTTAGTTTTAGAGTTGGTGTTAGTATAGTTAGAATATTGTTAGTGTTAACGTTATTGTTAGCATAGTTAGAATATTGTTAGTGTTTCTTTGAGTGGAGATGGTCCAAACATTAATAAGGCAATATGGAAAAATATACAAACATATTTCAAAGAGCTGATTTTCCCGGCTTGGTTCCTTTTGTTCCTTGCATCTTGCATACTCTTCATAATTCTTTTAAAAAATGCTTCGTCTCTATGGACAAAACGCAGAACAATTATCAATTGATATTTATCAATGGTTTAAAACTCATATTTGCCAACAAGAAGACTACACATTTACTTTAGAAGATTTTGTCTGGGTGTAGAGTTTCTTATTCGTCATTTACAATGTCGTTGGTTAACTCTCATTACAACGTATTATGAAACACTGGTGTTCACTTTGTAAATATTTTTTAAAAGACTTACCTAAAAAAAGTAAAGGCGATCATACTTTGCTTCAGCTTGAAAAGAACAATCGATACAAGAGAATATGTGATTTTCTTTCAAACAAAGACGTTCTTGCGGAGGTTCAGTTTGTCATTTGTGTTGGTGTTTTGTTTCAGCCTTTTCTAACAAAATTTCAAAAAAAAAGAATTTATGATTCGATTACTTTATGAAGAGTCACTTTTTTTGTTGCTAACTTTTCTCAATAGATTTGTCAAACTTGACTTAATTCAAAACAAATCTAGACACAAGCTTCAAATTATCGATATTTTTCATATTGAAAACCTATTTTATTATGGAAATAGTCACAAACACTACAAAGACATTAGAATTACTTGATGAAACTAAAAAACACGTAATACTGAATGACATAAAAAGGTTTTATCAATCTGTCAGTTTTTATCTTCAAACCAAGTTGCCTCTTAATGACACATTTATTAGATGTGTAAGATGTCTACATCCTAAAGTAAGAAATTCAGACAAGTCTCTAGTTCTTATTAGAGAATTATGTTCAGCTTTACCTAACATTGAAGACTGTTCTATTGCAAAAATTACAGATGAATGGAAGTTATACAGGGCTGAGCCAATTAATGACAATGAGATATACAACTCAAATAAAGAATTTTTAAGAATTGATCATTTTTGGAATAAAGTGTTTCTTCGTACCAATCTTTCCGGGGATATTAAATATCCCAACTTGAAGAAATTAGTTATGGCATGTCTTTGCATTTCGCATGGTAACGCCGACGTAGAAAGGGGTTTTTCTGTTAATAAAAAGATGTTAACTTCAGAGAGATCTTCGTTGTCAATTTCATCGGTTAATGGGCTAAGACTTGCGAAAGATGCTATTCGTATGTACAAAAATATAATAGACATTCTTATTACAAAGAACTTTATTTCTGCAATCAGAAAAGCTCATTTAAAATACTAAGAAAGAATACAGGCAGAACAAAAAGAGAAGCTTCTTTTAGAGAATAAAAAGAAATTGGAAGAACAATTAGAACAAGAAGATAAAGAAAAAAAAGAAAAAGACCGGGAGTCTAAACGTAACATCGATGAAAAAGAAAAGCAAGTAAGAAAGAACGAAGTGGAATTGAAAACAGAAATGGAGAAGGCAAATCAAGTTTTTAACGAAGCAAATTCTAGATTGGTTAAAGCTATAACATTAAAAAATTTTACTGAAATGAATATAAGTCAAGGATTATTGAATGTGGCAAAGATAAATCTTGAAAAAATAACACAATCATTTAAAAGATGTATTGATCAAAGAAATGATATTGGTAAAAAGAGAATTCGAATGATTAATTCTTACATTAAGCAATAAAAGTGTTTTTTTCTTTGAAATTTTATCTATACATTGAATTTTATTAGTTCCTAGTTTTTACTTATTCTTTTATATGAATATCCTACTTTTTTAATATTCGCACCTGGAGGGTCTGTGGGAGGTGAGGGGAATGTGTTCGTGTGAAGTGAATGAGTTGATTTTGTTTCGTTAAATTTTACTTTAAAAGATTTTACCACTTTCCTTGTGAAGGCTTTTCTTTTATAGAGTTCTTCCATTTAAGGACTACTGAATTTATATTTTCTGTTTGCCTTTTTGAGTTAAAAAAAGATAAAGATTTTTTTAAAATATTTTATTGAAAAAAGATAATGAACCTTTAGTTAAAAAATTTAAAGCTTTTTAATACAGTGATCTAACATTTTAAAAAGTTTTGTTATTCTACATTCCTTCTGATATGGTTTCCATATCTTTTTTTTAAATGGCAACTGTCTGTACAATTCTTTATCCATTTTTTTATATGGAGATGAAAGTCTAACATCGGAAATTAGATATAAATCTGCAAATGGTCTGAACATTTTTACAGAATACTATCTAAAGGAGTTATTTTCAAAAGAACTTTATAAAGTTGCTGTAGATATAGAATAAAAAAGCTTTAAAATTAGTTTTGATTGTTTATTTTTTTCAGTCTATTCTCTAATGGCAGATACAACTCTCATTGGTTGTCTTATACAGTCATTCTATTCAAAAATACAGGAACCAAAGTTGCTAATATTCTAAATTGTTGCTTCTTTCTTATAGGAAATAGTTTCAACTCTGATCAAATAATCAGAATTTTTTTGACTCGCCCTAAATTTAATAAAAAAGTGAGAAAAATTTTTATCCAAATTATTTTATTGCACTATTATTAGAAAATCCATTTTTTTCACAAAAGTGACTCTTTCAAATTCCAATCTAATTCCCTCTTGGAAATTGCGAGAATATTCCTGAAATTCCTATAAAAAATTGGTTACTTGTCAAACTGAAAAATAAAGTTTTTTTTGGGTACTGAAGATGTTATTTTTATTCTAAATAATTATCAAGATTCTCTACGTACTGTTCCTGATAGACCAAAAGAGAATGAATATTTTGTGATAAAAAATGTATAGAAATAACAAAAATTATTTTTATGATAGTTATGGTCCATGGGTCACAATTTCTAGTGGAAAAAAAGTTTAATGAGAAAATTGAAGATACTTTGATCCACAATTATAAGAAAAATGATAAGTTTTATAAATTATTTTCGGGTCAAAAAACAAAAGGAAACGAAAATGGTCTTCAAAGCGAAATTTTGCGTAAAATTAATAATTACATATTTATTTAACAGATGAGAATGTTCAAAAATCAATAGCTTCTTTGCCCGAGTCAACTGTTAGACGTAGGTGCAAGGTAGGCTTTGAGGAAGTTCATGGAACCGAGCACGAGAAAAGAAAAGATGCTCTTTCTAAAACTTCGTCTGTTTGTAATGTATGCGGTATTTCGCTCTGTAAAAAACATTCAGCAATCGTATGTTCTGATTGTAATGGTTGGCCTGTGCATCGCCTTGACGTGTTGAAGGAGCTTATACCGTTTAATGGTAACAAAATGATGAAAAACAAATTATATTATTAAATATAAACTTTTTTAGTTATTTATAATAGAGTTATAATCACAAAGTTTGCCTTCAAATCGTTTATGCAAAGAGAAAGTTCAAAAAAGAAAATTTTTGTTTTTTTGAATCCTGTTTATCAAAAAAAAGACAAATTTTCGAATAAAGTTTTTCTCCTTTTTTTTAAACTATTTTTATTATCCTTGACAGTTTTTAATAAAAGAGATCACTTTTTTTTAATACTGCCAGTAATTATTAAATAAAATAGCAAATTTTATGCAGAAAACTCATGTTGAGGTGAAAATATTTTTCATTTTAGGGAAACGATACGACAACCAAATGATTAGATATAAAAAACGATAAAATTTTTATTATAAATAAATTATGTTTCAACTTTATCATCTTCGTTCATTTGGATATTGTTTGATTATACGTATAAAACTTTCTCAAAATGGTTAAACACGAAACTTATTTAAATTGACCGATTCAACATGTTATGAGATATTGTTGGTATAAACGAACTGTCTTTCTCCTTCAAATAAAATGATGCGCATCAAAATATGCCTCTACAGAGTCCTTGTTTTGTATTTAATTAATTGCATTAAAAAATACCCTCATTGAATTCGGTATAAAATCTCGTTTTATTTCCATATCATTTTCAGTTATATTTTCTTTTTATGCAATTTTGTTTTGCCTACTTATAATTCTATTTGTTCTGTGACAAAATAAATTACATATATAGCTACGTATAACTATTTATTTTTATATGGTCTGATGAGTTGGTTGTGGTGGGAGAGTTGTTGGTTTTAGCGTCCGTTATATATTTAAGGTTAACGACCTTTGTTTTGGGCGCATCTTTATATGCGCACAATAATAGTATTTTATCTTATATTAGCTTTATATTTTATATGGTCTGATGAGTTCGTTGTTGGTTTTAGCGTCCGTTATATATTTAAGGTTAACGACCTGTGTTTTGTGCGCATCTTTTTGCTTTTACGCTAACTAAATTCACACGTTATGGCAACATAGATTTAATTTTAACGCATCATACCAAATACACGCATTTGATTGGTTTAAGCCCTACTAATTTTTTTGTTTGAACATGCATAGCTTGGTGTGTCTTGAAATGTTTTCATTTACGCAATTTGCACTACCAATCGTACCACCTTTATTTGGAAATACTAATATTTTTACACATATCATTTTAAAACAAACAATATATATTTATACAATAAAGTCTGTATTTAGCGCACTATACACAATGGGGTTCACAAGTAAAGACACGCAATTTACAAGGTTTACCTTGGATAAAATTTCAGAAAAATATGCTCTACTAGAACAGGATGAAAGCATAAACATGAACGAGATAGAAATTTTCATAGAAGCACTAGAAAAAAAATATGAACAAGAAATAGAAGAAAAAGAAGGAAAACTTGATAAAAGTGTGAAAGGGATTAATGATGAAAATTTGAATTGCCAAGAAGGAGTAGGAAACTCAAAATCAAAAAGTATCAAAGAAGAAAAAAAGGGGAGACGAGTAAAGGTTAATAAAAAATCTGCACCACTGAAACAAAAAGAAAATATAAACATAGCAGAGTTAGAAATTTTCATTGACGCAATAGAAAAAAAATATGAACTGGATATAGAAGAAAGAGAAGGAAAACCTGAGAAAAGGAAGCGAAATGAAGAAGATAAAAGTGTGAAAAGAATCAATGTTGAAAATTTGAATAACAGAGAAGAAGTAGGAAACTCAAAATCAAGAAATATAGAAGAAAAGAAACCGCGTTATGTAAAAATTAAAAGTAAAGCAGAACTGAAACAAGAAGAAAACATAAGCATAGCCCTTGATCATTTCAGTGAAGCACTAGAAAAAAAATATGGACTAGATATAGAACAAAGAGAAGGAAAACCGGAGAAAAAGAAGCAAAATGAAGAAGATAAAAGTGTGAAAGGAATTAATGTTAAAAATTTGAATTACCATGAAGAAACAGGAAATTCAAAATCAAAAAATATAAATGAAGAAAAGAAAACGCGTTATGTAAAAATTAAAAGTAAAGCAGAAAAACTTAAACCGAAAGAAAACACGAATAGACCCTGGTTTAAAATTTTTGTTGACACACTAGAAAATATCTATGAGCAAGATATAGAACAAAAAGAAGGAAAACCTGAGAAAAGGAGGCAAACTGAAGAAGATAAAACTGTGAAAAGAATCAATGTTGAAAATTTGAATTACCGAGAAGAAGTAGGAAACTCAAAATCAAGAAATATTAATGTTGAAAATAAAAGACGTTATGTAAAAATTAGAAGTAAAGCAGAACTGAAACCAGACGAAAACATGATCATGAGAGATATTGATAATTTCACTGAAGCACTAAAAAAACAATATAGACTCGATATAGAACAAAAAAGAGGAAATCCTATAAAAAGAAAACGAACTGAAGATAAAATTGTGAAAAAGATAAATTTTAAAAATTTGAATTACCAAGAAGAAACAGAAAACTCAATAGCAAGAAAAGTAGAAAATAAAAGACGTTACGTAAAAATTAGAAGTAAAGCAGGAAAATGTGTACCACAGAATGAATACGAAAACATAAACATAGTAGAAATAGACAATTACATTGCCGCAATAGAAAAAAAATATGAACTAGATATAGAATAAAAAAAACGAAAACCTGAGAAAAATAGACGAACTCATCATAAAAAAGGTAAGGAAAAAATATTTTTGTATGCTTTAGAATGTCTGTATTGTAACTAAGTTTGTGTTAAAGAGCATTAATTAAACCCAAAATAAATTGTAAGTGATGGTGAGACCCAATAAGTTAAAACTCTGTACTTTATAGTATCCAATCTAGTTTAAAACTTAGTCACATTTTAAGTCAAATTCTAAGAATTGAATCTGAAACATCTTAGGAAGTTTCTTCTTTGTTTTTTAAGCGATAATTCATATTTCTGACTGCTAGCTGGTTCATTTTCAATGTATTCAGTATTTAAAAAGAAATGGTAAAGCTTCTTAGGTTTCATGTCGTGATATTTTTCTATTTTTGTTTCTTCATTGTGCTTTTTGGAATTAGAATGAAAATAATATTTTTTAATTTATAAATCGTTAGGATTATGTCCATTAGTTGAATAAGAAATATGAGAGCTAACAGAAAAATTTTCGGCTTTTTGGCAATTGTTAAACTTATATTTACTTATTTTTTCAACAGTTTTAATAACATTGATTTCATTTTTCTCACTTGTATTCAGTTCCAAAAATCCACTCTTCCAGTTATTTAAAAAGTTGTTAGATATTTCTTTTCTTTTACTTTGCAGAACAAAATGATTTTGAGTAAAAAATTTATCATTGGGCTAAAAAATATTTTGGTACAGATAATAAAAATAAACTATTTATTGTTTTCTTGATATTTCTGCCCAAAATTTTCTTGTTGAATGGGTTAGAAATTCAAAATTCTCATAATTTGGGAAAAAAATAACATTAAGAACTTCACTTGCTGCAAAAAAATAGATAAACTCTGGCAAAAATTAATTGTAGAAGTTAATCAAAGTTAATTAGAGTAATAAGGATTTATAACAATGTCATTCTGAAGATTCTCGTTTACATGTATTTATAGAAGAAACACACTTTTCGTAAGCTTCGATTTATTTTTTAAATAACAGAGCATTGTAATTTCTCATTTTAGTAGAAAACAAAGTGGAATAGGGCTCCAGGCGAAACCACTATAAAAAAAGCGTACCAGGTGTAGTACCTCTTGGGTGGTATGGAAAACTACACGTAAATTGATTAAAAAATACAAGACAAATCTTATGTCTGGATGTATTGGTTTGAAAACAAATTTATATGCACTGTAAAAAGTGCGTTTAGAATTTAAACACAGTATTAGGTGTTTGGTTATTTTTGTGTTTAAATAATGTTTAAAACCTAAACACTTTACACCTAAAAACACATTGAAAGGAAAATATTTAGCATTTAAACATATTATATTACATTTAGACATTTTTATGTTGAAAAATTTTTTATAATCTTAAACACCATATAAAATTTCCAACTATTCCGTTTTGTGTTTAGAGTTTAAACAAAAAAATTAAACAGTATCTATTTAAATTTTCCATATAGGACAGATAGATGTCATTAAAATACAGAATTATTTTTTATAGCATTAAAGCTTATCTCATGTACATCTCAAAAGTGTATGCGTGATGTTTTTAAAATATGAACACTTTATGTGTTGACAGCAGCATCTCAATTAAAAATAACTATCAATTAAGTATCTAAAATCTAAAAAGATCTTTTGTTCAGTGTTTTTTATCATTCAAAAAATTGTAAATTTTGGATTCTATTGTTAGCCCTTGAACTTGATAAAATGACAAAAATTCCAAATTTGACCTAAAAAAATTAAAAAATCATTCGATTTATTTCAAACAAATTACATATTTGGAATCAGCGTATCAAACTCTATCAGAATACGTTTTAAAATTTTTGAATTTTCCATTTTTTAAATTTCCGATTTTTCAGGCCTTTTCAAACGGCCTCAAAATTATGACTTCACATATAATTCAAAAAAAATCAAGTTTTATATATTTTTAGAATCCTCTTATCATTCTGAATAACAATATTAACTTTATTTTACATTAAATCTTTTTATTCAAAAAATTTTCATATATAGTATATGATGTACTTATTTTAGCCAATCAAAAAAATTCATTTGCAATAAAAAAATTTTACATTCTCAATATATCCAATTAAATTAATGGCTGATGGGTTTATTTATTCTTCTAGGGAAAGATAATAAATTTGTATGTTACTGTTTCAAATCTCTATTTTTAATAAAACAAGATTCTTTATTAAAGTTGTTTTTTTAATTTATAAATTTTGTATTAGATTTCTAAAAATTGATACCTACTATTGATCATTTTTAAATAACTAAAGTTTTATTAAGATTTCTTTAAAATCTAAATTATTTTTATAAATTTTATTTTTCAGTAATAGATTTCTATAATCTAAATTATTTAGTTTATAAATTTTTTTTTCTAAACTCTATTACTTTTAATTTTTAAGTATTAAGAGATTTCAATAGATTTAAATCTATTTTTTTTTATTTAAATAGATAGATCTTTCTACTTTTGATAAGGTTTTTTAAATTTTATATAGATTACATATAATTTATTTATATTGTCTGCTTTAATTTATTTTTAATGATAATCTAATTGCTAATTCTACTAAAATTTATCTACTAAATTGTCGGCTATTAATGATCTTTACGTGTACTAAGGATGATATTCGGGGATATAAACGACTATTAGAGGTACTAATGATGTTTACATGGGTACAAATGATCTATATGGGTACTAATGATCTTTACGGGTTCTAATGATCCTTATAGGTTCCTTAAGTGGATCTATAATCACGGTACCGATGATCTTTGAGAACACCTAGAATCATGGGGGTACCAATTATCTTTCACAGGACCTAGAATCACAGTACCAATGATCTTTAACAGGACCAAGTTAAGGGGGTACCAATGATCTTTATTAGGAACTAGAATCACAGTACCAATCATCTTTATTAGGAACTAGAATCACAGTACCAATCATCTTTAACAGGACCTAGAATCACGGTGGTACCAATGATCATTAACATGACATAGATTAAAGGTACCAATGATCTTTAAGTGGACCTAGAAAAACAGGCTTATATTAGTTATAGATAGTAAATGTTTTGCTTTTGTTTTAAATTCCAAGTTACAGTAAAACGATACAGAACCTACTAGATAAAGGAGAAATTTACAAAGAATTCGATAAATTTGTTGAGGAAACGGCTTATCATCTTTCATTAAATAATATAAATAATAAAACTTCTTATTATGAATTTTTTTTTATAAATATCTCGTGTTTTTTGGCTAATTTTAATGATTTCAATTTTTTGTTAGTATGGCTGAACTGCTTAATAGCACTCAAGATTAGTTCGATGGAATGGATTATAAAATTATTCACAAACTTAATATTTCATGATCCTTTTTTATGTTATTCAAAACTTGTTATGAATGAACAAAATTTTTTATAGGCAACGGCGATACAATCCTATATGAAAAATGAAGAGTTGTATAGCAAAGCAGCCAAACTACCAAAAAGATCCCATAACTTTTGTAAAATTTCTAAGAAATGAAGGTCAAAATATTCAATTAAAACACAAAATACTTAATTGATATGTGCTTAGAACCTCATCACAACATTTTAGAACACTTTTTATCAAAACGGAATATTTTGGAACACGTAAAATTTAAACATTTTTTTCTGAACGCATAAAATTTGAACGCGTTTAGATAAAAAGTGTTTGTAAAAACGGACACTTTTTGTGTTTAAAAATGCGTTTATAATTTAAACAGATTTTTTACAGTGTGCCTGGATATCATATTCATGTATCGAATAAGATTAAATATGAAAGCCTTCAAAAGTTTATCCAATAAAATTTTCGCTTACTACGCTTACAAAGTTCAAAATTCCATTCATGTTGTTTCCAATATAATTTTTGTGTTACTAAGATCTTCATTTCACAACAAAATGCGAGTTAGAGAAAGACGAATGAACAAACAAGAACACACACATACACATATATTTATAAGTATAATGCTCAATTTAATTTAGAATGGAAAGTTCCATTAACAATCAGAAGGTATATACAATTAACAGGTAATTAATATGGATCAACTCCACAGTTAAATCGTAAATACAATTAACTTGACATTGTTCTAATATGACATTCACCCAATGTAGGAAATAATTCACCAAGATTATTTGAAGTTAGATTTAGATTTTATCGTCTAATTTCTAATTCGAAGATTTATTTTTGAGATCTAAAATATAAAAATTAATCTAAAAAAAGTAACAAAAATGATTCATACTTTTTAAATCTTCTTTACCTTGATTTTTTGCAATGTTATGCTGCTTTTTGATTACTGACCTGCCATCAGAAGAAAACATTCTGCTTTACAAAATCACGTTGATTAATGGAAATAAAATTGTGGTACAAATTTTCCCTTTCTTGTTCGCACAACTTTCCATAGTCGTGAGTAGAGATTCCGAATTTTTTAAGTTGATCAGAAATGTAAAAATTCCCAGAAGCTCTAATTACACTTTATCATAAGTTCTTCATACTTGACTTGATCATAAAGAGCATCAATCATCATACTGATTTTCATTGGCTTCCAGTTCTGGCTGCTTTTAAGAACATGATTAAAAGATTCTGCTCTATTATTTTTCCCATTATAAGGAATGTAAAGACGATTTTTTCTATTTTTGAAATTATATTTTTTAATCGTAGGAAACAATTTCCTTTTAAAATATTCAATACCTTCCATGAATATAATTATTTTCAAAATTTTCTATTTTCAACAAAAATCCATAATTTGAACAAGAGTTAATTTTTCCATTTCCATTAAAGATGAAATCTACATACTTTTTTAATTGTTTTCAATGAAGTGATTAAAACAGAGTATTTCATTAAAGCAAATGCTTCAAATCTTGTTTGTTTTCAATTTGCAAAACTCTTGTTGTACTCAAACGTGTGGTGGCTTTCCTAAAAAAATTTTCCAAATGATACTATGGAAATAAATCCATTATTTCTGCAAAGCTTAACTAGACATTTTCTGATGTCTGCTTTCATATATGAATTCCTTCAACCTTGCGCTTCAAAGAAAAGAGATGAGAGTACTGCATTGTAATAAAAAATAACAGTTTTTGAAATGAAGCTGGAATAATTGCATTCTTGACAAGAAAAATTTTGCTCGTTTTTCGAACATATTTTTTGATGAAAATAAGATTTTCAAAAACCCGTTTATAATCTCGATTAGTGATCAATCATGTTCAAAAATAATACTATCGGTCACTTTTTGGTTTTTCTTTTACAAGAAAAATTCGATTATTATAGTCAAGAATAATTGCTGGTTTTTTATCATCTCTTTCAATTATTCACCATTTTTATGTAAAATACTCAGAAAGTTGACACTATTATACTTTTTGGAATATAAAAAACTATTCTTGCATCTTTTGTATAAAAAATTTTTGAAGAAATTTTTGTATATAGAAATTTTTAAGAGTTTCACCATTTTAAAAACGTTTTAGTGAATGTACTTCAATTAGATACCAACATTAAGGAATTGCATGAAAAGCGTTACACGGCTATCTACAAAAAGCTTTTCATATATAATATTTAAAGCGTATTTGCAAGAGAAATTGATATACAATGAAAATGATTATTAAAATTTAAGTAATTCAGTATTTGCTCTGCCTAAAATTAACACAACAAAAATTGATGAACATAACTTTAAGAAATGTCCCATCTTTAAAAATAAAGGTATCAAGGCGTGTTTTCACAAAAAAGCGCAATTGCACCGCGTGTATGGAACTAAGCGGAAGGCAGGCGTGATGCAGTTTTGAACTTAAGGCGTTGAGTTATCGAATACAGCATCTAATTAACCCCACTCAGGTCCCTTATTTTAACTTGGACCAATGAGCGAAATCCCATGCTGGAATACGAAAAATATCAACGAGTTTTGAATTAGATTTCAATTATTCATATATTTAAAAGCTCTTTTGTGTATAATGCCTATATTATTCCATTATATACTCTGTCAGAATTCTGCTTCTACTTTCTTGTAGTTGCAGAATGGCAGCAGTTCAGGATTACTACATCAGACAATAACGTCCGTTGCAATCAGAGCAATATCCGGACTTAAGCTTAACGGGGAACTTGGGTCTAAGACATTAATTATGTAGATTCAATGATGGCGAGCTTGATGATGCAGAACTTGGAATGCCTTTCAGGGCTCTTGCATGTTAAATCTAAGATGTGTCTCTCTAGTTGACGGCGCCATCTGAGTTTGTTAAAGTCATTGGAACATGATGGTGGATATGCCATTCACCAGAAGAACTTCCTAGATGTTGAGTGAAAATTGCTAGACGGTTAACAATCAAGTTTAGTTTGTGAACTACTGGGAGTAAAGAAAAGTGTATAGATGATTTTATGATGATGCAGGCTGAATAATGATTTACTGTAGGGGCGTGTAGTACAGTGGAAAAAAGAGTTTTCGTTTATGAATATATCAAAAGAATTAGAGTGTAGGATGTTGAGGAGGTTGGACCAAGCTGTTTTGGAATCGCTTAGATTTGTGTGGAGAATGTTTAACATACAAAGTTTTGATGGCTTGCATTTAGGTTCGTAAGGTGTTGTAGTCAAAAGGGGCATGAAGTGGAGAGGGCTGAATGTTGTTGTTTGCAATTAGAGCAATTTAGCCGTAGAGGATATTTATATTCAAAGTCATTGAAAAAAGCAGAATTTTTTTTTTTTTATATTTTTTTTCTTTTTAAAAAAATTAAAATTATTTCAGTGTTTTTAATACAATACAGAACAGAGATGTCAAATATAAGACCTTGGAATAATCGTTTCCGTTATTGAACAGTGAGTCTTATCCAATATAAATGTCATTTGTAAATTTATCATTTGTCTTTTACTTATAACAAATGTGGTTTATCATTTTTGCCAACCGTAATAATATTCTTGAAGAGCTGTGAGAAATAAAAATTGGAGGTTATAGTAGAGCTCTAAAAAATTTAAAATTTTAAGAAAAATACGCAAAATTAATTTTGGCATTTTTTGTCTGTTTAATTTTTCCAAATTCGACTATTCTGAATTCTGACACGATTTTTATGAATATATTAATCTTTATTTATCATGATGGTTTAGAAAGTTTTTTTTTTATGCATCTCGCTTTTTGCACTTGCATCTTTGTCATTCATTCTTACAGGCTGACATTCATTCTCTCTGCTAGGTCGAAACCATCTTACAAATGTCTCATTTCTCAATCATCAAAGAATTTAGAATTCACACTGAGATGCTTTAGTTCACTATTTTCCTCATCATCACGAGCATGCATTATTTAAAGTCTCTTCTTTTAACTTTCCTCGCTACATTCAATATTTTTCTTTCTGTGGAAGATGGTCTTTGTGGAGGCTGTAATGAGATGGTACGAGGAGAAAATGAAAAAGACTCTTTGCTCAAATCAGCGGTGTTCCCTGTTGCAAGTTCTGAAGACTTTTTAAAAATTCGTGACTCCGTTCATCTAAAATTCGGAGAAATGGTAGAAATTAAGCAAGGCAACTTTACACTTGGATCGGATGAGCCTGTATTCGTTGCCGACAAAGAAGGACCTTCTTATGAAGTTTTTGTTAAAAATTTTTTAATAGATGTTCATGAAGTTAGCAATGTGGATTTTTGGACTTTTGTCAATGATACTGGCTACATCACGCAGGTATTTTTTGCTTTCTTAAAGGTATCCTTGAAGTAATTTTCACTGAGAAGACATGATTTTCACCACTTGTGTCAGTTAACGTTTGAAAATAAGGAAAAGAAATCAATTTGCCATTCGTTCCATTAACTACGTGTTTTTCGACGCTTTCATTTCTTAACTACTTCCATTTATGCACCACAAATAGGCTGAGCACTTTGGCAACTCGTTCGTCTTAGATGTGCTGGTGAGTGAAGAAGTTCGAAGAAGTGTCAATCAGTCTGTGGCAGGAGCGCCTTGGTGGATTCTAGTTAAAGACGCTTCTTGGAAAAGTCCTGAAGGTGTAGACTCCAACATCTCAGCCAGGTTGTTTCAATTTCACCAATATTATATGGAGCTAACAAGTAAACAGATTAATTTACTAACTAACAAACAAATTTAAAAACGAAACCCAGAAGTTTCTGAAAGGAATATAACGCTCCTTTAATGTACATTTAATTAAAATTTGGATCCATAAAAATGAAAGAATAAAAAAACAAGAATCGAAAAGAAAAAGTGAAATTCTTTTTTAATAGACTTAATTCAAAATTAATTAACCACACAATAATTTGTATATACATGCCACTAAATTGTATATTTTTGTCTACGCGGAGGTTAAAAAGTTACTGTATCAGTGTTTTCTTTAACATAACTTATGCGTAGACAAAAAATCGTATATAAAATATAAAACTCATTTCTGAATATTTCTTTTTAAGCTTTTATTTTAAGAGCGATTTTCTTAGAATTTTTTTTAATTTTTGAAACTTTAAGAGAAAACTGTATTACCTGAAATTGTTTATTATCACTGTCTCGCCATTTGGCAATTTTAATTTCTAAAAAGACATCATTAATTAAAACGACAATTAGGTAGTGTTCTGACGACCAGATTCTAACCTTGTTCAAGACTTAATCAAGAATTGTTTCCAATTTTAGAAGCGTTCGCATTAGGATTGTATCGTTCACTCAGCTGTATTCATATACATACACTCTTGTAAAATAATATATATCTCGGGGCCGTTATTAGGCGTTTAGTGGGATGGAAAGTCCAGGTAGATCCTGAACTCAGCATTCCGGGAGGGAACACGATATCCGAAAGGATGGATGTCAATGTCGCAAACAATACTTTACTTAATTAAAACTTATTTGGCAACTTCAATTCCTTAAAACACACATTACATATTTCTTGTTCGTATTCGCCTTCCCTTAGACTTGATCATCCCGTGGTGCATGTTTCATGGATCGATGCAACTGAGTTTTGCAAATGGGCAAATAAAAGACTTCCTACAGAAGTTGAATGGGAAGTTGCCTGTAGAAGTGGACTTAAAAGTAGGTGAGTTCAAGTTTAACATTTTTTCAAGGTCAAAATATTTGTTATGCGCAAGCCTAATTTCCTTCTTTAAACGAGATTTACGTCTTCGTATTTTAATAAATAAAATAAAAAAAAAAATTTATTTTCTTTAATTTAAATATTAATTTTTTTTTTTTATTTTTAATTGGAAGAAAAAAAAAAATTCCTTTTCCACACCTTTATGTATTTTTATTATATATAAAATGTAGTTTTTAAAAAAAAAAAAGAAGGAAGGAAAGAGTGTGTGTTTTGGGTTTGTTTTTGTGTGGGAAAGAGAAGGGAAGGGGAAATTTTTTTCTAAATTGGAAAGGGGGGGGGGGAAGGGGGGGGGTTTTGTGGGGGGCCAAACTCAAAAACAGAATTATAAGAATCTACTAAGGCCGAGAATAAAAGATACCAAGTTGTAAAATATATGGAAATGAAGTTCGTTGAAATATGCACATCATAAAAGTATAATAAAACATTTTTGAACAGAACTTTCATGATTTTAGCACCATTATTCGTTTATGAGCAAAAGATACATAGACGAAGTTATTTAAATGAACTAATAATAGGAGGATATAGCTGAAAAGGAAAATATTTTTAGACATGTGCCAATCAAAGAAATTTTTTTCTAGACTACCTAAAATGAAAAATAATAGGATTTGTTTTAATCTGGCAAGAAATTTTAACTTTGAATTAAAAGGGCAAATCAGAAGTTCTTAAAAATTGTGAATCTTATTTTATTGAAAAAAATATTTTCAAAAATAACATTAATTCCTTTATCATCATTTTTTGACTGGATGAAATTGAAGAGCTTTACTTCTTACTTTTTTAACGCCATGAAAAAAGATTTTATTTATATTTTAATTAGATTATTCTCCTGGGGCAATAAATTGAAGCCATTTGGAAAGCATCATATGAATATTTGGCAAGGAAAGTTTCCAACAGAAAACACCCTAGAAGACGGCTATTTATCAACGGCACCTGTGAGATGTTCGCTAAATTGTTCTTTTTTTCCAAACTTTTCCACCGATGTCATTATTCCCAAGGTTAACGAGTTTGAAGCTTCTCCATATGGTATTAAAAATATGCTTGGAAACGTTTGGGAATGGACTAGCGATGATTGGGCGCCAAAGAATGAAGACCACAAAAGTTCAAGCGAGAAGGGAGATACTAGAAAAGTGAAGAAAGGAGGCTCATTCATGTGCCATAAGGTATTAAATCTTTCAGAGCCTTTCTCTTTCTTCGGCGATACAACAAAAAGACCTCTTTGCGTAACATGCATTTAATTTCCATTTCGCCTCCTGAAAATTGCTCTTTTGATTAGGCATATTTTTTAGAACTAAGTATGCATATGACACGAAGAAATCAAAAGTAATTATTTGTACTACTCTTAGATCTTAAAAAAAGGAAATAAGACACGAAGAAATCAAAAGTAATTATTTGTACTACTCTTAGATCTTAAAAAAAGGAAATAAGACACGAAGAAATGAAAAGTAATTATTTGTACTACTCTTAGATCTTCTTAAAAAAGGAAATAAGCGCTTGTAATTTTGATAAAATATTCGATTAGAAATAATAGGAATGCGTGTGCCAACAAATAAAATCGGTCATATGAAAATAAAAGAGAGGTTGCTTGAATTGTAGTAATTTATTAAAATATCAGTGAAAGAGAATGCACTCCAATGGATCAACGTCTACATGTGACTTATTTAAACACTCTGAGCATTGAAAATCGATTTACGTGGCCATACAAACAAAAAAGCAGCGTCTTCTGTTCACAAAGATTTTATATTTTTATTCATTCATGAGTTATCTCAAATTAAGAATAAGAAATGAACTTGATGATGAAGCTCTTTCAGCTTGGGTGGGTATTTTGCTATGCAATGTTGGCAACGATACGAATTAAAAACCCCATAAAACCACAGATGGGCAAATGCTACTCTCTCTATAGCATGATTTTTAATTTCTAAATGTTTTGTATATTTGGTAAAGTAAACAAAGTCTGACAGAGCTTGGTATTCTACATTGACATTTGTTGTCTAAATACACATCCTTAAGTGTTAGCAAATCAAGATATAAGGGAACTAGTACGAACTAGTTAAGGTAATCGGTGAAAATTAACCGGAGAATAAGGCTGGCTAATTCACCGTAACAGAACCGGTCACTTCAAATCATAATAAAATGACACATATAGATACTTTTAAACCTTTTTTGAAACTATTGTAATGCAATGTCTTGTGTAATTATATCAGGGATCAAACATATATGATGTCCCCTACCGGGAAGGGGGTAAACTAATTCTAGATTCTCTGTATTAAAAAATAGAGCAGGAGGGGTAAAAATCACGACGGCGGGTGTTTAGAACTTATAAATTTTGGGCGACGTCATTTATGTATGATCCGTCTCTTTAAAAACGACATTCCTCAATCTTATTTTCATGTTCTCGTACTTGTAAGAACGATCTAATAAAATTGTGTTTGATTTTTTCTGTTAATTTGTGTACCTTATGTATATATAGAGACTCAAAATTTCCCAAAAATTAACCGACTAATCGATCGGTTAAAAGATATTAAGCAATTAATTAGTACCTTTGTTTTAATGATTATTATTATTATTATTATTTAAAATTATAAAAAATTATCTTTTGTTTTTTATATTTATTTCTAGCCTGTGTAAATAGCTAGCTCAAATTTTACGTCTTTTTGCAATTATTAACGTATAGTGTTTTAGTTATATATCTTTCTCTTGAGTTTTCTTTAGTTCTATCAAAAAGAGTAAAGATAATATGAAGAATTGATTATATTTGCATAAATCTTGGTTTTTATTCATGGTGGGATGTGGCGGAATCATCTACGAAATAAAAAAATGTTTTTGTTTTATATAGGACTGGTGCTATCGATACCGGTGTGCAGCGAGAAGTGAAAATACTTTAGACAGCTCAGCATCCAACTTGGGATTCAGGTGTGCTTCAGATGTTCACCATGCTTCTTCTAAGACGTCGCCATCTTTAAAACTTGAATTATAAAATAAATGCTCCGAAATTTTATAATTAAAAAACCTCTTTATTAAAGACTCATTCATATTACGCCCACTTTCTAATAGAAGAAACATATTCATCATCATTCCATTTTACGGCTTTTTTGATTAGTCCCAGAAGACTGGGGTAAGCCGGGTCACCATGAAAGGCAAATAATAATCAGAATGAGTCAAGATTAATTTTCTGTCTCCAGAAGAACCTGTCTTTTCCATCACTTAATCTAAGTTCTAAAATTTTAAATCTTTCTTCATGTTTTCCATCCAGGTTAATTTGGATCTAACTTTAACCCTTGCACCATAACTTAATTCTAAGGAGTCCTTTATTTGCTCAGTACTGTGTTTTCTGCAAAGGCAATGCTCTCTTGTGATTATAACATCACATTTTTAGTTAGTGGACACTAATTATGGAGGCACATATATTAAGTTATTGAGCAAGGAAGGAATCAAAGATTTAGAACGGAAACACAGAGAAATTGCAATTTCAAAATTGACTGATTTTAGAAGAAATAAACTTGAAAAAATGAATCCAATTAAATTAGCCACTTAAGGACAAGAGTGGAGTATTGGCATCACTAATTTTTTAAGTTATTTACATGAAGTGATTTGATAGACTCTTGGAGTTAAAATTAAATAAAATTGTTTCAAACTATTACTCCAGACAAAATACGATCTATGATTGAGTATATTTTAGTTATACATCCACTAAAACGATACATCTAAAGAGAGTTTAAGAAAAGTGAACACACGTGTTTAGGTTATCGCCACAGATAGACAAAGTATGTATGAAAGATAAAACAAAGAAGACACACACAAGAAAAATGAAACAAAATAGAATGGTTATTAAATTAAAGCTAGGGAGCTTGGCTCCTCACTTTATTGTTATCAAGGCGTGTGTCCTAAAAATAATGCTTCTCTATTTCTAGGAACGGTTTCTAGTTTATTTGCTAGATTTAATGCATTCAATACTCTTTATAAAAGCATATATGTATTCATTTTTACACACAAAACACAGCAAGTAAAGGGAAGTTATATGTGCAAAAATGGGCGACTTTTAATGATACTTTTTGGAAGAGAATTTATCGAGGCGTTTTCTACAAGCATATAAAGACAAATTTTAATGTCAAAGATAAAATATTTATTCAGCGGTGAAGATCAAAAATTGGTAAAAAATATTTAGTTTTCAATAAAAAATGATAATGATAATCTTCAAATAGTCAAAAAGTATTTTTAAAATGTCCTTTTAAAGAAATAATAAAACTGTGTAGAAATAGGATAAATAAATTAAAATGTACTCCATTGTGATATTATTTGTAGTTTGCATAAAAATACTAATGATATGAAACATTAAGCCTTCATTAGAAGCGACACAACGGATTTGACATTCAGCTTTTTAATGTCAGTGTACGTTTGACCAGTTCCTACAAATAGGATGGGTTGACCAGTGACGTAGGACATGGAAATCGCAGCACCAACTTTGTCATCGATCGTATCAAACTTGGAGAGTACGATGCCATCAATCAAGCGCGTCTTCGTTGAGGGCGATTCTGAGAAGTTTGCGAGAGCTTGATTGAATTTGATAAGCTGATCGGTGGCTTCGTTCCCGACCAAGGCTTCGCCTACAAAAAGCACAAGGTCAGGCTCATTCAAAGCAATCAACTTCGTTAAAGATCGCATCAGCGGTTCATTATCCTGCATCCGACCTGCGGTATCGACCAAGCAAACATCCACGCAATTTTCACTGGCGTATGCGATCGCTTCCTTAGCAATGGCTGCCGCGTTCTTGCCGTAACCCTTTTCGTAGAGCTGGACCCAAAATTGGGTTTGGCCGGATGCGGACTTCACAGGAGGGTGCAGGGAATTCAAGTGGCGAGTGTGAGTTCGCAACTGCTCAACCGCGCCAGAACGAAATGTGTCACAAGCTGCGATCAGGACGCGATATCCATTTTCAATGAGCCAAAATGCAATCTTCGCCAGATTCGTGGACTTGCCAACGCCATTTACACCACAAAATGTGATTACATACGGTTTGGAATGTTTTCGAGACTCGGAGATATCTCGTAGAATGTCGATGCGTCGGTTCGGTGACAGAATCTGGGTCAAGGAATCCTCGAGCGCTTTGTAAACAGTGGCTTTCAAACTCGTGAACGTTCCCAAAACTTTGCCCTCTAAGTTCGTAGCGATGGAGGAGCAAAGATTTTCTGAAACTTCAGAAGCAACATTCTTAGATATCAAGTGATTCTTGATTTGATCCAAAAGTGGCCGTACATCCTTCTCCTCCAACGCTTTATTTCCAACGAGCGATGAAATGTACGAGAAAATATGCGACGAAGATTTCTTTTTGCTCGTTGTTATCTTGTTCACGACTTCGCTTTTCCCACTAGACAAAACGTCGTCTTCAGACGAGTCCTCCGACTCACTTTCTGAAACAGATTCAAAGTCTTGTAAATTTCCGTGCATCTTGCCAACCACTTCTTGTCCCCCAAATTTGAGTTGCATCTCAGAGGAGACCTGGACACCATTTTCAATCACTTTAGACGCGGGAAGATGTGGGTTTGAACTGTAGTCGAGCTTTTCATCGAAATTACAGCTTCCTTCAACCAAGTCCCATGTTCTAGCGGTTTTAGTCTTAGGCTTGGAGGAATTCAGAGAGGAGACTTTACAGTTTTCACTTCTACCAAATCTTCCTTTTTTTCCTGAAAAAGGCTTCATGGAAGTTGTTGGCTTAGCTTTGTTAGAAGCACCCTCTACTTCTATTATTGGATGAAAGCCATTCATCTTAGCAACAACTTTTTCGTCATCCTCTTTCGTCTTACTTGTGGACGGGGTATTCTTCTTTTTTGAGAGGAGCTTTTTCTCGCGTTGGGCTTTCACCTCCTCCGTTTGCTTATTCGTCACAAAGTCTTGGATCGTTTTCTTCGATTTTTCAGATTCATCATAAGAGCGCATCACTTTGGCAACTTTTTTCAATTCTTGTTCATTTTTGAAAACTCCTTGAAGAACGCTGTTGAACACTTCTCCAAATTCGTCGTATTGAGAGTAAATGCCAGCAGCATTCTTATCCGAAACTTTATTCCGGTACAAATCCCTGAATTGTAGTTGAATTTCGTCCAAAAACTTATCTAGGTAAGAAAGTGTCAAGTTTTTTTGGTAGCCAAGCACAAACACCAGACGATACTCATTGTCTAGCTTGCAATGTAATCTCCAGTTATTGACATGGTAACTACTACTAGAGAATGCCTTGTTCTGCAACAAGGCGTCGCAGATGTACGAGTTGATTGCTGGGTAGATTGCAGCTGTTGTCGCTTGAAAACACCACAAAACAATCCCACCTCGCGAAAAAATTATGAAAAAATCCAACATTTACTCGAGAAGTCCTTCTCTCTTTCTAAAATGTAAACCGATATACTTCCTTTCAACATATAAAAGTTATTTAGGAAAAGCGTCAATTAATGTAAAATGAAAAATTATTTTTATTTTTTATTCAAATATAATTAAGATACAAGAAAGGAAATTTAAAAGCCAACTATTTCACACAAATTTTGAAATAAAATTTTCAAAAAAATCAGGAAAAATGATTAAAACTCTCAACATTCCCGGGAAAACGGAATCACGACTCAAAAAATGACAATATGCGTTGCCGGGAATTAGTGATTCTTTCCCGGGAACCTGGAAAAAGGGCAATTTGCGTTCCCAAGAATATAATAAAAATTTAACAAAATGTAATTGAAAAAAATTAAGTTTATATTGATTGATAATTTTAATTTACATAAATACCCTGTTAATCTAAAAAGAATTTTGTGCTTAGTTTAATTTTTTTTAATTATAATTAAAAAAGCAAAGTTCACTATTTGCAATGAATTAAAAAAAAAGCATTTACTAAAAGAGTTGTTCAAAGACGAAATCCGAAACTAATTTTAACTTACTACAATATTTAAATTTAGGAAAAGGCTTATCTGATATTGCGAATCTTTGATTTTGGAAGAAAAGCTAGAAAAGACAACTCAAAGTTTGAAACAAGAAATAAATAAGCTTGAAGCAACAGGAAGTCAATCTTCTAACATTATTCTGCTAGAAAATGCTTAAGAATTATCCCTTCGACTTCGGTGGAATCTGAGCTTTTTCAGCAGCCAGTTTGTTCATAACAAAAATAAGGACTCCGCTGAGTGAAAAAAGTATTAACTGTTTTTTTAAAGTTTATACAGTATGAGAAAATATAACTTTTTTGCATATAGTTTGCAATAAAAATAAGGCTTTCAAAATTTTCATAACCTATAAAATTGATAACAATAGCAAACTTTTAATTATATTCTATTTAGTTATTCATTTTTTGATTAAATCAAAGTTTAGACTATTTGAAAAATTTTTGACAAAATTCAATTCCCAGGAACCCGGGATTAATATTTTTCCCGTTAATTCCCGGGACAAAAATAATGATGATAAAACAGAATCACAAATTGAATCTTATAAAACACCGAAATAATAAGACATATAAATTCAAAATGTGTCAAATGACACATCTGGTTGTTCTAGTTCTACCTTCTCTTTGTTAGCGCGTTATATACTGACGAGATTACATGATTTGACACAAATCTACATCGGGTGTCCATACCCACAACAAAGTACACTCAACATGCGCTCAAGTAGAAATAATGAACTCTTTATTTCAATCTTTCTCACTTTTCAAAAAGTATTTTCTATGAAAATTACAAAAGCTTTTTAAAAGAAATAAACACTTTAAAATGATTCAAAGTCACGAATGAAAGGTAATGGATTTGATAAAAAAAATTGTTCAAAGCATATTTCAAATATCAATTACGGCTCGATTTATAATTTCGCGGCGAAAACTTATTCGTGCGCAATTCCTTCAAAGAATTGTTTTTTTTTCAATTGATAAACTTTGCAATTATTTTATCATTTCAATTTATTTATACTTATATATGAAAAAATTTGTAGCACAATGTTTCTTATTTTTCACTTAACTTTTAAAAAAATTCCATTATAGAAGCACTTAACACATTCAAGTCATTGGGACACTTGTGACACATAAAGTAAAATAGTCTGCCTTAGGTTGTATAAAAACGAATTGAAAAAAGTAAGCTGATGATTCGTTTCCAAAAACCTGAGTCTTACAAAGGCTTAAAAATAAAATTTAATTCGGTTTGCTGAAAGAGTAGGAAATAAATGAAAAGAATTATTCCTGCTGTTTTTATTGCAAGTAGTATTACATTCGTAAGTGTGGAATAAGATTTCTTTTATTCTACCACTTCTTGCATTATTTCACTGAAAAGTTGCATCCTATTTTTCCTGAGAATATTGATTAATTGTTTAGTTTAATTAACAATTAGATTAATTGTTCTTAGTTTCAATAAAGCACGTGTTTCTTTTATTTCAGTGTTTTGCTCATTTCTAAAAAGAATGCACCCTTTAATTTCTGATTCGTTTTCACTTTGACGTATGACATTTCTTTTTATCTTCTATTTTTTGAACAAAGACAATTTCGACAAAATTACACTAGTATAAGCAAAATGCACACAATTTAATTAACAAAATTCGTTCAAATGTCTGAACACGAGAATTACAGAACATACAATGCCCTTTGAATTTTTAAATGGAATATAGTTTTACTTATTTCTTTGGCGATCTTTGGAACAAGTCTAAAAAGCCAACAAGTGACTGGCTCTATCCAAACTTAATCCACAATTTAAGTGATAAAATCATTGAAGGAAACATATGTTCGTGGAGCCGAAGTAAACAACCGTTGTTCAATGGTGCGTAGTGCTTGGGAATGGAACTAGGACAGTCAAACGCACTATATCTAAAACAACCTAGGCATGATCAGTTGGCGCTACCATTTTTAAAATTATAACAAAAACTTAAAAACTCAACGATAAAGCAACCCTTTTTGAAAGATAGGATTCGAACAGATGTTAGCAAAATTAGAAGTTGAAAATGCTTCATTCATGCCATGTAAAAGATTCGCGAAATCTGCTATTAGGAGCGTTCACAAATGATGTCAACCAATTTTTAAAAATTTGCCTTTTAGATAACTATGCATAATAAAAATCTCTATATGTTTTACACATTTTAAAGAAAACAAATAAGCTAATAAGATCAAAACCAAAAGATGACCTTGATTGTTATATAATGGAGCAGATAAAAGATCTGCAATATGATATGTACTTGAAAAGAGCTTATGATTAAAATGACTATGTGTGTGCAAAGTAGAGCAATAAACTTTCATAACTCCAGAAAGGAAATAAGCAAGGATTTAGAAGAGTAATTGGCTCTAGAAATATCACCGCCAGGAGGCCACTCTGTTTACAATAAAAAACTCCTCTATAGCGAAGTTTAAATCTACGTTAGCACAAATTAAAATGACTGAGTAGTCTTTCAAATAGAAAAAGGATTGGATACTTTTATTGACTAGATAGATATTTTTAATGAGTCACTCATTATATATGTATATGAGAGATAATATATTAATTTAGTAGTACAAATGATAAGATAGGAGATTGAAGGTGTAAGTCTCTCTCTACCAAGGAGGACAAGGTGAGGGGCAGGTAGCGATAAAAGTTTCAAAAAGATTCGCCCTGACATTCATGATGGAGGTGTAGACAGTGAGTTTGTTCAAGTTGGGTCTTGTTGAAAGCAAGTTGTAAAGAGTTCGCTTGCTCACATTCTGAGGAGACTGAATGAAATGATTCAGGCAAAAATAGGCAGAACTTCTGCGGTCATCTAGAAAAAAAGGCTTTTTCCAGTGATCGTAATTAGTTTGGATCGCAAACCACTTGTTGCTGGAAGGGCCCAGAGGGTCTACAAAGAGGGTGGAGGTGTAGTTACGTGTAATCACGACCCCCTGGTGCGCAAACCTACCAGCGAGAATGAAGTACGCAGGGCCTACCAAGTAAGCGGTAGAGAGAAAGTGCTTGGCTTGCTGGAAGGTGAGTGCCCTGCGCATCAAATTGCGAGAGAGAACGGTGATGGGGGTAAAGGACTGGTTGCCACTGAGCCAGTGAATCAGGCCGGCGTAGGGACGGGAAAAGTCGAAGCGCGAGTTCACGGTGAAGGAAAAGGAGTTGGGTTTGAGGGAGGTGAGGACTCCGATGTACGCGGCAAACACGACTCCCCTGTAAATGACATGTTCGTTGCCGTCAGTGAAGTCGACTTGAAGAGTCAGCTTCTTCAGCGCTTCTGAAATCTTCCACGAGTGCGAGTTCTCGTTCCAACCGAGGAAAACGCCAAAATCCAAGTTCCTCACGTGGTACACACCCTCGTCTGCTTTCCCTTCTGTTAGGATGGAAGTGCAGAAGCCAAAAAATTCAAAAAACAAGTTATACACCAAAATTTCACTGAGGGGGACTCCAGTGATCTCCGAGATTCCAATCAACTCTTCGTTGTAGGGATACGGAAAATAGTTGATAAAGTTGGGTAAAATTAAACTAATGATTTTGAGCAATTTTCCATCTGTGAAAGCTACGTCGTAATCCTTGACAATGTTTACCAAGTCTTGAATGTATTCCTTTCGAGAAATGAGTACAGATCTCCAACGAGTTTTGGGGGTATCTGTCAGGGAAACATTTGCTTTGGGAATCAAAAAACTGTTATTAGGATAAGATATTGATGTTTCACATTTAAAAAGGGCACTCGGATTTTTAAATAATAAATAACAGGAAAATTCAGTGAATATTGAAGAAAAGCACAAAATTATTGAGAGAAAAAACATTTCAAATTCATTCGTCTAAGAAAATACTTGAGGAGAAAAACCTTAAGAAAAAATATATCTAATCTTTAAAATAGGTATTCTTTTTTTTATGTACTGGTAAAAACATTTATCGATTATATTGTTTATCTGAGTGTTTTTCGTAGAATTTTTTCAATGCATAATGAGACTAAACGACTGCGACAGAATCAACAACATTTTCATAATAAATAGCACACAACATTTTATAACAAATTGGCTGTTTTTTGTTTATGATATAATTTTCAAAAACTGTCTTTCATTAATCAAATTAAATCCTTCTATTTTTTTAACTTTGAGAAAAATTGTATATAAAAACAAATGACAATAAAAATAGTTACAAAGTATATTTCCCCTCAAGGTAAAGTGTAGCATAGTTATCAAAAGGAATGTTTAGGGTTGCCAGATGTCCTGTTTTTTCGGAATTGTCCCAGTTTCCCCGTCGCTTAACAACGGAATCCCAGAGGATTTAGAAGAATCCCGATTTTTCCTTCATTAATCTCTAATATGTCCACAAAAAGTTTAAAAAATCAACTCCAAAGATGATAGTTTTCTCTTTTTAGTAAAAAAAAGTCATCTTTTACTTTCAAAGTATGTTTCATATTAATTTAGTTAAAGAATAAAAAAGTGTTCATGACTTTTTTCGGTTTGATGATGTAAAGATCTGACAAACTTAGGCATGATTGAAACTGATGCTGTTTTATTAAAAAAAGAAGGGTTATCAGGAGTTAGAGAGAATGTTTTTTGTTCCTATTGCGTATCTCTGTTAGAAATAATACACACAGAACTTTATAAATAAGTTTTAACCACAAAAAATTATTTATTTCAAATAACTGATAGTGCAGATAGCCTATCTAGGTCAGGGGTCGGGAACCTTTTGGTAATGGAGTGACAAAACTAGCTGACACGCATTTTCCAAATTATAAATAATCCAAGTACATTCCATTTCTATTTTTGTGCTCGCAAAGCCTTCTCTCTACCACCTTTTCTTTCGATCTTAAATATAAATTAAGAGTATTCGCACCCGCCTACAAAATTACTTATGTGGCTACCGAAAAAAAGCGGCTGCCGACATACTTGAACCGGTACCCCAAAGAATCGATACAGTCGACATTCACTAATTCGGAATGCTTGGGATTCGGCCTTTTCAAATTAGTGATGATGCTTCATATCTTAATAAAAAAATCACACTTTGCTTACTCAATTTCTCTCAGTATAAACATGACTCGAGCTAAAATTCAACACCAGATGTCAGTTTAATACTAAAAGTACAACAAAAAAATTATTGCATATTAGAATTTATATGTTATTTTCAGGTGTACTGATTCTATTGGGTGTAGACAATTTTAAAAGATTTCTTTTTTCTCTGATTAGTTTTCCGTGCAATATATAAAGACTCGTTAGTTCTTCTTCATTTATGAGACTTTTATTTTACTAAACCTTCAAGAAGCTCAGTTGTTAATTGAATCAATAATTTTACTAAATTTAAGATCTCGGAATAATCAAAGTGCCGGATTAACGATGGTGCGAATTAGTGATTTCCGGGATAGAGGTAGTCAACTGTATGAAAAAAACGAATGAAATTGAAAAATATTAAGCACTTAATCAGTACATCTTACGAATGGCATAAGAAAATCAATCGGCAATGCTCGAAAATTCTTGTCTACGGCACTGGTTTTGTATGTATATTTTAAATTTCATTAGCACAAACAAAATGCCAAGATTAAAGAATCCACCCTGGAGACCTCTACTCCGTTACCCAGGGCAGTCGGAAAAATATTTTGCGGCTCCGACTCCACCTATTTGAAATGTCGCGACTGCAACTTATGTCCAAGTTAAGTCAGCATGACAATAGTTTTGCGTCTCCTAGTTCCATTTGCTTCTACCCATAAGTGTGAGGAAGAGTTTTCAACTCTTATAAATTTAAAAACAAGAAATAAGATTATTTGAATTTTTTCTTATAATCTAACATAATATGTATAAGGTATTTTTAACACAGTTGCCAGTCAAGTTATATTTCAGTTAGATTTTTCATTCACCAAAGAAGTCTATAATTTATATATTTGACATAATGTTTTTGACTCACTAAAATTACACAAAAAGCCATGGAAGGTGGAAAATATAAGCATAACTGCTCTGATACGCTGATCTGCGAGAAAAAAAATACATTTATTGATTTTACAAAAAGGAAAACATGTATAAAAAGACCAGAAATAAGCAAAACAAATTTGAAAATCTGTTAGAAACAGATTACATTTCATTGTAGTATAAGGTACGTTAAAAATAATGTACTATTCCAAAATCTTAAAATTCGGCATTTCTTTAAAAATTGAAAGGTGTACTGAAAAATAGTAATATGGTGTATATAAATATAAACAAATTTAAATAAGAATTGGAAATAATATCACTTCAAGTACTCTAGTTCTCCAATCATCTATCAATACTATAAAACTTATTTCCTGCATTTTTAAATTTTCATTATTTTGTTTTAGCGCAGTTATCTGTTGCTACTCTTTCCTTCCATTGCTTTAGGTTCTTCCATGAATTATGGGTAGAAATTATCTACGCTGCAAAACATCTTATAAAATTTCCTAACGATTACGAAGAATTCCTTAACATTTTATTTAAATTCCTTTAGACCGATGGGGCAAAAAGTGGCGTAGACAGAAATTTAAACCTTTTTTATATCGCATAACCTTATGGAATATTTTTTTAAAAGAGACCAAAAATTTTTTAGGGGAGGCAAGCTTATCTCACATTATTAGTATTTTAACGTTTCCGACGAGGAGGTGTCAAAAGAGCACACTGTTTAATTAAAAAATTCATTGCAATTGAAGAAAGTTAAAGAAAAAATTATATGGCTAAAAAAATTAATTAAATTGCATTTATAAATTTACATAAAATGTAGTATTGTTAAATTTCGATCACGATGATTTTTGGCAAAAAAAATTTATTGTTTGATACAATGACATATTAAAGAAAAAAAGACTGAGCTAAGGTAAGTGACAGAAAAAATCATCATAAAATAAAAATACTGAGACTATGGGTATAAAATTTATTTGACAGCCATTATAAAATTTTTAGTGTACGTACCTAAAAATTTATTTAGTTAGAAAAGGAAAAAATAAATTTTTTTTAGACTATCAAAAAAATAAACACACAATAAATCCTATGATACACTTTGTTTGAAATTTTAAATATATTTTTAAAAGTTAAGTCGTAAAGATATAATCTTTTATAAAAAGTATAAAACGAAATTCTTTACTATAATTTTATTGGTATCTTTATTTCAAAAATAATTTTACATATATTTGGTTAAACCTTGATAAAGGTATAACAAAAAAATATAGATTAACTCACAAATCAAACTATCTAAGATTCTAAGAACATAAACATAAAAACTAAACAATTTAGTTTTTGAATGATTTTTTGAGCAGAAATATAAATGATTTGGAATTAAATTCTTTCCCGATTTTTCATATTTTTAGAATAAAACATTTCTATTTGCGAAATATTTGAAAATAACAAAAATGGTTTATAAAATTTCTCTCAAATTTATTTTAAAATACTTCAACATCTTATGAACTTTCTAACAGTATTTTTATTTTTTTATAAAAATGGGTTTTTTCATGTACAACTTTTATGAGTTTGATACATTGGATGAGGCTTATCTTAGAAAGACTAGTTTATATATAGATACTAATCAAGTTAAAAATTAAAATACTAAAATTCAATATCAGAATAAGAAATTTATTACGATTTAAAAATTATAATAAAAATTTTCAAAATCTAATTAAATAAAAGAAACTAACACTAAGTCTAGCCCTACAATATGTCAGAATAGAGTCTGGTTAACTTTCTTTACGCCATATTAAGACATACCAGGATCCAATATGACTTAAATTTTTTATTTTCCAATTAACCATTTTGTTGTTTTATAAATAAAGTCTGTTTAAACCAACACAATTTTTAAATGTCGAGAAAGAAAAGATTTAAGAAAATTTTTTAAGAGAGAAAGATTTAAGATGAATAAACCTCTCTTTGAAGCCTCTCCGATATCCTCTGGATTATACTTATAAACCCCCTATTAGATATATTAGCTAATAATTCAGCCTTCTTTCAATGCTATTCAGATGATCTAACCTTCATCTTTACCTCAAATTCTCAAAAAGAAAACATAATGAACATCAACTCTCTCTATAACACGCTAACTTTTGCAGCCGATTCATTAAAAGTAAAATTTAACCCAACAAAATCAACTCTTATACACTTCACACGAACACATTCCCCTCACCTCCCACTATTAACATATAGCGATATCCTCATCCAACCATCTTCCTCCATGAAATATTTAGGGCTCACCTTTCAATCAAACCTCAATTGGTCATCCCACTTCAAAAACCTATACCACAAACTATCTTCAACTCTTTTCTCTCTTACTAAAATTATATCTTATAAATAGGGTCTAAGTATTCAACACTCATCTTTTATATACAAATCAATCATCCTCCTACGCTTGAGTATGGCATTCTTTCATGGGGCCTATCATTAAACTACCTCTCATCACTCACTTATCTAAATAAAATCAACCGCCTTTGCCTCATCACAATCACCAGGGCCTACAAAACCTCCCCTACTATAATCCTAGAATTTTTCACGAACTGCCTTCCTCTAATCCTTCATCTCAAACAAACTGCTACCAAAAAATATATCATGACACGCATCGAACCAAATTCTTATCTTAAGTCCTTCTATTTCCATAACACTCAAATTACACCCTCTCAAATCGACTACAAATCCTTACTCCAACAATTTTCGTCTTCTTCAAACAACATTTTCATCCAACCCAAAATTAATCCACTACCTTTATTTCACCCTTCCTCACCATTACCTTTCCCTCTTCACAACTGTTTCATCAAATCCATTGCTAAACTTCTAATTACGACCCGCTCCAACTTTACCTCAACTTCATTAAGAATATTCCTGGATAGCTCAAAAACCGTAAACAAAACTTCCTATGCTTTTGCACTCTTCAAAGGCCCTTCTCCTTTCCCTGTTTACTCAAAAACGTCTGCCATTGATCCCTCTCTTCCAATATATAGTGGTGAATGCTATGCCCTTCTACATGCTGGCGATTACATAAGCCAAAATAAGTTTTCCCTTAGACATTACAACACACTACACTTCTTTACAAGACTCACAAAACATCATCAAAGACCTAAGCCTCAAACACAACATCCCATTCTTAACATACACCCTTGTTTCTAAACTCACCTACTTATCAAATTACTTTGAAATACACCTCTACTGGTGCCCAGCTCACTCAAACCTTCTAGAAAACACTTATGTAGATAAGCTAGCTAAAAAAGTACCCCCAAATACACCTTACATCCCGATTACCTCATTTCCCCTAGAAACATATACCCCTCTACTTAGATCTAACACTCAAAACCTTAGACAAGAACTCATCCAATCCTCACCCTCCATTTTCTTCCAACATATAAATAATCCAAACCAAATTCTTGACATTTGGTCAAAAATGAAATTCTTCCCACCACGATCGGTAATCAGATGGCTAACCAGACACTACCCCTGCAACTCCTATCTCTACCGTATTAAAAAATCACCAAGCAATCTATGTAGATTCAACTGCAATCAACAAGAAACACCTCAGCATCTTCTACTTTCCTGCTGCCACTACAACCACGCAAGAACTTCATTTCTCTCACTATCCGTCAAAACTCTCAATCGCCCACCCTCTAATTTCTTCGAACTACTTTTATACCCGAACCTCCTCAATGCCCTAAACTCTCTCATTATCTTCATAGAGTCAAACTTGAAATCTCCGAACCCAGAGACAAAAATAACTACACTATTTTCTTCTATTTAAGACCTATATTCTTTACAACCCACCGACTACCTTTGCTCAATCAATCATCCTTCAACTACCACCTCAAAAATCCAGCATTCTACACTTCAAACTCCCTCAACAACTAATCAATTTCTCCAAAGTCCCTCATTCCTAATCTATTCACAAGCCTAATCAATACACTTCTTTCGAACTTCAACTTTATACCTCAAGCATTTCGCAAGCATATGGAGAAGTCCGATAGTGCTTAGATATTTCTTCCTTCCTACCTATCTACCTACCTAAGTTTTTTGATTTTTATTAATTCCATCCATGGTTCTTTCGATTTTTAAAAATAAAAACTGAATTTTTATCTTTTGTATTTTTTATCAATAATATATTTGAGACTTTCCCATTTAACAGATATAGTTATCTAAATATTGTTTTTAATTTTGGCCCTTGTAAATAAAATTTTAATTTTGAAAAGATCTTATGACTGGAGCAAAAGATGCTAGTGAAAAATCCAAAATAGATATAAAAACATTTATTTCACTTAAGAGCAGAAAAATAATTGGAAAAAAATGTAAAAAAGCTCTAATCTTTCAAAATAATCAAACAGTTCAATTATTTTTACATTTGGAAAAGAGTTTGGGTAAAAAGTCACGCCCATAAAAAATATAGACAAAAAATAGTAATGCACAAAAAAGTTACTGTATTAATTGTTGTAGACTTAAAATACTGAGTTTAGTTAAGATATATATATGGTATATCAATAGCTAATATCAAACTTGTTTTATCATCTTTGGCCAAATACTTACTAATTGGTCTCAACTATTGCATATCACATTGTACTTTTCCATCTGTTTTTAAGTATACCAAAGTTATTCCTGTATTTAAAAAAGGTAATAAACTTGATGCTTCTAATTTTAGACCTATTAGCTTCAGCAGAACAATATTAATGAAAAACAGTTTGGGTTTCAAAAGCATCACTCAACTACTTTACTTCATTCCATCTTTGTCGATAAAGTTTCTCACTATTTGGATAATGGGTTATCTCTAGTTACAATTTTTTTGGATCTTTCTAGCGCTTTTGATACAATACTTCATTGTAATCTCATTCATAAGCTTAGTCTCTATGGATTTGATTCTTCATCTTGTAAACTGCTCAATTCTTATCTCAAATCAAGATATCAGTCTGTTTTTATTAATCATACACCATCTGCTTTGAAATTAGTTGAATGTGGGGTTCCCCAGGGCTCAATCCTTGGGCCCTTATTGTTCTTAACTTAGCTGAATGATATTTCCGATGTCTGCTGTGACAATGATTTGCTCATGTACGCAGATGACAACTCTTTTAATTCCATTTAAAGAAGACATCTCATTTGATTGCTTTAATTCACTCATCAAATGGTTACATCGCAATTCTATGCAAATAAATCTTTATAAATGCAAGGCCATGTACTTTTCTAATAATCATAAAACTACTAAGCCAAATCTAATCATTGAGTATGTTGATCAATTCAATTTTCTAGGTCTTGTTGTTGATAATAAATTAAATTGGAATGCCCCTCACCAGTTTGTTGTTTCCAAATTGAATTCAGTTTTAGGTAGACTTAGAATTGTTTAAAATATTTTCCCTCTTAAAATAAAACTTATTCTATATAAAGCACTTTCTCTACCTCACTTAATTTATAGCATTGAAAATTGGGGGTATACAAAGAATGATATTGTTTACATTGCTCAAAAAAAGCTGTGAGAATTATTTTTAATAAACCTTATTTCTTTCATTCATCAATTATATTTTATTATGCAAAAGTACTGAAATTTAATGATCTTTATAAACATAGAGTTTCACTATTTATATGTAAATATTTTAATAATTTTTACCTGATATTTTTTGTTATTGGTTTACTTATAAGTCTAGTGCTGTATCATACTCTCTTAGAAATAGTTGTTCATTTGTAATGCCTAGATTTAGATTGCGCAAATCAAAATTTTGCTTGAGATTCAGAGTTTGTAAATTATGGAATAGAGTACTTGCAAAAATTTTTGATCGTAAAGATTCATTGCCTATAGTTAAAATGAAATTAATAGAATTCTTTCTTAATGAATATAATATGAAATGTAATATTCATAATTGTTATTCTTGCTCGTATTCATGAATGTATATATTTTGCATTTTTTTATTAGCTGTGAATGACTATTTGCTTTACGTATCTATTAAAAATGTTATTCTTGCTTTAATTAGTGAATACATATATTAAGTATCTGGTTATTTGATTATGCATTTATTGCTTATCTCTTTACTAAATTTCTAATGTTTGAAAATTTATATTGTTTATCCACCTTTTTTTGAAATGTACTAGATGGTTGTGATTTAAGCGGTTCCTAGGAACTTTTTCTCAACCATTTATTCAAATATATGTTTTGTATTCTCATGTGTGCCATTTGATTTTTATTGTTTCGAGGTATGTTTTATTGTTTTTGAAGTTGTTTTCCCTTTTTATTTACATTTGTATAATAAAGGCTTCTTCTTCTTAGTCACAATGCATTATCTAAGGATCGTCCAACTAGAATGAAAATTCAAACATCTATTTTAGAAAAAATTAAGAATGATATCAAAAACTTAGACTCAGTTGATGAATGATGAATTTTTATAAAATAATTTAAATGATCTAATACTTGTACAAGGAAATGAAAAAAAAGCAGACAGAACATAGTTATAATAATTAAAACAAATCTTAAAAAATGCATTAAAAATCTTAAAAAGCTAATATGGTTTTCGAAAGTTGAATATTTTAAACTTTTTTTTGAAGATTGTGGTAATGATTCAAGCAAAGTATGGAAAAAATCAATGAATTCACAAAATAAAAAAAAATGATTCTAAGATAGTGTTAAGTAATGAGTCTAATATACAACGTAATAAAACGGCAGATATGTTTGCGATGTACTTCAAAGATAAAATTACTGATCTGTTAAATAAAGCTGAAAATGATTCATGTAATATGATAGTAATCTTCAAGTGTCACATAATAAATATTTTAAATTTTGCAATACCACATATAATGAAATACTGAGCACAGTTAAGCAGCTAAAAAATAGTAATACATCGGATATATATATGATATCTCAGTTAAAATTGATTATAAACACTTTAGTAAAACCTCTATATTTACTATATAACAAATGTATATCTTTGTCTTGTTTTCCACATTCTTTTAAGGTAAGTAAAATACTGCCTATTGCAAAAAGGAGGTAAAAATGAACAATAGAAAACTATAGACCTATTTGCATTGTGCCCGTTTTTGCAAAAATATTGAAGAAAATACTTTATAGTCAAATATATCATTACTTTGAGTTTAATTTTATATTCAATGAATTGCAATTTGGTTTCCGAAAATTAAAAAACATTGAACAACTATATTCTGTTCTTATATCTGAAGTTATAGAAAAATGGGACAAAGGTTATAGCTCACTATGCATATTTTTAGATCTAAAGGCTGCTTTTGATTGTTTGAATCAGGAGTTTTTATTAAATAAACTTACTAGCTATAATTTTGACCAAACAGCCGTAGATCTAATGCAAAGTTTTTTAAACAACAGAAAGTTCTCCGTTTTTTCTAATGAAAATTTCTTAAATATATATTCTTGTAGTTCTGTGGGAGTACCCCAACGGTCTTCTTTGGGCCCCTTTTGTTATTGCATACATAAATGAAATATTGAATGTCATTAACAAAGATATATGTAGAGCATTAGCGTTTGCTGATGACATAGTTCTTGTATTTAAAGTTAAAGATTATTCCAGTTTGGAAAGAATTAATGAGAGACTTTCCTTTGTAAATAAGTTGTTTATCAGCAATAAATTGTTTGTTAATTATGATAAATCTAAATGCATGCTGTTTTCAAAGAAAAAAAGCTTCTGTCTAATGTAAGAATTGGCAATCATGTTATCGAGATGTTGGAGAATTTTAACTTGTTAGGCATTATAATTGATGATAAACTAGTTTGGAATGCACAAATTGACTCAGTGTGTAATAAGTTGCGTTTTTGGTTAACTAGGTTTAGAAGTTGGAATTATCTTCCTGTACAAATTAAAACCATGGCTTATAAAGCATTAGTTTTACATGTTTTAAACTATTCACTGGTTAATTGGGGGCACGTAAAACTTGACAGAATACTAAGTATTCAAAAGAAAATCTTAAGATCAGCTTTAAAAAACATTTTTCAGAAGTTTACGTTCATTGAAACTTGAAAAAAAATGATACATTAAAATAAATTTATTTCTTCACCATACATTTGAGAAACAACAATGTCAACAAGTATTGAAATAGCAGAGAACAATCTGCCATATATATACACACATAAGTGTTTATTTGAATATATATATATATATAGTGTAAATGCATAAAATTGAAATAAAATAGCCTTACATCCTTAAACGGCATATCTATGATGTATCTGAAAATGAGGAAGGAGTCAGGTTAACACTTAGTTTAAAAGAGTTAAAAGTAAATAAAACTTTCCTTGAAAAATACAGATTGGCGAATAGGTACATATACGCATGGAATAAAATATATTATACTTTTAACATGAATAAGAAAGAGGGAATGGAAGAAAGCTAAAATATTAAAAATGACATATTTAACTGTGTTGATAACACATGAAGCCTTTAAAATATCAAACACATATCGACGTGTATTTAAGTAAAAAACTATATATATGAATATGAATATGAATCAATGCTTCAGTTTATTTTGCCACCATTCTTCTTTGATTGAAAAGGCGTCAATCGTGGCTGATAAGTGCTTGCAAAAAACTTGTGAAAACTTTTTCCTTCCACACTCATATCTGAGAAAAAATGAAACACTTTTGAAGAGTAAGATGGAAAGAAAAGATAAAACCGTTTTTAAAACCCAGCAATGTGTTATAGCTAAAGTGTCATAAGATTAGAATAGACGATTATTCAAAAAATTATGTGCATTAAATTTTAATACTAAATGTTAGAAAATTAAACCTAGAAAATTGGAAAAAATTAAAAGTTAAACATAGAAATCATTTTAATTTTACATTTATTTTCTAATTCCTCCCTTAAAATAAACGATTATTTCAAATTTTCCAATGGATCACAAATGATCCACATAACATAAATCGTCTCCATAAAGTAATAAGAAAGTTAATTGAGAAAGAAAATCGAACGATTGATTTTCGAAAAGGAATGTCTGACATTGTTTAGTTATGCTTTCCTAAATTTTACAAGTAAGGGCACCTTATATTCGAAACTTGAGACGCCATTTTTTCAACAACTTAAAAAAATAAAAGGGTACTCTTAGAAAATGGCAGGCACATTTTTCGAGGTGTTCCGATTTTATCGTCGCTTAAATAATGAAACCCCCACGATTTACAAGAATCCTGGGGTTCAGTCGCTTAACCTTATACTTCCAAAAAAGGAAAGCTTTCTTTTTTCTGTAAAAAAATTTTCTCATCTCTTTTTCAAGCACAAATTTGTTCTGGGTAACATTTTTTAACATAAAATTTTTGAAAGAATATTTTCTTTTAAACATCATTTCATAATTTACAAATTCTTCTTGATAATTTATTGTTGAATTTAGCAGCTAATGGTCATTCAAAGAGCGAAAAAACAGAAATATATTTGTGAGAAATGCTATACATATAATTTAATCAATACACGCGTTAAATTATATTAGATAGAACCTATTTACAGAAGCATAATTTTAATATCGGGTAAATGTAAAGATGTTTATATTCTGTTACTAAAGGAAATCATCCTGATTGGTTTGATGACTTGAATATTCATACTCTTATAAAATAGTCTTGAAGAGAAAATGCGATTACACAATTTAGAATTTTGACCGTTGTAAAAAAATCCCTCATTCAAGGTAAAACAAACAATAAAGCAGGTAAAAAACTGCAAAAATGATATATGATAGAAAAAAGAACAACAAAAGACTTTAACTACATTTAGAAAATGTCTGTGTAGAAGATGCGATAATGACTACAAAATATTTTTTATATTTTCAATCAATATATTCAAGAAATTCAAATTGACAGATATGACATTTAAAAAAGAACTATTTTTCATCTCCAAGTTGCTTTAATTTTTTGATTCCTTAGTAACTGGGAGGTTACAGGCTCTCTCCTTTTTTCAGAAAATGTTAGATATTTTTATATTCTTTAGTGACCCAACTAAATAATTTATGGGGAATCTGATGGTGTAACCTAATTTTTATGAAAATCAATCAAACTTGACAATCAATGTCATATATATATACGTCAAAATAAATTCTACTTGCATGGTGAATTTTCTAAATGTTGTATAAGGGAGTGAGTAAGGTTGGTTAGATACTGGGTTCCAATAACTCAAGGTCTTTGGCTTCGATCCCACATCAAGACTACTTTCCTCATAGTTCGATACAAGCGGCGCAATTGAGCCTTCTCGATGAAAACACCCCATGGTACCTTTACCTTTCGAGTCTCAAATACAAATACTCTCGCTACCAAATTTTTAAATGACAATACACAAATACCTTTATTTAATTTGAAAATAAAATTACAAATACTTTTTTCATAAACACTAAGATGCTTTCACACATGTTATAGCGCGGCGTACCAATTTCACATACAAATATTTCCATTTCAATCAATTCGCTATACACAATAATTATAGCTCAGCTTCACTGCTAAACGAAAATTCTCCAGAGTGAATTTTGAGTTGTTTTTCTAGATATCCTGTCGCGTATGATATGATACGCCATAGTTACATGTCAAACAATACAATCACAAAAACAAATACACCAAACTAGGGTGTCCACCCCGGGATTCCTCTTCCTCGAGTCCCCGGGGAATCGTGAAATTTCAAAATCCTCGTCCTCGAAAAAAATTTTTAAATTTCCTCGGGGAATTTTTGAAAAAAAATTTTTGTCGAATCCGACGACAAAAATATCGAAGTAACGGAGAAGAAAAATGAAAGATTAATCGTTAGCAACCAAAAAACAGAGAAGAAAAGCGTGAAGGAGGAATTGGACGAATTTCTGAAGATTAATGAAAATGAAGAACGTGAAACTAAAAGCAAGATTTCAAGCATAGAGGAAATAATGAAAAAAACATTTGACCTTTATTTAGAAACAAATAGGAGGCCCGAAGTTTTAGAAACTTTATTCAAAAATTTAAAGAGCATAAAACCAACTTCTGTGGATGCTGAAAGAGTGTTTTCGTCAATGGGTTATTTTTCTACAAAAATAAGAAACCAGTTCAATGATGAAACTTTGAACGCTCTAATTTTTCTTAGATATTTTTTTAAAACATAAATCTTTTATGCATTTAAATTTTTTTCAATAAAAATCTTATATGAGACTTTTAAATTTTCTTTTCTGAACAGTTTTTACTGTAAAAAAATCGCTTTTTCTTCCCCGGGGAAATTTTCAAAAATTACGAGGTCCTCGTTTCCCGGGGAATGAAAAAAAGACCTTAAAGTGGACACACTACACCAAACGTACGATTCAAAATTAGAAATACATATCTATAAATAAATGTATTTGATGCAACCCTGATTCATTCAAAGTAAATCGATCATGCTCAAATTGATTATGTTAATCTAGATTTAAATTACGATTAGTTTTTACACCTCAGTAAATTGTGAATAAATTTATTTTTATCATTTCGGAATAATTTTCGTCTTGACATTTTTCGGTTTAATTATGGCAGTTTTTTATCGATCTATAAAAATATAATGAATGTAATGAATATATAGTAGAAATAATAAAAATAATATAAAAAATTAATGTGTGGTAATGAATGTTGTACATCAATAGCTAATTTGCACCTAATCGATAAAATAATTTTTCTATTCTTATCGATGTCATCAATAAAGAAGCCAAAAAATCTCTACTCAAGACGACCTGAGATAAATTTGCTGAAAGATCTCAAAGGGAAAATTAATTTTTTTTAAATAATAACCATATAGATGGGTAATGTAATCTGATATATTAAATAGTAAAGTTTTTATGAAAATTGATTTAAAATGACATGGTAAGGATTATTGACATCTATTCTAACTAAACCTAGCTCTTTAGTCCTTATTTTATCTATCACATCCCGTGCCTATACTAACTACGCAGACAGTTTTGAGCAAAATGTCTCAATAATACCTCTATTGTCTTAGTTTTTGTCTGGTAGTCTTATGCATGTCATTATTACTATACTTTATATATAGTATCCAAATTTGCTTTTTATCAAAGGTGATCCTTTCATGATAACTATACATTTCTCAAAAATTCATTTTTGTCACTATATATTCGAAAAAAGTATTTTCGAATATTTATTTAAGACAGAATTTACACGATAATTTTGATGACTTCCATCAAATCAAAAAAGGAGAGATCATCTTTCCTCTCCAGAACATGAGATTTGATATCTCGAGTTTCATTTTCCATGTATAGGAACATTGGCAAAGTGGCTGAAAAAAAAGAGAATACGGGTCCCATTCAATTATTCCTTATTTATTTTTCCTTTGCATATGTTTAATTGATAAAAATTTTCTTAACGCATTAAAGTCCAGGTTTTTGAGAACTAATCGTTTGCTTATCTTTCAATGCAAAGTTAGAGCACATAAATTATATTTAATGGCAAACTGCTCTCCCAATGGGCCAGAAAGGGTTAATTATACTCTTTTTTCTAACGGAAAATTATAGAAGGGGTAAAATAACCACAAAACAATAATTTAGGGGTAATCTATGGAAAACGTGGGGAAACACTTTACGAAGCATAGGGAAAAAAGGCTTACTTGTAGAAAGATTGGAAGATAGGCAAAGTGATTGATTTGGGACCGAAGCCCTGGAGTTTGATGACTTCATTGGATTCAGAGTTGAAAGAGTAGAGGGCACGATACTGCATCGCTTGGTCGCGAAACAGAATTAAGAAGTGTTTGCTATTCGACTTGCTCATCGCCTAATGTTAAACAAACGTTACAACACTTACCCGTGATAGTAATGAACTGCGTTTTCGTTAACCGGTCAATTTATCGCCTAATATCTACTAACCGATCAATTAGCAGGTTAATCTTGAAAAAACTTTGAGTCAAAAGAGATACAAAATAGTTCGTCAACGAAACGTAGAAAAATATAGCACACTTTTATTTGAACATATAATTACAGGAACCAAATCACGAATATATAGTTGTTATGTATTGCTGTTTTCAAAAAACATGATATAATTACACAAGAAGTGCATTCAAAAACTAAATTATTCTTTCAAAAGTATTTGCTTTAATTTTTTTCCCCAAAAAATTTCTACTCATAAACTCAGCGTTGTTCCTTTACAAGATATTTGTGTTATAAAAAAGTTTATTCTATAATTTTATCGAATTTTTAAGCATTTTTCTATGAGTTGCAAAAACACAACGTTAGACCAAAATGATAAAGATTTTTTATGTTGCGTTTTTGCAACGCTGCGACAAAAGACAGTGTCTGTGAATTTATTTACCTAACAATTTTGGATATAACTATTTTCAAAATCGACTCCGAATCCTTCTGAAAACGTAGGACTCCCACTCCAGACTGGGACCAACCCATGCAGATAGGCTGATTAAACGATTAAAATACGATTTATGATAATAATTTAAAATTAAACTTGCATTTTATTAGTTCAATTTCCCATTTGTAATACCTGACTGTTTTAGTAGCGGTTATTACAGCAATACACTCTGATTAGAGATAGCCATACTTTAGAATCTTTTCTTTGAAAGAGCGGATTCATCTTTATCTAACCCTGAATCATCGAAGTATACAGCAAAACTTCGTATTACAAATTCCCATTTAATTAATATATTATCTTCTTCCTCATACTAGCTTATGTCTCATCAAGATGCACGTTCACTAACAAGCCTACATAAAGTTCTCTCAGGGCAACCGAACAAAAACTCCGCAAAGTAACCTCGATATTTTAGATTTTGTAATATTGTGGAAAAAAATCATGTATGCTACTCATGCATATTTGATAAATAATGATCAAATAATTTTTTGATGGCTCGTGTTTTAATTTATATTTAGACTATTTTTCGATAGGTGATGTTCATTTACAAATTTATAAAAAAATTCAATTTCTTTGTATAGTTAGTATTCTTCTATAAATTTATAGAATTTGGTAGTTTTTTAGATCTTTCATTGATAGTTGTGTTTTAAATTTGTATAAATTTGCCTTTTTGCATTCAACCAAAATTATTACATTTGAGTGCTTTTGCAAAAAAAAAAGCAAATCATATGATAATTGCTTTCACAAAATGGGATAGCTAGTTCCATTAATTCAATGTTGGGAAAAACTTGAGAAAATTCCTAACGATGAGTTCTTATTCGCCTTGGAAAATTGACGAAGTGAAACTATAAAATGAACGAACACTCCTTTTCTTAAATTTAGTGTAAAAGTAGGACGGGAGGTAAGTGATTTCGTAAGCTTCCACCTCTTTCAATTATGATAATCTTTCCCGTGAAAATTAACTTCTGTTTAAAACACTAAAATACCATTCTGAACAAATATCACTCTTCAAAAGTTTCCCCTTCCAAATTTTCAAATACTGTAAAGTACTTTACTTTCGCGAATTTTGGTTCAAAACGAAATTCACAAGAATTTAATTTTGAACGAATAAACATTTCTGAAATTTTAGATATTTAGCATAAAAAAGTTGATTTTTCACTTGTTGAGCACTTGATACCGAATTGCAGTGATTTTAAAGTTATAAAAAATTTCATATAAAAGAACTTCAAACTCTGGAAATTAAGTTCGCGGAATTTTTGTGTCTGAGAAATTTCTTACTTTAAATGATAGATGTATTTATAGCGATCAATAAAAGGAATAATTAAGGCGATATTAAAATTCCATATGGCCTGATGGATGACATGGGTGGTCACTTTTGAATTGGCAAACCAAATCCTGTCATACGTGAATCTGCCTGAATGCAAAGGAAAAAGAATGAAGGATACTCACTTCTAACGCTTTATTTTTGGTAGATTCATTTGCGACACCTGCTAAAGAACAGTGATTCAATGCATTCACAATGATGCTTCTGTTTGACTTTTCAGTGAATTTGGAATACAACTTTGGGCCTGTTTAGAAATAATAAAATCTTATTAATTGAAGTAATCATATAGGGTTATTAGCAGGCTTTGTGAATTATTTATTGTATATTCTTGGAAACTCGTCTAGTATATTTAATTGCATTGAAAAATGAAGACTTTAAAAAGACAACAATATGACCAAAATCTCCACGAAGAATAGGTAGTAAACAAATTGGGGTATAAAAATAAAAAACAAAATAGATATAAAAAGAAATACTCAATCAGGTTGAACACACACAGAGATATATTCTACTTGTTTTACAGCTATGAAAATTAAACGAAATTTTATTGGAAGAGATTATGTATTTTTTACAAGAAATATTTAGATTGGACTTAATATGATACTGAATATAAACATTTACTATAGTAATGATGGAAAGGTAATATAGACGAAATACATACTAGGTGAATACTCATATTCTATAATTAAAAATAAAAATAATCATGTTTCTAAAAGGTTGGAATATCACATACACATAGGGTTGTTAGATGTCCAAGTTTTTCGGAATTGTCCCGGGTTGTTTTCGCTTAATAACGAAACCAGGAGATTTAGAAAGAATAATCAGGGATTTATTTACTAAACTTATAGTTCTTCAAAATAGGAGCTTATACTAATTTAAGTACACATATCGTTGATTATTCCTTTTTTAGTATAAAAACTTGCCTTTTACTTTCAAAGCATTATTCATATTAATTATAATTTTTAGGAATAAAAATTTCATCTTGACTTTTCAAGATCATTTTTGCCCCAGTTTGATAAATTAAAAGCCTTGCAAGCATTCATACACACAATAAAAAATTCGAAATTCTGAACCATAAATTCCAAATCCATAATTTGGAATCATTAAAGAGAAATCAGAATGTAAAATTTGCTGCAAAATAACAAAGTGTTTTGGTGGATAGCTTGCATAAGCATATAAAGTCCGTACATAACATTGATAAAAATGATGATAATTCATCTTTGAAAAAGGAAAGAACAATTCAAAATTTTCTTCAAAAATGATCAATTGGTGAAGAAGTTTTTGGTTTGGCTATAACTTCTGTTAAACTTTCTTTTGAGTTTAAGGTATTAAAAATCAAAAATAATTTACAAATGAAGGCAAAGTCTTTTGAATCAAGTTGTTGGTTTCTTTTGTCTAGAAAATATTCACTTTTGGAAAAATGTGCCTTATTTTTAGCATCATACTTATGTGAAACATAAATATTATGAAAAATAAATACCTTAACAGAACTACATTTAAATACCTGCTTATTTTACTACTAATTCGCAAAATAAATCTAAATATTAAATTTTTTGTTTGTGATAATCTTCATTTACACATTTGTTATATACGCACTTCTTACTCTGAAAGCAACTAGTATAGAATCTGAGCGTGTTTTTTCATCCGCTGGATTGTTATCTTCTAAATTGCCTTGATTGTCGGCATCAAATCAGGCTTAGGTGTGCTTTGTTTTTAAGATGATATTTTCAAAAAAGGGAGTAATAGTTTCGTTTTTTTGTTAAAAGTTTAACATTTTCAAACACACTCTTTACTTTATAAATTTTAGACAGTTTTTTTAAAAACCGGTTTTGCTAAATCTTTAGTGCGAGCGTCGTAAACAATTCCTAGCTTAATTAAAACATACTTATTTCCACAAAGAAAAAGTTAGAGAAAATGCTAAGTTATATAATATTTAAAAATAATTTTTTAACATAGTGAAGATGCAACATATTACGCATGAAATAGATCCCAAAAATTTGAAAAAGAACAAACCTGAATATTCAGAAGTGGTGTGGGAAAAATGTGATGATAGAGAATCTTTGCTCTTGCTACAACTGGAAGAAGTGCTACCAAGCTTAAATTCAATCAATTTATCTTGACCTGTGTAGGTGGGTGAGGGCATGAATTGGTCTTAAAAAAATTCCTTGGTGAAGTAAACATACAACAAAAGAATAGGACTTAATTACTTGTACAATTTTTAAAATTCCATTTATTCAATATGGTGTGTTTTTTAGTAGAGGGAATAATGTGTTTTTCAGAAAATTCTGAAACAGAGGCCGGTAAGAGTAAGGAAGTTGGAGGATGGTTAGCTTTAAATGCTATTGAGGAAGTATTTTCATGACATTGAGTGTATCCTTGCTGTGCTGGGCTGAGCAACGGTGACTGCGGATTGTGATTGGCTTTGTAAGTTGATTGATAGGAGGGCGTACTGCTCTTTCCCGAAGAAAGAGATGCAGAGACGTTGCCTGGCTCCAACTTCTCTATCTTCTTTTGTTTGTACTCGTTGAGTATTCGTTCTCTCCTCGCTCTATCTCTTTCCTTTCTTTCTTCAGCTTCTTGCTTTTTTAACCTTAAAGAAATAATGGAAGGAATTTTTATTAAATAAAGCATCTTGCGTGAGTTAACTTATCTACATAATCGAATGGCAATTGTTAATCTTTTAGTTAAACTGTCCCCGTTGGATTTCATCCATTTACAACAGAGGTTTTTGAAGAATAATCGTATGTTAATATTTTTCAAACTTCATATAACTTAAAGCATACGATTTACATTTTATCGGACACCGGTATCGAAATAGGCTTGAATGACTTAAAGTAACAAAATTGTTGGAAAAAAATTTGTATCAAAGATCCTTGGTTGAAATGTTCTAAAATGTTATAGTAGACTCTTCCAAAACATTTTCCTATTCATTAGATACGCTAACCAAAGATAAAGTTGTTATAACTAAAATCCTGCCTTGCTCCATTTTGATATAGGAAAACAGAATTCAACTTCTATGACAAAGCTGATATACACAGTGGATCTATCATTATGCGGGATTAACTCTCTTTCATCACTTTGCTTCATAACACTTTTAAAGGTGTTCTCTGAGGTTGAGAAATAATAATGGTGTTTTCATAAACACACACGCATACAAACACCAGCTTGGCCTTTATTTGCTTCATTACTTTATGCAATTCACTTAATCAGATAAAACATGATCGCCGCAATTATAACATGTGTTCCAGAAGATCCGTTATAACGCGGCTTCGTGGCGTGTACCCCAGAATCAGGCCTAAAAAGGATCTACTGTGTAGATTGATATTGTGGTGTTAATAGTAAAGTAATATTTGTGGCATATGTCTATCATTACACAATTTCCGTGAAAAAATTCAATCATTTCTTTCCTTAATTTTCTCACAAGTTCTTAGTTATTGATTCACCCATAATAAAGGTATATATGTTAAAAATTATATTCGAAACGCTTAAAAGTTAATAACAGTAAGAAGGTAGTATTCTCTAATATTTTGATTGATTCTGATTCTATAAAACACAAACTAAAACACGACTCTTCGCAACAATCAATTGATCAAGCATCCAACCAATAATGATGACCACAATTTCTCAATGGATGAATGAATTTTACTCAAATCGACATTTTCAAACTATTCCATGTACAAAACAACAATTTTGGCAAAACAAAAGTTTTTTATTTTATTTTTAAGTCCCAACTGCTTTTTTATTTAAAAACGCTAACTAAGGAGTTCATCAAAATATAGGTTTCCTGGCATAAATACCTTATTCTCTTCTCTAAAATACGATATTCTCAAACAACAAATTTTCTTTGAGAAATCTCCCCTTCCAATTTGTTGAAAAATTTGCGATCCTTCCTTTGCAAAAAAGGTTATCTTAGGAGAGAACCCAAACTTGTTGCATTCATATGAGGGTATTCAGTCAAAACTAATTTTTTGCTTAAGAATACAATGAAGTAGCAAGTCCACGGAGTGAATTTCTTTTAATTGTAAAAGAACTGTATACCCAGTGCACCGAAGAATAATTTAAAAAGATTTGTGCTTAAATTATAAAGAAAATAAAAAGTATTTATATTAGTGCTGCCATTTTGAATAAAATAAAGTGTTACACATTTTTATTTTTACAATTTTTGAATTTTGTTAAATATATGCCCATTGTACACCAAATACTGGTTAGTGCAAAAAAATAAAAAAAAATACTTGTTTATTTTACAATTAAAAAGGTAAAAAAGAAAAAAAATTTTGTGCTTGATAAGAGTTTACAAAGTTGAAGAAAGGGGTAGCAAAATACAACGGGGGTAAGAAAGAAAGGAAATGTATTACGAACGCTTTTCACTTTCCAGGCGCGCCTTTTCTTCCCGTTTTTCTCTTTCCTGCGCCATTTTTTCTCTGCGTTGTTCGGCATTCATTGCAATCTCTTCTCTCCGTTTCAAAAGGATATCCTGAAATTAAAAAAAGGGAGAGTACTAAGGCGTACTACCATTGTTTGGACTTTATTGGACACAGTTGTCACAAAGAAAAGGTTTAAGATCTAGGATACTATTTTAATTTAAAATTTCAGTAAGAGCTTTGGTTTTGGTGAGAATTTGCAGATTTCTCTTTACGTGCAACATTTGCCGAGAGAGCAACTCTCACATCGTCCTCAAGATTTAGGCGTATTTCTATATTTTGATAATTATTTAAAAACTAACAAAAAATCCTAAGAGAAAAGTTTAAGAATATAACATTTACATTGCAATTGGGAAACACTTTTCTAGAATGGAAAAACGAACTTACGTTTAAAATGTCAAGTCTTATGCGGTTTAATAGAAATAGAAATGTTTTCAAAGTTTTCATTGTTAAATTTTTTATTTCAATTAAAGTTTTGACTTCATTTTTCCTAAATTTTTGCTTTAGAATTCAAGGCAGGGGTGTGAGAGTGAAAATAGCAAACCCTGACTCCGAGACCTAGTACTTACAAAAATCCGACTACAGAGTACTTAAAAACTTAATAAATTTAACTTCGATTCCGACTTTAACAAAACAAGGTGCTTCATATGCTTACAAAAATTTGACTTAAAAATTTAGAATATTTAAAGCCAGCTCTTCTCTGAGTAAAGAAGAGCCATTGCATTACAAAAATGGAACTCTTTTTCATTATTCAAAATACTTTTAGCAGGGTGTTAAATAGATAGACCTTATACTCACCGACCTTCCCAATCGAGACTAGCAATGCCTTTTCCCAGTTGAGTTTTCAAAAAATCTTTGGATGTGAGAAAAAAGAATATAAAATGTTTTAATCATATAAAATAGTTTGTTGTTATTACTTTAAAAATTAAGTTATGTAAAAGTCTAAGTCTTTAAATTAAAAAAGCTTCATTTCTCAAACGCGATCAGACGGCTCCAATCAGATATTTCTGGTTAAGGCGCTATTAACAGGTTATAGACCACAGTCGACATTACAAAAATAAAATCGTCTGCGTTTATCAATGCTCTTTAATACAAATCTTCTGCTTTACATTGGATGATCGAAAATAAAATACAAAAAGAGTTTTTATTTTGGAACAAAAAATATATAATGCAAATGATATATTTCGCTTCTTCAAAGAAGCTTTATCAAATTAACCCTCGCACTACATGTCCTTCTACACTTACTCCGAATACTTACTCAATGTATTTTATCCGCAAATTTTAAATATATACTTAGGAAATAAAAATTGAATAAAGTGAATTCGAAAAATTGTAAACAATCAATTAGATTGTTTTGTTATTAATAAATAAAATTCAACTTGACTTAATATTAATTTTTGTGATATAGAGAATCTAAATTCATTAGAAAACTTATATTTACAAACTTTCTCTACTTTTAAAAATTTTGATTTAACGCCATCTATATTTTAAATGATTCCATAAATCGAAATGCACGTATTTAGTAAAAGGTACTCAAAATCCTTTATAAAACTTAATTCAAATTCAGCTTTCCTATTTTTTTAAGTTAACTAAGAAACTGGATAAGGACTAAGCTTATCAAGTACGTTGGATAACTAAATTTGCCCTTTTATCACCATAAAAATTGAGTTTTTTTTCTTCAAATTTTGAGAAAAAATGATTTTCATGTCCGACAATGAGAGAAAATTAGGTATTCCTTTCTCTCAACGAAAAGTTTTATTTATATCTACTCTGCCAAGCTGCTCATAGTTCATTTATCTATGAAAATACGACACCATCTCTAAACCACACTCAATCATGAGTTTCTCATGTGAATAATTACCATCCCTTTACAAATGATAAACAATCATACGATTCTCTTTATATTTTATGCTTGAAGCATGGTATATAATATGATTAGAATGTATATAATTCAATATTTATCTACCAGTTGTTGTTTATCCATATTTCAAAACAATCCATCTCAGTTTACATTTTTCATTTCTATCTGCGTTTGCTTTCTTATATTGTTTTCAACTCAAGCCAATATTCAATCATAATTATTGATTCTTTCGTTATTGCATTGAATTTATAGTTTCATTCCATACAATTCTGCTTTCTTCACTCCTATTGTTTTTTTCTCGTTTGATCTCGTTCGCTTTCCCATTGCGGTTTCTCCTGTTTTTCTTTCTTTCGTTTTCCCTCATTGTTTTTCCTCTTTTCAAAATTGTGTATGAGTTCTTCTGCTTCCTCCTCATCTGTTGATGTGAGTTTCTCCGACTCTGACTCCGATGTAAGTTCTTTTTCAAGTTCTGAATCCTCATGTTCAGAGACTACAGAAGTTATTGACATTAGTTTAATTGCGCCTGACAAGACTATTTTTTCATGGGAATCAAGTTCTTCAATCTTTGGCAGAACTCCTAGGACAAATATAAGAAACACCATAAGAGATCCACCTGGCCCTAAAGGAACAATGAAAAGAATGAAAGACATTTTAGAAATATTTAAATTGTTCTTTGACGTCAATTTGATCACATATATTTATGAGATGACTTTGAACAAGATGGGGAAAAACTACTCGTAAGTTTTTTCTTTTTAATTATTTTATGTAGTAAGACTAAATATTTTAGGTCTCCTAAGCCTAAATACATGAATTTAAAGACGTACTATCAAAATTTTCAGATCTTTCATTTGCTTTCATATTTTTCTTCATTACTCTATGTTGGGCAAAACGGTGACCAGAAGGTTAAAATATCAGATCTTTTTTCTTCTCATGGATATCCCTTTTTAAGAGCGTGCATAGGCAGAAATATGTTTACACTTGTACATATTTTTATTACATTTGATGATAAAAGTGAAAGAGATAAAAATGATAAGTTAAGTCCAATAAGAAAAATACATGATCATTTTCGTAAGGTTTTTTCATTTTACTGGACACCTCACTCACACGAACAATTGTCAGCTTTAGGGGACGTTGTCCGTTGAAAATATATGATCCTAAAAAGCCGGGTCACTATGGCATGAAATATTACCATATAAACGATGGTGAGTATTATTACTGTTTGATGCCAGAAATTTATATTTCTGGTCTGTCAGACCGTACTTATTTTTCAGCCATAAATATTTGTAAAAGGCTTATTGAAGATACTCAAGTCCCTTCTGGATGTGGTATTTTCACAGATAGATTTTTTACCAGCCATGATTTAGTAGTTTGGTGTCAAACAAAGGATATAACTCTATGTGGTACTGTAAACGGAAACAAAAGATTCATCCCAAGAATATTGAAAGCTGAGTATCTCAAGAGCTTAAAACTTGCTGAATGCGAAAGTAAAACAGTTTATTCGGACTATGCCTCTCTTAGTGCTTACATATCTAGGAGACATGCCAGAAAAAACTTTAAAGTAGTGTACGTTTTATCTTCCCAACATAAAAACATAGAAACAATGGGAGAACATTCTAAACCTGTAAGTTTACTTTACTACAACAAATTTAAATCAGGGGTAGATGCTGCTAATAGGATGATAAGAAACTACAGATCATACAAACCATGTAGAAGATGGCCTTTAGCAGCATTCTGTAATTATTTAGACATTACTTGTCTTAACACATGGATTGTATCACGATACAACTTACCCGAAAATTTTCCTAACTCTAAACAAAGTGGTAGAAAATTTTTTATAAAAAATCTTTGTTTTCGTCTGGCTGAAGAATGCATGAAAGTGAGAGCAACAATTCTTGAACTTCCTATACAAATTAAGTTTTTATTATCTTTTTATGGATATAAAGATGATACAAATGAAGAATCAAGTTCAAAAAGAGGGGCTTGCTATATATGTTTGAATAAAAGAAATAAAACAACAAGAACTTGTTCTAAGTGTTCTCGTTTCATCTGCAAGAACCATTCAAAAACTGCCTGCTCAAGCTGTATATGAAAAGTTTTTTTATTACTCTTTCATAAAAAAATAAATAAAATTTAATTCTATTTTTTTACTTAGTTTCTAATATAAAATTTTTTCAAAGGTTTATATTTTAAAGTGCCCGTATACAATATTAGATTAACGCCATCTATAATTTTGGTGTTAATTTTGTGAATGTAATCAAAATTTTAAGTAGTAATAATAATTTTTTCCAAAATTTTTCTTTAATCGATCCACTGGTTGTTTTTGGAAATTTACGTTTACTTCATATGGTTTTCGTTCATTGAAAGTTTCCTATAAAATGCAAAAATAACTGTGTCGCGGAGAAAATGCACGGGGTATGTAGTGCGAGGGTCGAATAAAAGAAGAGGTGTGCAAGATTGTGAGTGTTGTCTCGGGTATATACATACTCGTTTCTCTATTTATCAAAAACAAAGAAATAAATTCCCACCTCACAACAAACAAACAAAGAAATAAATTCTCACCTCACAATAAAGAAACAAAGATACCCGAGACAACACTTTAAATTTACATTAGATATCGTCTGATTATTCTGGTAGTTAACGGATAGTACTTAAAAATCCAGTTCCGACATCTAAATTTTATTAGACGCAGACTCCTATACCCTTAAAATCTCCGTCTAAACAAACTTCCGACTCCAATCCAGGAACCCCGGTTTCTAATTCACGGATCGAAGTTTCACTATATTATATTAAGTCGAAGTGTGAATCAACATATTAACTTGTTTAGATAATCTTAAATTAGATGCACGAGAATTTATAGGAAACAAAGAGGGTGGGAAATTATGGCTAAGGCAATACGTCATCGTTAGGGACACGTCATTTGCACCTCCTTCGACAAAAGAAAATCGCCATTTTAGTAAAAAAGAAGAGAAGAATTTGATTACTTCTTTAGACGTTTCATCTTCCTTGGTATTGTTGTCGCCATTTTCATTTTTGTGACAGGAATTGGAAAGTAAAGACTTAAATTGATTCGCCGATACAAAATGGTTACCTTCTTCATTCTAAAAGTGAAGTTCAAAAATAGGCATTATCAAGAAAGTGTGATCAAGAAGTACTTTATCACTTTGAGAAGAATTTTGAAAAGTTTTTTTACACCCTTTAACAAATTTCTCTGCGCTGTTACTTGAGGTAGGAAAAAAGAGAGCCACGGGTGCTGTTGACTTACAGGGAACAACAGTAGAATTCCGATTCTTCTTAATGACATATGTAGCGTAGGGATTAACAGTGGTATTAGAGCTTTCATCTTCATTAGAAATGATATTGTTGGTTTTAATGGAGTTAGTACAGGCATTGGAAAAATTGTCGTTTTCATTGCTAAACACAGATTCGCTTTTACACGAATAAGAAAGCTCTGAGCTGTGCTTAGTGGCATCTTCAGAATTCTTTGAGGAAGCGAGAGATGTTTTCTTCAAATCAAAACACACTTCGTCAACGGGGCCAGCCGATTCATCAAATTCTGCAACAGAGCTATTGGAATCGTTGATCGATTGCTTGAAATTAATGACATTTGTATTTGAAGGTGCATATGCGTTGAACTCGTTGAGATGTCCGGTGTACATAGAGATAGGCCTTCTATTCGACGCTACTTCATGAGGAGGCTGAATGCTGTTCAAGTCTTGAGGAGCATATGGAAAGAAAGAGTGGGGACGAGTGTTTTCATGAACAACTTTGGAATAGTTTAAAAATTGGGAAGTTAGTGAAATTCTTTCATTGACTGCGAAATTGTGATTGCTATTATTATTGGATTGATGTTTGAGCCATTGATTGTTACGAAATGTGGAGTTGTTAGCGTGTCTATTATTATTATTATTATTATTTAATGTGTTATATTCAAAGTCATGGCCTTCTTGGAGATCTTAAAGTGTTTGTGCATATAGGTATTTAAAGTGTATAGGCAGTAAATTTACCGTTGTAATATATGTTTTGATTTTTTATAGAGCATTGTGATTCGTCTATATAACAAGATGGCGGAAAAGGAGTATAATTAGAGGAACATTCGTTTTCATCAGCGTGTTCAATCATATCTGAAATATTGCAATGTAAAATAGATCATTAGACGATTTAATGATTTTGCCTCCATATTTTCATTAGTTTTATTCAAAATTGCACTCTACCACTGACTCTGACTATTCAATTTTTTTTCTCAATTAACATAATAGTTGATTAACAAATGTTCAACCCATTTCTAAATGGGCCTTAATGTGTAAAATGTTGAAAAGTTATAGACTGGGGTTAGGATTTGTGGAGAATCGCATTTGTGTTAGTATTAGAGTCAGTGTTAAGGTTGTTAGGTTTAGTGTTAGCGAAATCGTACATACATGCATTTTTTGACATTATTGACACAAACTTTCCTATTCATTTGTATTAATACATGTCTGACAAAAAAACATCTAGACATACACACACACACATACGAATACATACATATATGTTTGGCAGGACTCATCTTTGCAAGCAACTTTTTTCAGTGATGAATATCAATAATAATCAAAGCACAGAACAAGACTGACATATGATGAGATAAAGGACATTTTGACACAGTTACGGCCCGCAAAACAGTTGGATGCTTTTAGTTTGTAGAGTATTAAGAATAAATAGAGGAATAAAATATGAAAAGTATAAAGCTTATTTAAGCTCAATTATGGTATGAAATTAAATGATGTTTGAATCTTCAGCAGAAATGCTAATATCACCAACTATCTTATTAGCGATATCAAAAGAAACATTAATGCATATTTTTTAACGGTTGTGGGTAAACTGCTAGACAGACAACAGCTAAAAGAATAATTTTTAAATTAAATTAAGCAAAAACTATATCATTTAAGTTTTATAAATTTGATTGAATGCTGAACAATTCCAATTTTTTTATCATCATACGCAATTATATTTCGATGTGTTGTATAAGACTATTTAATTTCATATAGAGACAAATCACACTTCTGATAGAATTGTAGGGATTGACATTTTTGTACATTTTTCACTCGTTCTTTTCAAAACGTATGTAAACTTCTCATTTCCTTTTTCCAAATGATTAATTAGGATATTTTTCATACTTTACTATTTTATTCTTTTACACTTTATATATTATACTACAGTTTTTTACACTGTAATAACTGTATTCTTAATTCGCTTCCCTCAGCGCGATATACCTCCAAAAAAATGAATACATTTCAACAAAATTTTTAATTTGGAAGTCGTCCTACTGAGGCTGTTGTCCGGTAAGCATTTTAAACAAGAAATCAAAGCCTTCTAATAATAAACTCCCAATAAAGCGATATCAAAAAAGTATTGATCCTGCCATTTTTGTTGCAACTGTTAACAATAAAACAAATTTATTAAATCAGTATTTATTTTAAAAGGAATTAGGTAAACAAATGCTTACTACAAAAATATAGAAGACATCCGAAAAATGATAAAATGTGTGTTAACGAAGAATTTTAACAACATTCACAAAACAAAGTTTAGAATGTTTTCTCAAATATTTGGATATTGGAGCTCAAATATTGGAGCCTTTACAACCCATATGTGCACCTATTGTTGTAGTTTGCCAACCTCTGCTACAAAATAATTAGTGGGTAAAGAAATGCCTTCAATAAAATTAAATGACTAAGCCCTAACGATTGGCATATCTTTATTTTGATAAGTCATCGAATGAGTCCAGCCAAATTAATTGATCGTTGTTTTGTTTCTCAAATACGCCCGCCTTCAATTCGGAAATATGGTGACTAACTGAAGTCTAAGAAAAATATAAGTTAAATAATTTGATGCCTTCTTTAATGCGCTTAAATGCGGTCGCAAATGAACAATCACTTCACTGACGGTATTCAGTACTAGTTATTTTGGCATAATAAATGAAAATCACCTGAGTGTTGTTTGTGTTGTAGAACCCACTGTGGAATACTTTTCATGCTACGACTCATATTTTGGTTGGTGGCGATGTTGGGGTATGAGGGAGAAAAGTTGGCACGTGATAAAAAATCTGTGTGCGTGCCGGGAAATATATTTTGGAAAGTGTCGTTGTTGTTGATACTAATGCTGGAGGGATGGTGGTCAGGATTTGTAAAGTTGTTGTTATTGCGATAAAGTATAGGCTGAGTCTGGTGATGCATTCGTGTCCATTCATAATGTTTGCCTTCAGAACTATGATAATACTTATCAAGATTATCATAATTGTTTTTAGCGTAGTTGTTCTTTGTATCAGCACTAAATGAGAAAATTGAGCATGAAGATAAGGGTGAATACAAGTGTAATTCATATAAAATTAGCCTGAGGAGAGAATTTGTATATTTTGTATGGCATAATGCTAATGATATGTTAATTTAATGGTATACATTTTAGGGCTTTTATTATTATTTAGTAGTATTGGAGGAAGTTATCCAAGAAAAGATATATTAATTCGTTTTAGGACGTTTGATAAGAATGAGCTATTTACTTACATTTTCGAAACGTCTGCTGTAGCTATACGAAATTCGATTGAAGAAAGCAGATCTGAACTATTCAAAATTGTAGTCACCAGTGGGTTAAGGAAGAAGAGAATACAAATAGAAAAAATACAGAAAGAGTATCGTGATTATAAAAATGACCTAAGTTAGACCTAAGTATGTTTATTTTCGGAGCTAAATTAATTACTTTGTATTCCTGTATCAAAAAGTCAGGAGATTGTGATTGAAAATTTATTTAAAAAAAATAACTTTTTAGCTTCTCTTTTTCCATTACAGTAAAAGAAAGCACCAATTTATTTGTAAAAAAAAAAAAAATTAGCATGCTCTTAAAGATTACGGATTTAGTTGGGAAACAAATGCAACTTCAAATGGAGGAGGAGTTCGATCCTTAGTTTGACGCAAATCAGTTTTAGCAAAGCCAAATGTTGCGAAGGACTGTGATCTTTTTACACCTGCAAATTTATGAAAAAACCATTTGTTAGAAAATCAATTTTGTAAACGCTATCTCTGCACAAAATGCAGGAAATTTAGATGATAAGTCTAATTATATTCAAAAGTATAATCTTTGAAAGCAATTGAAATCGATGCCTCTAAAAACTGAAATATTTTAATTCACCCATTTTTGATGGATGCTGTAACAAATTTTTTAAATTTCTTCTTTAACCCAAAATCAACCCATTATCCCATAAATGGGATGTAAAATACAAATTGTTATTAAACTATTTATAAACAAAATTTTCATCTAAAAATTCAGATTAATATTAAGTCTAGCCCATGTTGAAAGAGTACGGCATAAAATATTTGAAATATATTCCTTTTTTCTAATCTTGAATTTATGTGTAAATTCAACCGTAATTTCAAAAAAAAATTACATAAATTGTTCATCGCGATATTATTGAAAAAGTATGTTTTGAAAATATAAAAAAAAACTCTCAAATTATATTAAAAACATTTCTAAGAAGTATTGTTGAGTGTTAATTTTAATAAAGAATTATCCCGATGATCAAACTGATGAAAAAGAGTTTTCTGAAAACGATTTGGGAGAAGATATAATTCAAGATATTGTTGGAAATTTTTTTGATAAAGAAAGTGAGGATGCGGTAAAAAAAAGATTGAAAGTACATGGGGAAAAGATATAAAGAATACAAATTTTAATCTCTTCAAAATAATATTGTCTTGGATAGATTATTTGATAAAAAGCATTGTAGAATTATTTGAAGAGTTCTACAATGATAAAATTTATGATTTGATACAAAAAGAAAGTACCATGTATGCGAGACAGAAGAATGACTTAAATTTTAGTTTGGAGATATTTGAAATTAAAGTTTTTATTGGAATATTAGTTCTCTCAACTTCCCATTCTTTACCTCAGCAAAATATGTACTGGAAACTATCTATTTACGCAGGAGTTTCATTGGTTTCTATTTCCTGACAAAGATTTAGAGAAATTAAAAAATATATTCATTTCAATGATAATAATTTTAAAATAAACAAAGGTGAGAAAATGTTCAACGTAAGAAAATGCTTTGAAATTTGGTGTTTTTAAAGAAGCTTTCTTTAGATGGGATGATGGTGAGATACTACGGCATACATTTTGCAAAAATGTTCATGAAAAATAAGCCAATAGAATTTAGCTACAAAATTTGGTGTTTGTGTGTTTCAAGTGGATATCTTTTCAATTTTCATCCTTACGTTGGCAAAGAAGACAAGTTAAATTTACCCCTAGGTGAAAGGGTAATTATGAAATTGACTTCAATATTGCTAAAAAAATTATCATCCAATTATGAAATATAATTTGATAATTTTTTTACCAGCTTGAATGTTCTTGCAGTATTGTCAAAAAACGAATCAAAGAAACGGGAACAATAAGAGATAATAGATGTAATAATTGTCCTTTGCTACTTTCGAAAATATTGAGAAAAACTTTAGTCAGACGAGAAAATCTTTACAGTTTTGACAAAAAATGAGGTTTTAATTGTCAAGTGGTTAGATAACAAAGTCGAAACAATAGGTGCTAACTTTTCCTCAGCTGAACCTCAGACAAAAGAAAGAAGATTTTCCCAAGCTTTGAAGAATCACATTTCTTTTCAATACCAAAATTAGTTCACGAATAAAAAATATATATATATATATATCGGAGGAATAGACCTTTTAGATAAAGGAGTTTCTCCTAAAATATAAATCAAAAAATGATGTTTTTCACTTTTTATTCAGTTTAACCGGTTACCGACCATAGTCGACTTTAGAAAAATAAAATCGTCTGAGTTTATTAATGCTTTTTAATACAACTCTTCTGCTTTACATTATATATCGTCTGATTATTCTGGTCGATAACGGATTAAGATGTATCGATTTTCAACACATGGAGAATATATCAAAAATTACATCCTAATGAAAAGATATCTGTTAGATGTAAGAAGAAAAATCGTTCTTGCGTATCTAACACCTTCAAACGTCAAAGCTAAAACGGGTCCAAAAAGATCTAAAATTGCTAAAGGAAGAGTTTGTGATTAACTTAGATATAGTACTACTGGAGAACATTATATAAAAAGTAATTCAACTCAGCGAATATGCGATTACTGCAAAAAAGACGAAGAAAATATGCGACAAGTGTAATGCGCCTCTTCATGAAATTTGTTTTGAAAAATATGATACAAATACTAAATAATTAAAAAATTTTGTTCATATATGAATTTCCTCCATTGTTCTACCCAATATGTGGTTATGTAAAAAAATATCATAAGTTTGATATTTTTCAAAATTTCATCCTAAATAAAATCATTAAACTTTTGTTTAACTTTATTCTTAAAAACAAAACTTTTCATGATACCCAGTGCTCAAACTATATAAAAAACCAATTTAAAAAGATTTGAGGAATTGTGAATGCTGGAGCCGGAGTTGTGTAGAGAAAGCTAGCTCCAGTTCTAGCGCAACAGCAGTAAGTGTCGATGTAGGTGATATGATCTTTGAGTGATAAGTAGGCGTTAGGGGGTTTAGTTATAAAATTAAGATCTTTGTGGATTCACCTCTACAACCAACCACATATATAATTCCTAAACAACCATATATAATTCATATTTTCCCATTTTATTGTAATATTTTTTAACTAAAATTATATTCTGAAAAATTATTCCCATTTTCAGTTTTTGTCCAACTCAGAAAAAAAGGCTTTGAGGAGTACGGATTATTGAAGTCTATTTTAACTGCATTTAGATAAAAGTGAAGAAAAAAATATGTTTAGATTATGAATGATTCAGAATAACTAAAATTGAGTGAAAAGTATCCGCAAGGGATCAATCTAGTAGATGGACACAGCAAAAAATTTATTGTAGATAATAGACTGGAAAAGCTTGGAAAACACTTCTACGTTCAATCCACTATAGAGCATCAATCAACAAAATCATTTTTATTGATTTTCCGTTGTGTTATAAAAAGGACCAGTCCAAACACAGGATAGATATAATACTCTTACACATGAAATATAGCATTTGATTAAAAAACTCTACCGACGAAATCATAATATCTGTCTATTAGTTGTTGTGCACTTTGGATATTCACTTCTTTAAATTTGGAATATAAATCTTTAAGCTTCATAAACAATTTGATTCGTCTATACCAGTTATAATTTTTAACGAGAAAAACTAAACTTCTCGTTATCGGGGCTAACACCATTATAGTTTTAGATTTATTATGTACTCCAAATAATTTAGCGCATTTAAATTCTTTTTGAAAGACTTACTTATTAACTTTAATAAAATATAAAAGATTTTCCATACCTTTCGAAAAATAGGATGGAGAATGGTCGATGTAAAGAGATGTGTCTGTAAATAGATTTTCATTGAGTTCGAGAACAACGAAAAGATCTGTAATGAAGGTGAGTATATTTGTGTATAAGTCGTGTGCAATATTATCATCAAGAAAGTCTTCCACGTAGAATGGAAATGATATACACGTGTTGAGAGAAGAGTCAGCCAAAAAGCTTCCCACTATCGACATGTTGTTGAAAGAGTCTTCAAGGGTTAGGGTTTGAGCAAAATTAATTCCTAAAAAAGAATAAAAGAGGTACTGAAAAATATGTCCTTTCCCAAAATTTGATTTGATAAAGCAACAACTTTCATTTAAATTTGATAATTACAGTGCGCAACTGTTTCTTCAACATTTCCTTAGTTATTAGGAGCATGTAAAACAATAAATTCCTCGCTTCCGAAATAGACAAAAAGTAGCATCTCTTTTTTACTATAAATTGGAAATAAGGAAATCAGGGAAAACCAAAAAAAGTTGAAAAAGAGAGAGCTTCAGTTACTTTGAATGGGGAATAAGTCTGGAAAGTAGAAAAAGAGAAGACATGAAAGACAGCGGGCATCACCAATATCCCGAATCACATCGCTTATCTGAGGAACATTTGAAATGAGGTTTCTGATGTTGTGTGTTGTATTTGGGGAAAAGTTCTTTAAAAAAAATGCTTCAACTCTTACAAAATTGCGCTCATGAAAGAAAAAAGAAGAAAATATTACGGAGAAAGCATGCGGTTGAATTGACTGGATGTAGTCGGGAATAAGAGAACAAATACTGTTGATCCAAAGGCATAAAAGATCTTCGATGTTATCTGGAAGAATCTCCAAAGCAGTTTCCAAGTATTGTCTAAATTAATCAGTATGTAAATTTTTATGCGTATTAATGACACCATTTCAAAGCAAATAAAATAAGAACAAAAAACTAAGTGGACACATCATTCAGCTAAAAATTAATTACATTCAAATTGGTAGTAAGCAAATTCAAATGGGCACTTGTGCAAAAAAACTTTCTGAAAAAATGCCCTCTATATTACAACAGGAACTTATTTCTGAATCACCAAGATATGAATTTAGGCTTCGTGAATTAGAAAAAAATTATTATTGGATTTATAAAAGTCATTACTTTGTCTCATTGAAATAAATCCATAGCAAAAATCAAGGTTTGCTTCCGAAAGTTTTAAACATGGAAGATATTTCTTTTAAAATATGAAATTTGTTATTGATAATAAAGTTGTTTGGTGTTTTTATAATTTTAATATTCAAATAAATTTATCTTTATTTAAATGAAAAGTATTTTTTTAGATCACTTGATAAATTTTTCCATTTTTTTTGTTTTAAAATATTTTCAAATGAGTAAAAACATCAAAAAATTATATTTACTTCATATGAACCTTTTTGTGAGAACTTTCCCCTAAATAGGGAATAACAGTTCTAGAACATTTTAATATGTACTTGGTCTTTCACTCAAAGAGTAATTTAGATCCTTTGAATGATCTTCTCTGAAATTTTTTAGAGTAGACTTAGAGTTAGGTTTTTTAATCAAGTTAGAGTAACTGGTTATTATAACGCTAAATTTCATTGTTACAAATTTTGAAAATTCTCATGTCATTGACCTTTAAATGAGCTAAATAACTAATAACCAATATGTTATTCATTGAAATGTCTGTATATTAGAATTCCCTTGGAATAACCTGAACACTTGGTTGAAACTTCCTGACATCGAGAATAACTACATTCACCATGAAAATTTTATGTGTATGAAACTAAGTATCGAGTGTCACAATAGGATATTTTTTTAGTTAGGGTATTTGGGCCTATCTTGTTCATGGAAATAGCAAAATTTGAAGGCAATAAAAGAGAAAATATAGAAAATAGGCAATTACGATAATATCTTCGACATCGTCTCAAACTTGAGGGAATGAAGAACGTGTGTTTGCATTAACGCGTCAATCAGATAGAGATGAGCATTCTTAAATACAAGGATTTTTAATAGGTGATTAGAAAGAAAGAAAAGAAGACTTTTTATAGAAAACAAAAGAAAAAATACGAGGGCATAGGACTTTTAAAAAGTCTAAGCATTGACAAATTTTCCATTTAACTATTTAAGCATATCTGAAGAGTTCCCTCGACAATGTAAGATTTTTTCCTATTTTTAAATCTTTAATATGTAATTTATTTTGTTATTTATTCTGTAAAAATCTGATAAGCGTCTCTATAATAAAGAATAATTGTAAAAAGCTTATTTATAGTTGAGTGGGCATGCTAGAAAATTATCAAGCGTTTTTGAAGATAAAGTTCCTTACCAAGATAAATAATATAAGCCGTAACAAGAAAGAAAATAATGTTAAAAAAAATTAGTATATGAGACTTTCATCTACACTCTCAATATATTCAATCTTTTTATAAATTATTTTTACAGAAACAGCAGCCATCCTCCTCTCAATTTCTAAAAGGGCTGTGGAAATCGTTTCAAGATCTCTAGATCCAAATATTTTGACATAAAACTCATAATTTGAGCCCTGGCTCCGCGCAATTTCCTTTAATTTCGCAAGCTTCTTTCCCAGCAACTTTCATAGTTGTACCATTCAAAGATCAAAAAGCCTTATATAATAACTGGAGAGTAGAATGATGCATTTAGCTTGTTTTTCATTTTCATAGCTTCCACTTTGCACCAAATCAAAGTTCTTTACAAATATCCTTGATGAAGCAACAATAGGCCACTAAATCCCATATTTCAGCCTCTCCATACAACTCAACACACAATATCTAATTGTTGTCAGCAATCATTTTCCCAATCTCTCCATTTCTCTACAGGCAGGCATAGATGGTTTTAGGATTTCAAGATTCTGCTTTGACTTTGACTTCAACTTCAAAATTAATTCAAATATCTGAAATTTGATTCAATATTACAAGGAAATCCCCGAGTGGAAAATAAAAATACAAGGTAATGATAATTACAAGTGCAAGAATTTTGACATGGACTAAAAAAATGTATAAAAAATACCCATACGATATTTAAGTGGGAAGATGAAAGAGTTGACTCATTAACTTCTTGCCACGAATCAATTTCTAGGTCTGCACCAAGCTTTCTAAGAAATTGCAGAACACTTGGTATCGTTGGCTTCCCGGAATACACTTGAGAGAAGAGATTCTTGCAAGCGAAGTGATAGGCATACCCTGTTGTAAGTGCGTGCACCAAATGAAGAGAAGGATATAAATTATTCTAAAAATTTGAATTAATCATCAACAAAAAAGGTTCACTGTCAATCAATGATATTAGTGATTTCAATTGGATGAATAAACTTGACGCTTTTTAAATGAAAGTTTGGTGCATTTTGCACATATTTTACGTGTTTTTTCTGTTAGAGAAGAATATACTTATATTTCAATTTTGATCAAAAGTTATATATTTTAATGAATTTTTTGGAACACACATATGCAAGTAGCAAAGTAGGTATGCACGGATTCAAACATTAACAAATATACCAACTTATTGACAGTTTTGCATAAAACAATCTAAATATAAGACTAGACCTGTTCACAATCCGGACTAGGATCGGTTAAGAGCGGTCCTAGTGGTTCAGTTCGGTCCACTCCTTAATTTCTGTAGTCCAGTCCGATCTAGGTCCGTAGATATTATAGTCCGGTTCAAACTATACACCGTATAGTCCAGATCTGCTCTGGATATTATGAAAAACGGAATAGAATTTGAACAGGTGTAGATACAATATACGGTAAAGCATTTATACAACAAATAGACATTTTGAGGTATTTAAGATAACCCAAAAGCTGTTGATTTGCGATACTACCACAATTAAGTAAAGGTAGCCATGTTACGTTTCGGTTAAAACCGATCCTGGTGGTTCAGTTTGGTCCGTAATTTCTGTATTTCGGTTCGATCTGGTGCATAGATATTATAGTCCGTTTTGGTTCAGTTCAAACTATACTAGTGGCGGTCTAGTCCAGTCCTGGTCTGGATATTATGAGGAAAAGACTTTGAACAGGTCTACATAAAACTACATGCATAGCATTCTCCATCCTTCCATACATACATAGTAGTTACATTAGTGATTGAAGGATATAATCGAAATCAACATCGGAATCGAATCGAGAAAATTTACTACCCCTCCTGATACTTTTAAATACGCTTACTCCGAATGGATAAGGGCTCTCAAAGTCACATAATCTAAAACATTTCCACCTTTACTCGAACGTTTGCGTTATTACGTTACATTTAATTTTTTGTGTTTAAATTTTGCCTGAAATTGAAAAATAAACTTCTAAAGAACTAATTGTATGATACTTATAATGTTGAAACATGTAGTATTCTTCATTTTTCGGGCTATTTAAATTTTACACAGTTAGAAATAAAATATATAAATATTTACACGTTAATTACAGATACATTTAGTGTTATATATGAGGCTTTAAACAAATAACCCTTAGCTATATTTAACAAATAGAACAGCTCAAAATATATTTTCTACGCTTAAAAAGACGCTAATGAAACTTGCGTGAGAATGACATTATAGGAGTAGGGTTTTTTTTCTTCAAAGGTAAATACAATCATGTTAAAATCATCTATTTGTTTTAGATGACAACAATTATTCTTGGATTTAGATATTAGGATCATTTATCTCATTTATCTTTACGTGATTAATAGAGTGTGTTTGTTGTTTCTATGAAACTCCTCTTGTATCATTACACTCATTATGCGACAATATAATGGCTATAAACAAACTACAAATTAGACGTATTTTCAAAAATGAATCTGTACCCGAGCAGTTTTAAAAAATGGCGCGGGTCTACTCTTCATAGACTTCTGTTATGCGCTCTTGGGTAAAAAATAGTCTTGAATTGTAAGTGTACGTTACATCATGTGCGATGTGCCTAGAAGTCATGGCGAAGTAAAAACCAAATGTACCAAATCCTCAAAACAACGTTGATTTTCGATAGGAAAGGCTCCCAGTGGTAAAATCACAAAGCTCTAACCACTACAAAAATCCCAAACAGATAGAATAGATAGATTGATTCTATCGTTGAGTCGTTATTTTAAAAAATGTTGAGAAATTAAAAGGACCTAACTCAAGTGTGAAAATAGGTGTAATAAAAATCTTATTACAATAAAAGCTAAAAATTTAAAAAAGATGCATCTTAAATTTTATGCGTAAACATATAGGAATTTGTGCAAGGACAAATGTGAAGGAAAAATGCTATATCAAAAAGGACATACTACTACTCACTAACAAACTCTTTAATCATAGCAAGTGACGCAAAGAAAAAAGTTTCACGATGACTGTGAATGCTTGAAACTTTCGTTTTTTGAAGAGTATAAAAGACTTATCAGATCTGAAGACTGAAGAAAGCTAATTTTTTCAACCGGATTGACTTTCTGGCGTTGGCTAGTAATCTCTTGGAGGAACAGGGAGTTATGAGTTTGAAACGTAATAAGCTACAAAGTAAAACTGGCTAACATTAAAAGGTGTCTTAAAAAGGTCTTGGGTTCGATCCCGCATCAAGCCTACTTTCTCGTAGTTCGATAAAAGCGGCGCAAATTGTGCCTTCTCGATGAAAACACCCCACAAAAAAGTGATGAAAGGTAAAACACAAGTTAAAAGTAGGATAGATGAGGGAAATAGTAATTATACTTACATGAATCCTTTCACGCTTTGATCTCTTTTCAATTCTATTCTCTAGGTTCGCGCTCTACTGAAACTACCTTTTCTAGCATCATCCATTTTAGAGAACAATGTCGCAAAACAGTCGCATTAACACAATCATTGCCGCATTTGATGACAGAAAAAGCAAGCAACAATAAGTAATAATTAGATTTAAAAGAACTACCTCACTCTAATGCCAAGGTTTTCTATAACTTCGTTATAGGTATCTTCGATACCTTGAAGAAAAAGCGCGTTGTTATCATGTTAGATTTTTTTGGTCGTTTTTCGTTATCGTTACTTTAATAAAAAGTTCGTTAATTTTTTCGAAAAAAATGGTTAACAATTTTTAGAAAATAAGAAAAAAGTATTGAAAGTCAAATACATATTTGTGTTGAAAGTTTTGTAATTTTATATTACATATCATTTGCTGAAATGGGTTCAAATGAAAAATTAATATAACAAAAAAACTCTAAAATATTTTATTAAATATCAAAATTAAACAAAAGTTGAAAGTCAAGATATAAATAATAGAGAAATTTGTCAAATTTTGAAATGCTTCAAAAATGCACTAATATAAAAGAAGTTTTTTTGTCCATTACTTTTTAAAATAATTATCTGAGCTAGATCTAAGTGTTGAAAATTTAAGGAACTAGTATGATATTGGACCTAAATGAGAGTCAATAAGTCGCATGTGAAGTATAAATTGGAGGCGGGGTCTAATGGACTGACCCTTTGAGGGCCGGTGCGACATCGGTCTCCTAAGAAATGAAAGTCATCTGCTGTAAATATATAATATTTCAATGAAAAAAAGAACAGGATTAATCTTCAAAATTTTGCTCCTGGAAGCGTTAAAGTGTTATGGACTGAAGCAAAAATTATTCGCGATGATTTACCTATCAACGAATTATACTTTAGAAGTACACTTTTTAAACTATTTATGAGGAATGCTAAAAAGAAGAAGAAAGTAACAAAATATTTGCAATAACTTTGTTTCATGTGCAAATTCGGGTACGTTGGAATTTAAAAAATCAAGCCATAATCCCAATTTGAAAGAGAATAACTGCCAATAGATCTTAATCAATATCAAAATATATTTGTGATAAAATCGAATTAATTTATATTATTAAAATTAAATGAGATAGCTTCACTTTTGAATTTATTGGTTATCGCTTAACTTGATTGAAAACATGCAAGCAATTGCATCCACTAAAATAAGGCACGCTCGTTGAAGTAACGCACAAACGCACACGCACACACACTCAAAGAAGAAAATCACATGATCTATACAATAGAGAAGCAAAGCAAGTGACATTTCAAAAGTTTTATATCACTTTGGAATGAAAGTGTATCAAAAACTAAACTGTCTTGTCTAGTGTCTACGTTGACGCCATATTTTCTGTATATGAGAATATAATTTACCCCTCATTTTTCTTTGATACTTCTGAGAACTTATAAATATTTAGATAAAATATGAAAAAATTTTCAATTCAATTCTTTTCAGATTTTAATTATATTCATTATTCAGTAAAATTAAATTATGCAATTTTATGCTTTAAAAAAATTAAAGGAAATTTTATCCTCTAGGTGAACCTTTTAAGTGTATAATAAATTTTGATTTGATATTGATTTTTAGAAAAAGTTTTATAAATAAAAATATTTTTTCCAAGATTACATTTTCTTACAAATGTTTAAATAAATTTATCTTAAAAAAACAAAATTTGGATAATAAAAAATTACAAAAAGTTTGTACAAAATTGGCTGGACCATATCCCTTCAAATCTGGTGAATTTTCCTAAAATCGCTAGCTGAATCCTTTGATACCATTTTCGTAGTAATTGAATGACCCCCTCATGTAAAAAAAATTGTCAATCAATATCAAAATGAACATTTTCCAACAAAATTTTGACATTATCTGTATTTAATCTTATAACTTAGGGTCGTTATAATAGTCATTCAAATATTTAAAATTCTGTACAGTTTTGAACCCATAAGACATATACAATTAGCATTAGTGTTAGTATTAGAGCAAGTGTTATGGTTATGATTAGGCTTAGTTAGCGCAATCGTACATACATACATACATACATTTACCAAAGGCGCACACCCTCAAAATTTTGGAGGGGGCGAACTTTTTTTTTATAATTTTTAATATTTATTATAAAAGAATTTTTGTCGAATGAACACATCATAATACTTTAACTGTAAGCTCTCAATCCCACCACAAGTGCACAGATTTTATGAAGTCAAATTACCTTGTTTCAAACTGGAGTCCGAATGCGGCGAAGAAGTTCCATGGGGATCGAGAAGGGGGCACTGAGTGAATCGTTTTTCGCAAAATATTGCACCCATATTGGGTCATTTGCCATTTTTGCCAATAAATCACATTTAAAAAGAATAAATAAGTTAGTCTTTTATTGCTTTTCAGGTCTAATTTGTAAATGTGCATTTTTCAAAATGGCTAAAAACATGAAATATGACGACTCACTTTTGAAATTTCGTTTACTGCATTAATGTCTGGTTGAGAAGAGGAACATAAATGTCCTTTGTGTTCTCAAGTGTAGGCATCCACTATTTTAAAGCCCATCAAGTGAATCTTAAGCTGGTAGTGTAGCACTCGAGTTTGTTAAACAAAATTATTGACTGAACGAGTGCACAAATTCATGTTTGATAAATAACATAGGAATGTTTTGCAAAATATTAAGTATGGTTTGAAAAGTTTCAAAAAAATATCTGTCGTCAAAAAGTCCCACAACAGCAAGAACAGTTGATATTACCTTGCTACAAAGATATATTGAATGTGCTAAGATTCAATCTTCCTGTCAAACGATACCGTTAGAAGGCTAATAGGGGTAAGCAAAAATCTCCAGATGTAATTGGTACCCAGTGCGCCGAGCTATAAAACCATACCCGATGAGTTCAAAATTTTTCCAATGAAGTCATTAAAACAGTGTATTTCATTAAAGCAAATGCTTCAAATCTTGTTTGTTTTCAATTTGAAAAACTCTTGCTGCACTCAAAGATGAGGTGGCTTTCCAAAGGAAAATCTTCCAAGCGATACTATGGAAAGAAATCCAGCAATTTCTAGAAGGCAAATTAGACATGCATTTAGAATTTTCTGATGTCCGTTTTGGTATATTCCTATCATTTTTAGTGAACATATTTGAATTCCTTTAACCTTGCGCTTTAGTTTCCCATCCACGACGGGCTTCATTGCTATAATTCTTATAGAGACGAAGAAGGTTTTCCACTCTGAATCAAAATTAGAGGGTCATAGATATCCGCGTTCATGGTCATCGGCCAATATTTTAATGCGGTGGAACAAAGAATAAAAATTAGTTAATAAAGACAAAAAAGAAAAGAAATTCGCAATTATTGAAAACAGAAAGAATAGAAATTACCATAACATGATAACAAAGTTATACCAAAATAAGTTATAATTTAGATTTTAATTTAGGGTGCACAAGATTTATAAGATTAAAGTCATTAAAGCGGTTAGAATTTTATTTTAAACTTAGTTATAAAGAGGAAAATACAAGTCGCCATTTTGGGTGGACAGCGTTTATCCAATCAGGATTACGGGTGCACAGAATACAAAAAGGGTGAAGAAGACTGCTTTAGATAGATAATAATTAAGAATACGTTGAAAAATAATTTAAAAACTCATGTACAAGTATATAAGATCAGGTAAATTATGTTAGAAAATAATTATCTATGGGCTATGTCCACGTCCATCTTCATTTCTTCAAAGCAAAAATAGAGACAGAGAAGATCTAGTAAGAGATCGATAAATATCTGCAATATAATAAATATCACAATGTTTTCTCATTGAATACGTACGTACGTACATGTTGAGATAATGTTTCAACATAAGAGAAGTAGTACAGGGTGAAGCATTATATGCATAAAAATGTATAAAACATAAACCGTGTTAAATGTCACTAAAGTGGGGATTTGAGGAGTGCCTGCTTACTCACGGAGAAGTAATTTGAAACTATACAGCGCTTACTAAAACAAAGAAAACAATATGCTGGCAGGAAGACTAATGTTTCATTCAATAAATATATACGATGAATATTACACCAAGTGAATAGATGTGCATTGCAAATAAACGCATTTTTATAATCCAACAATTCTACACTTTTTTATAAAGCATTTAAAGCCTTTTTATTAATTTTAGAAAAGACCAGAAACCGCGCAGAATTTTACTATATTTTACACCAAAATGTATTTTTTGGGAAAAAAATCATCAAAGATGAAGATATAGGAAAATACTCATACTTCATCTAGTATTCATACATAAAAAATCTTTTAGAGGATCCAAAAATTTAACTTTTGAGACCTTTCCAAAAAAATAACGAAAATAGGATTTCCTGAAGAAGATTAGACCTTAGGGAGTATGTTTTTCATATCAGATTTAGGGTGGAAGTTCTTTAAAAAGTTGGAGAAAAATGATAAGATGAAGTATAAATTAAGAAAAGGAATCACGTTTAATGAAGAACAATAAGATTAACTTATTAAGCTAAGATTATCATTGTATTAATCAGTTACTTTCGATAAAAAAGAAAAGATGCTTTTTACAAGTTATTTTAAGCTCACATTATATACTTATTGAAAATACTTTGAAACAAGTCCAGTACAACTTGCAGTTACTGGTTGTAAAATTAGAGTTTTTTATAGAGATTTTTTATCTTTTTTTTGATACTTTTGCATTTGAAGTGGGAGCCCGTTTTTTTTAAGTACTAGAAGTTGGAATCGGATATTTTGCCTCCGATTCCCCAGCATTGTCAATAACTCAAGGTAGAAGTTCTAAAGAAAAGTTTTAGAGTATCAAATTTTTTATCATTTTCCTATATAAGAAAGAGTTAATTTCTATTTTAGTCATCAAATATACGCAAATCTGTGTGAACAAGATAGAGATAGGAAGAACTAAAAGTAGGTATAAACACTACACAGGTCCATTAACAATAGGATAAGCTTGTAGAATAGAATTTATATACAAACACAAAATTGTGGATGAAGGAAATACATATTATTTTCAGTTAAGAAACATATGCAAAGTAAAGGAATTTATTTGGAAAGAAAATTAATGCACACATTTCCCGATATAACGAGATTGTCTTGGCCATAAAAGCGGAGAGAGTATAGACAATTCAAACGCGAATACCTAAAAATGATGAAGTGGTGTCTAGCTAATACCATACTTAAAAATACTCTATTATAGTGATATTGACTGATTTATATAAGATTGTTCTTTTTCTGATACAGTAGACGATGGTGGGCAAAGACAAAACATGATTGCAATTCAGTGTTATAGACTTTCAATGGAGAAATAAAACATTTTTTGGATATTAAACAAATCTAGAATAAGGAATAAATATTGAATCTTTGTGCATTATTATTAACATTTCAACCCTATAATTTCATTTTTCTCTTGTGTGCGATAGATATCAACAAAAATAAAAATGATGGTAGCATTAAATTAAGGGATTACTTGAAAGTCCATTGTAAAGGGAGTTCGCAATTCATCTGGAGTGTTGTTTGAAAATGCCTTGAACAGTAGCCAAGTAATGGAAGCTCTTTTCTTCGCCTATAAGCGCAATTTATGAAATGAAATAAAACGAGGTTTTTCAATCAAAAGAAGTAAACGAAACGAAAAGTTTTCAAAACGGTAAGGGAGACAAGATACTTTGCTTGCATGAGTGAAGGGTTGGATATACAACTTTAGGTCTATTATTACTTTTGTAACGCAAAATATTGATAAACATAAATCACTTGCCAAAACATGCAAACTTGAAAAATATAGAATAAATGTTACAGTTTATTTACAAATTTAAAATAGGCAAGATTTTATTTGAAGAAAAATAAATTAACTGATCGATTTTTCAATGCATATTTAACAAGTAAAGTAATACGTAAACATTATTTGGAATGGGGTAAAGGCAGGGGTGGCATATGGCATGTCACATTTCGAAATTACGCTACGCTACAATAGTTTTTTTGTAAAAAAAAATACGATTAGAAATTACCTACGGAAAAAACTAATCTACGAAAAAAAATACAAGTACGGTAAGATTTCGATCTTTGGTATGTTTTTTATCCAACTAGTGAGTATCAAGTTCAAGCTAGTTACTTGAGTGACTTATTTATTCACAGCAAGAAAAAATTCATAAAAAATATCATATATATTATATATATATGTATTGATTAGAGCAAACTTTTAAATATGGAATTGGATGTTTTTGAAATTTGCTTCAAATTAAATGATTTCAAATTGATTTACTTAAACCGTCTCTTTAAATAAAAAAAATATCAATAAAAAGGGAGTGATTGTATTAAAGAATATTGGAGGCACTTCTTGTCAATGTAAAAAAATAAAACAAATCTTTTAGATCATGTTTGATTGATTACGTCATTACGATTCGATTTCTTTTCAAAATTTGGATACCATTTTTAAATAACCTTATTCTTTTATTCTGATAAGATTTGAAGTTTAAAAATATGCAATTTCTTTTTGAACCGTAACGTAGGCCATCACTGGGTGCATACAATTCAGTTACTCAGAACTCAGATAATCGAGGTTCTATTGCTTTGCTTGATTGCTTATTTAAAGAACCTCTTTTATCAAGTATGGTATGAGATTATATTCAATTCCCAAAAATATGAACTCACGAAACTGTATGAAAGGTAGAATTTAAAGAAAATTTCGAAAATCGTAGTATGTAATTGAACAAAGATAATTCTAATAAACACAACGATTTTTTAACATCTTCAAACAATGGGAAAGAAATTTTTGCTAAGAAAATATTAACGTGAACAGTCGTATTCAGAATTTTTGATAAGGACGCTTTAAAAACAATTTACTTTACTAAACTTTACACATGTTTTTTAGCTTTGAAGAGCCATTAGCATTTTTATTTTCTGTTAAAAAGTTTCTGACAGACATTTATAGCGAGAGAAATTTGAGCTAAGAAGATGTGGGAAATCTTTCCAAACAATTTAAACCTTTTAGCTATATCAATCGGAAAACATTAAAATTGAATAGAAATGACAAATTGTGAATCTATTTTTCATTCCTGAGTTTTGCCTTAAATGTATAAAAGTAGATGGTACTAAATGTTGGAAAAATTTTTAATTAAAGAATATCTCAACTCGTAACCAACAAAATTTTGTATACTCGATACAACTTCAATAATAATATATTAAATCCAAGAAGACTAAAAATTAGAACAATACTAAACTTTATGTTTATTTAAAAACTTAGATTTTCAATCACAAAATCAGCGTGTTTTTGAAAAGAAGGTAAAAAAGGTACTGAGGAATTTTCATCTATGATACAATTGTGCAGTTGGTACCAAACTATCAAAAAAGGTTTGATGATAAAATTAAATGATTCAAATCGAAAACGTTGTAGTAACAAAGTTATGCCTTTTGAAAAACTAACCTAACAAAAATTGACGTAGTTTAAATTGAATCAAATAACTAAATTGTTAACTAACAAATTATTTTAGGTCAATTATTGTTGTCATTTGTCTTTAGGTCATCTTGGTTAAGGGAATTGTTTGAGGTCATTCACTGGACACGCCTTTGAACAAGCTTACTCACTCTTCCTTTGAACAGTTTATAACAAACTTAATAATAACATTAAATCAGTTAGATAAGTTTTAAATTAATAGTGTAAATTTGATTGTTAAGGTTATAGGACGATAGCCCCGAAGGATAATTGCACCACTCGGACAACTGATTCCGATATATATATTTAAAAAATCTGATTAATTTTAAAAAAATGAAAAAGATTTTAACTATTGAAAAATTATTTTAAAAAAAAGTTGAAGTATTAATAAAAAATATAAAAAAAACATTAAAAAATAAGAAAATTATTAAACTATCATTTAAAATTTTGAGCTATAAAATTTAATCATAATTAATCACATTAGAAATACAAACTCCAAAATTAAGCATGTCACAAACAAGCTCTAAAATTGACGATATTTTTTGAAATGATCAGATTTACTAAATATATTTGGCAGTTGTGCGTGGAGGTGGGACAATTATCAGGTGCACGATTGTGAAGATTATAAATATTTAGGGGTTATTCAGGTATAAATTTTCTGTTATTTACCACACATACAAAATAATATCAATTTGTAAAGATGTTTAGAATAATTTATTTTGTAGGTAAGATACTTCAAAAGGGGCAAAAGGCTATATAAAGAAATTTTAAGATGTTATTGCATTGTATCAGGATGAGATTAACTTATCTACAACATAAAAGTTAATTAATATAAATTAATCAACACTTTTCTAATGTTAACCTTATTTTACGAACAGTTGATAAAGACTTATAAAGTCAAAATATTCTATTTTCAATAAAATATTGTCATAGTTTCTATATTTTTCGTATATATGTTATTCAGGGGCGCACATCCGGGGGGCGCTAAGATTTTTTTCAACAAAGGTCATTTAATCTTTATCACTACGTTTGTTACATTTTGTAACATTTGAAAACTTTAATTTTTTCAAGTCAAGAAATTTTTTTAGTAGCTATTTGGGAATGGATATTTTGACTAGCTATTCGGTTTAAAAGCAAGAATACTCTATTTGCTTTATATTTGAGCAGAGATATTTTTTATAATGTTTAATTGTTAAATTTTATAAGTTACACTGTACATAATCAAATCACTTTTTTAAAGAAAATTTGTTGATTATTATAAAAATATAATATCGAAACAAAATGTTTCAGTTGTTAAAAATGTACTTGATCTATTTATGGCAGCTGTCAGAATAAAAATATAATATAATCTAAACTTAATGATACAGTGGCAACTAAGTTTTTAATTTAACTATATTAATTGAAAATTTTGAAAATAAAAATTTGAAAGTTCCGTTTTAAGGATTAATTGGTCTGTCGTATAGTTTGTTATCATTAATGTTGGTGTGAATCTAAAAGAAAACAAAAAAATGACAATCATAATCATTATAAACATATAGCAATGTCAATGAATATTGGTGGATTTATACAGCAAAAAAATTGATCTTGCATGATATCACAATAACTAACTTTTGTTGATTAAGATCTTTCAAATTATTATTATGAAAAGCGTATATATATGGTGCTCCCATAACGGTTGGGTATTAAGAAGGCTAGAGTAATATTTAAGAAAATGTTTAAGTATATGAAAAATAAAAAGACAATGCTAAATTATAAATAAGTGACAAAATTGAAAATCTATGAAATTTAGAATCTATTATGATTTTTCGATAAGTGAATGGGTACTTAAAAAAAGTTAGAAGCAAGATATTAGGTTGCATAAATTTATTACAACCAAGTATCAAATTCTTTGTATTTTAAGTAAATTATTTAATTTAAAATTCAACTAGTGTAAGGGGTGGTGCATAAGGTAAAACATGAAAAGAAAAAAAATCAATATTACAGTCGACATTATAACGCATGAACAAAATATTACATTAAATTTTAAAAAACTAAATAAAATTTTGGACAAAACAAATATTTATTATAGAAAATATCAAAAAAAATTAAAATATTCAAGAACGTATATATATTAAAATAGAGTTAAAATTAATGTATTTAATTTTATAATATTATGACATATCAATGTATCAAACTTAACAAAATTGTAGAGCTTATTATTAATGAGGTATTTTAGCGCTTATTTAAAATATAGATTATAATTTCAAGCCTGTACCCAAGGGGGGTTCGGGGGTTCCGAAGAACCCCCTTTTTTTATCTGCCTCTATCTTCTCTTTCAGCCTTGAACTTTTTTTTCTTCATAAGGTTCAGACGGTAGTGACATTGAATAAGGCACTAATACTTTGCTTTTATCTCGTTTAATTCATTTAATAAATTTATTTGTACTATTTTTTTGCTTTTTGAATTTCAAAAATTTCATTTTTTTTCTTTAGTTGAATCAAGTCATAGTTACTTACAGTAGTCTATCTTCATGATAATTAGTTTTAATAGGCCTTTTCGGACGTGGAACAAAAAAAAGCGAAATTGTTAAGCAACATGAGGGTTGTTTGTATCATAATAATTCCATGGAAAAGCTAATTCTTTGAAGCAAGTAGTGGAAAAACCAGAGAGCAGTATGACTTCTTTTGTAGACTCACGCAAAAGAAAATTGCAAGAGCTGTACTATTTTGTGGAAGACAGGGTATTGCACTCAGAGGTGATGTAGAAGACATAAATTCTTCTATAAATCCGGGAAATTTTCTGGCGCTTCTTAAAGTAATGGCTGTTAACGATAGTACACTTGCGCATCATCTTGACACTCCTGCAATGAAATCTGCAAAATACATTTCTGCTCGTACCCAAAATGAGCTCATAGAAATAATAGGAAAAGATATTATTTAGAAAGACATTATCAATGAGATTAATACTTCTCCATTTTATTCCATATTAGCCGATGAGGTTTCAACACATAATCAAGAATTATTATCAATTTGTGCCAGATTTGTTGACAAGGAAAAATGTGAGAGAAGAATTTTTGACATTTTTAGCATAAGAAAGAATCACAGGAGAAATAATAGCAGAAAAAATCCTTGTGTTTTTCCAAGAAAATGACACGATATAATAGAAGCATATGAAATTATATCTGAAATAATTTTATTGTATAAAAAAGAAAGAAATGAAATTGAAATAAATTTCAATGAAATCTACAATGAAAGCCTCAATATGGCTAAAAAGATTGGTATTCACGCTGAGATGCCGCGAATTGTTTCAAGACAATAATTTCGAAGTAAGGACGAAGCAAACACTCCAGACTATTATTTGAGAAACGTTGCTATACCTTTTCTAGATCACATTATAATGAGTCTTAACGAAAGGTTTTCTTCTTCTGCAATAATTTCAGCATCTTTGCTGGGCCTTGTTCCTAGTGTTTTGTTGATGAAAAATGTTGATGTGAATGAGGCTGTGGAAAAATACAAAAATGATCTACCTTGCCCAGAATGATTCTCAACTGAGTTGCAACGGTTGAAAAATCATTTTATGCAAAAGACTCCATATCTACTCCCTGAATCTCCTGCACAAGCAATAAAAAATGTGATGAACTGATGTTTCCTAATATCTCTGTTCTTCTGCAGATATCTTACACAATTCCGGTAACCTTGTTCGAATGTGAGAGAAGTATAAGTGCATTACGCAGACCAAACACCAACGTGAGGTCTTCAATGACAAAGACTCGCCTGTCTAACTTAGCCCTTCTGCACATTCACTATGACACAGAGATTGATTTGAATACAGTTCTTGATTATTATGTTCAAAAGGATCCGCGTAAACTTGAATTAAATAGTTTACTCTATTAAAACTGTAAGTTTTGAATAAATATTATTTTTTCTTTATATTATTATAACACATATTTTTTCACTTTAATCTTAATTGTAACAATTTTAGTTTTCATTGAGTCTTTAGTAAAAAAATAAAACTAAAATAAAATAATTCTGACTGAAAAAAGTCTAAAAACATTTAAATAAATACCTGTCAAATAAACATAATCTTCCATTGCAAAATTTAGATTAACATCTTTTTTTTATCCTGTTTAGCAATATTAATTTTGCAATGTCATGAAAAAGTTAGGATGCTAAATTGAGAAAAAATTTTTTGGATTCCATCAATTAAATGGAGAAATTGTAAGTTTTTGTAAAAAGTCTAATTTACTCTATTTATTAATTATCATGTACTCGATAAAAGAATATTATTTACATAAAAGTTTCATTAAAATTTTTTATAGTTTTTTTTTTTTTTTTTTTTTTTTTTTTTTTTTTTTTTCTTTTTTTTAACCAAATATATATTTTTTTTTTTTTTAATATATTTTTTTTAAATTTTTTTAAAAAATTTTTATAAAAATATAAATTAAAAAAACCACCCCTAACCAAGATTGGACCTTCTACTCAAAATTTATTATTTTTCTTAAAGCACAATAAGCTACTTCTTTTACCGAAAAGGACCGGATATCTCTTATAATTGATATTTTGACTCTCCTTATCAACCATGTTTCGTCAGAAATATATAAGTATATTTCTAATTGTAGCGACAGACTACCTTTGAATAACGTGGTTGACGTAGTCAATGATTTTTTTTACACCCTTTAGTAAAGCTGTTTTTTTGAAATTTTTCAATCAAGTATAACTAAAATAAGCATTGGTGTTGAAAAATGGCAAAAAAAGCTTTTTTTATTGAAAATTCATAATTTTGATATTTGTTTTTCCCTAAAAAATTAACGCCATCTAAAATTTTATTTTTGTTCTCATTTATTTTGTTCTTAGTCGGCTTAGATCTATGAAGGTGCTTTTATATTCAGAAAGAGAAAAAATTATTTCAAAGATAAAAACTCCACCGGGGCATAGCATCTCTATGCACTCAGTGTACCAAGCATTTTATCGAGACATTTTAAGTATATCGTTCATGATAATATGATTATAGGTATTGTGATATGCGATATTTATAAATATTCTCTAAATAAACAATAAAAGCATTCTATAATATTACTCAGTATTTTTTTCATCTCATGCTTGACATATCATGATTGCATCATATGTGACTTCATTTATTCATGCCAAGGAATCATGCTTATTATATATTGTTTATGTTATTATAATTATAAGCATTCTGATGTGCGAAATGTTATATAAATAAAAATATTTTATAACCAAATAAAAGAAGCATTCCATTTTTCACTTATTGTATTAATATCATCCTTGCTAATGTGATTATAGAATTTATGTATATCAGATAGAAAACCATATGGTTTATGCGAACGAAAAATCATTCATGGTGCAACTCTTTCTAATCCCGCACAACTGTTTCATTGTTTGCTGAGTTTTTCATCACATATTGAGCTCTTATAACAAATGTGTGCCACTTTTATCTTCATCTCTGAGTTTTCCAATTTATCATCACAAATTTCTTTCTTGAAATTTCCTATTTCGCAAAACTTTTTGCATCTTCACTTGTAATGTATAGGATGATAATTCTAATTTGATTTCGAGTTTTTCAGCTTCAACTCTGATAGTTCTTCAGATCCTTAGATCGATTTTCAGGAAGAAATCGAAGAGAATTTGTTTGCGCCAGATTCGACTAAGTACTCTTGGTATCCTCCATCTACACTTAGAGGTAGAATTGAAAGAATATATATCAGAAACACTGCTAGACATCCTACCAGTCCTCAGGGAACATGTAAAAATACTTAAAATGTTATACAAGTCTTCAAGTCTATTTTAACCCCCTGAAATTATACAGCATGACAATGCAAAAACTTGACAAAGCCTTCAAAGTCATCTATCTTATTTTGCTATTTTATTAAATATTGGTCAAATAGCGACCAGAAAATCAAAATAAAAGCTTTGTTTCCTCTACTCTATCCTATTTTCGGGAGCTATCTCATTTTCATAAGCTTTGATGATAAAGAAAGGCGCAACACTAATGATAAAAACCAGTGCTATTTGCTTTATTCACGATAACTTTGCTGAAGTTTTTTCAAAGTTTTGGGCATCCCATTATGGAGTTACCATTGATGAGCAATTCTCAAAAGTTTATTTCATCTTTATGAGATTCTTATAAACCTGGAAGATACGGCTAGAATTTGTACCATTTTGCGATTCTAAATCTTACTATTATATGCGACCTGAAATTTACATTTCAGGTATCGAAGACTCTTCTCATTTCTCTGGAGAAGGAATAGTCATAAGATTAGTTCGAAAAATCCAAAGTTCCCCCAGTTTTTTATACGGATCGTTTTTTCACTTCCCATGAATTAGCTGTTTGGGCGTACTCTAAAGGTCTTTCCTTCACCATAATATCCAACAGAAGATTCCTTTCAATAATTTTTAGACGATCGCACTTGACAGAGCTAAATCTAAGGAGTGTAAAAATCGGATAATCTTCTTTCGGTTTATCCATGATACTAGTTAGTCTCCGGATAAAAAATTCTAGTTCATTATACTTACTACGTAAAAACTGTATATTTAAATTTAAAACATTCATATTATATAATTAAAATACGTTTGAGTTTAAATACAGGTTCTCAGAACTTCTTATATCATTACTGATAATATCAAAAGAATTTACATAATAAAAAATTCTTACAATCATAAATCATGAGTTAGCGTAATGCTTCTAACGTATTCAATTTTTTTTAACCAAGGGACATGTGAAATCCATAGCAGAATGAGCGAACCATTCTTTCTTATTTTTCTCATAAGTGTAACATCAAGTTATAATTATTGGAGTCTTGAAAAGATCAGCAAAATTTACATATAGTCTCCTTGGAGTTGGAGGTGCTATGCCCGAAAAAAAGAGAATTACCATATTTTATGTGAGAAACTCTTTGTCTGCATTTGACAACTTCCATCATGGAAAAAAATGTAAAGTGATTTTTTTTTATAAGAAACAATTTCGATATTACTTTGAGAACTACAATAATTTTATCATTTTTAATATCTTTGTAAAAAAGAAATTTAAAACCCTCGCCATCATCAACCATTTTTACTTATCATTTAGTTATTGAACAATTTGGAACCTCTCGCGAAGTTACAAAAGAAATTTTGCGGAACAATACCTTCGTTCGTACGAGTTTTTAAACATTCTTCTTTTTTCAACAAGGTTTCTGATTTGATTAAATTATCAATATCTTAAAAAAAGTAGTCTAATTTTTTTTAAACTTTTTGTTGGCTATTACGTTGACATTAAACTGTTTTCCTTTATAATTTTGCTAATTTTTACTGCTTCTGCGTATGCTAGGTGAGAAGGTGATGGTTTAGAAATTTTGACTTGATTTCATCAAGAAAATGACTTTATTTTGCCTTTTTATCTGTTATTTTAAGTAATTTATAACTTTTAAAAGATATACAAAAGCTGAGTTATTTTTTCATCACTTCTATTATTATCAGCGGCCCGACAAACTAAGCAGGGCCATTTGATTCCTTGATCAGTATATTTGTCAAAAATTTTAAATAAGGGTGAGTCAAATTTTTCACAATCGTAACATACATATTTATAATAGCAATCAAAGCTTATGGCAATTTTCAAATTCGAAAACTTCTTTTTCTATTTTTTAAGGGAAACGAACTACTTACTGACCACACTTTCTTATTATTTTAGATTAGAACAAAGCAAGAATTTGAGAAAAAAAATAATTGTGGGGCAATCTTTAAACCTTTTTTTGTGAACATTATTTAATTGATAAATGTTACAATATGAAAAAAATGGATATACATTATATTTTTTCAGATATAAATTGAAATTTAATATCTTAAACACTAGATATATTTTGTGAAATTTTAAATGGGACTGAGGTACATTTTCCAAAAATTACTTTTGGTATTGCATAAAAGTAGATGTGAAACATTTAACAGCACACTCTTTAAATTCTTTTATACTTCAATTTGTTTAAAGGCAAAATTGCTATTCTATTATCTTTTTTTTCAATTAATTGAATTTTTTTTATGATTAAAGAATGAGGTAAGGATCTTTTTCCAATTTAAGAGAAGATAAAAAATTTAGTGTTATGCTTCTTTTTATTTTTTGTTTTAATTAGATTTCAATATACGGTTGGATGGAAATTCACATTTCCATTAAATACTTTGTCTAAAAAAACAAGATTTATTTCTATATTTAAACATTTTGCTTTTTAAAAATGAACTTTATTTTTAGCAATTTTTTTTTAAATCTTTTTTTCATATTTTCAAAATGGTTCACAAGTTAATTTTTTTAGAGTACTCATTAGTCATTGTGCGGGTAGGGTATACCCCTACGTTTCTGCTACCCCAAATACATTTTTTTGTGGGTGCGGGCGTATTAACATTAAATTTTGTACAAAAATATTTGAACCATATACTAAAAGAGTCAACACTGTTTGAATTGTAAAGTAACCTGCGGTATTCGTTTCTATCTAGTTGGAAAGGTTTCTTAATATTGGCTACCGATATAGACAGTTTTTATCTTTCATTAATTTTTTTGTTAATTATTCGATACAGTTTTCACAGATTTGTCTTTTTTTATCATTCAATAGTTTTAAATAATTTTTCAATGCTGATTTTACAGATTTATATTGTTTAAAGTTTTTTTTTATCTTTTTTACTAAAAATTTAAATATCTTTTGGTAATAATTTTTTAATATCGATTTTGCAAAAATTCATTAATACATCTGTATAATCAAACACCTTTTATATAGTAAAAGTTTTATATCACTCTAAAGGTTCGCTAAGTTTTAATATACTACCAGACTTCAGTTTATTTGTAACATAAATGATAAATGTATGAAAACAGTAAAACTTGAATTTTCATTTAAAACTTTGTTTATTGTATTACCAAAAAAGTTTAATTAAAATCTTCAAAATTTTTCTTTTTTAAACAAAATTTTTTCAATTAAATTCTTTCATACTAAGAAAATTATTCCAAGATGTTAAAAATTTTTATGGTAAGACTAAAGTAAATGACAAACTTTCAATCAATAAAAATTTGAATGATCCTATATATTCATATCAATATTGGTGTCCTTTCTGTTTTTTAAACAAAAAAAACAATCTTAAGACTCAATCAAATTGAATCAGCTCCTTCTTTTATAAGTACATAATTTAAAATTTATACGATTTATAAGTATTTCTATAGTATTATTTCTGCTAAAATATCAGATTCAGTTAAAAACTATTTAATATGGAAATCCCATTCTAAATTTTATTTAAAAAAATATATTTGAATATGATTATTTTTTTTAAATGTTATTTATTGTTTAATTAATATTTAGCCCCCTCCCACCTCGGCTTTTCTTGAATGATTGCAAATTTTTCTAAATCGCGTGAACCTACTAAATGATTGATTGCGAATCTGATCATCACATTTATTTTTTTTATAAAAATCAATCAAACTTGTCAAAAATTGATTGATATATAACAGCTCAACTAAAAAAAGAAACTTTTAGTTTAAATGGGTATACAAAGTTTTTTTACACATATATACCCATTTTCAAGTGTGCTGAACACGATGGTCACGTTTATTTTTTTTTAAAAACAACCAAACCTGTCAAAAAATTTATTGATATATGACAGCTCAACTAAAAAAAAGAAACTTTTAAAAAAGTTTTTTCCAACATTTTTGATTAATTTGTGACTTTGCGGTCAGATATATTGTACTGATTTTTAAACGATTCGTTTTCATTCTATTCTCCAAAGACTATATTCAAATTTTTAGTCATTTCACAAATGAATTTATTTCTCTTTGAAGTTTAGATTTTATTTAGAATCTATAATAAAACAAATTTTTTCAGTATCAAAATTTCCAATGATGCACGAATATTAATTTTGATACTCATCATTATACTATAAAATTGATTCATATATTTATGTTCAAACATTTTTTTTTCATTTTTAGACCATAGAATGAAAATTACGATGTGAATATATTTCAACTGGAGTTTGCATGATTACATCATGTTTTTTAAATATTATGTATAATTTTTCCGAATTTTTCAACCTTTGAATATTCCATTTATATGTGCATACAGATACGCAAAATTTCAAATCGTTTATGCAAAGAGAAAGTTCTAAAAAGATCATTTTTGTTTTTTTGAATCTTGATTATCAAACACAAATTTTCGAATAAAGTTTTTCTTTTTTTTTTAACTATTTTTTATTATCCTTAACAGTTTTTAATAAAGAAGATCATTCACTTTTTTTAAATACTGTCAGCAATTATTAAATAAAATAGCAAATTTTATGCAGAAAACTCATGTTGAGATGAAAATATTTTTCATTTTAGAGATACGATACGACAACCAAATGATTAGATTTAAAAAACGATCAAATTTTTATTATAATTAAATTATGTTTCAACTTTATCATCTTCGTTCATTTGTATATTGTTTGATTATACGTATAAAACTTTCTCAAAATGGTTAAACACGAAACTTATTTAAATTGACCGATTCAACTTGTTTCGAGATATTGTTGGTATAAACGAACTGTCTTTCTCCTTCAAATAAAATGATGCGCATCAAAATATGCCTCTACAGAGTCCTTGTTTTGTATTTAATTAATTTCATTAAAAAATCACCTCATTGAATTCGGCATAAAATCCCGTTTTTAGTTCTATATCATTTTCAGTTATATTTTCTTTTTATGCAATTTTGTTTTGCCTACTTATAATTCTATTTGTTCTGTGACAAAAGAAATTACATATATAGCTACGTATAACTATTTAATCATGAAGTCCTTTATTTCAGTTGAAGTGTCATATGTCAATCATTTTTTGACAGGTATGATTTATTTTTATAAAAAATAACATCACTGTTGGATTCAGCCTACTAGAAAATGGGTACATATGTGTAAAACACCTGATTTGCAAATTTCATTCACGCTTACAAGTATTTTCAAATTCTAAATCCAAAAACAATCTATAATTGGAATTGGCATTGTTGATTTCATATCAAAATGTGTATATTCCATATAAAATTTGAATGATTGTTTTCAGAGACAAATTTTAGAAGTAAACCGCAAGTTGGTTACACACTTATAGTTATTTTCAATTTCTAAATTCCAAAAATAAGTTCAAAAATGAAATTAGTATGCCCGATTTGATATAAAAATATATTTCATGTAAAACTTGAAGGTATATTTTATTAGATATATTTCTCATCAATCAAAATTTTGATTTACATTTCCCAAAATGTAACCATGATTTTGAAAAAATTTAACTAATAAAGTGTTAGCGTTCAAAACTTTATATATTTATAAATTTTCAAATGAGTATATAATATAAAACCAAATTTATAAGCTTAACTAGAGATACTGTCAGAATTTTGCTGAAAAAGTTTAATTTTTGATTTTGATTGACAAATTTTGACATGAAAAAGTCATGTTATCAAAAGATGCAGCTATCAATTTTAGGAAATGTCACGAAGTATGGCAGCAAAAGATGTAGCCAATTTTGTACAAGAGAAATTTAATAGCCCCCCCCCCCCCCCCCCCCCATCCTCTGCCTGTACTTTCTTGATATGAAGTTATTTATCAATCGTGTTGCAATAACTTTGCTATGTCTCTAATAAATCCCAAAGATTCTAAGATAATAGTTATCTGCACATCGATGATCTCCTCATCCCAATGCACGATCACTTGAATTCTAAAATACTAAATTTAAAGTGCAATGTATAATTATATTTACTTATAATTTCATTTTTAAGTTTATTTTGAAGAGAATGAATTTCTTTCGTAAAAGCATAATGGGGCACTGGGAGTCTCAAATAAACAAGTGTGAAATAACTATGTAAGAAAACAATTTTTTCAAACACATTTACGTTTTACTATGTTTTACTCAATTTTCATTAAAAACACGGAAAACCTTTTAAAAACATTTGTAACACACAATATGAATATAAACCAGAAAGCGAAATTTAATTCCCTCCGAATTGATCAATCTTTTTCAACATCATTTTATATTTAGAAAAAAATTAGCTAAAGAAGAAAAAAGTAAAACTTTTAGTTTGAAAGTTCAATTCTCTTTGAAAATGATAGATTTTAATTAAGAATGCGATATGATTATATTTTTACACAGGCTTGATTAATTCAAGGGATTTCAGAAAAGATAAGAGTTTCCTTAAACTAAAGTTTTTTTTTCATTTCTCTGATTTCAAATTTCCTGTCCTTGTAAGTTTTCGATTAATATTTTTAGCTTAAATTTTGAAATTCATAATGAATTTTTGATAATATGAATTTACTTTTTAAGATTAATTAATTTATTTTTATTTATTAATTATTTTATTTTTTACTTTAGATTAATTATATAAGTTCATTCAAACTTATTTTTCATACAGTTTATACTTCATTGTTTTACCTAAATTGTTCCTGATTTATGAAAACAATTTAAATCATTTTACGGGATTCTAATCGTATTATAATTCCACGAGTATGCGTCAATTGAATTAACAAAATTTTATTTAAGATTGATCATACCATATAATTAATGGAAGGGATAACAGATAACATCAAGTATGTTTCATTTGAAAAATTGCTAGAGTTGAAGTCAAGGCTTGGTGAAAAGAATTTCGAAGCCGCTTTCGGTAAAACCAACAGAGACGGAGAAGATGCTAAAGAACGTGCTCTCCAAATAAAGCAACGCAAAAATCAGTCGTATCCTCTAGAAGTTAGTTCAAAGTGCAAGGATTTTCGCAATTCTTCTGTTTTGCCCGGACCTAAAAAGAAAAATAAGAAAATTGATCCTCGATTCAACAGTGCTTTTGGCGAATTTGATGAGACCCAGTTTAAACAGGCTTACGCCTTCTTGGAAGAAAATAAGGCAGACCAAATCAACTTTCTAAAGGATAAGCTTCAAGAACAAGACTTGGATGATCTTGAGCGTGATAAGTGTTCTTCCCTGCTCAAAAGATTGTTACAGCAGAAAAGAGATGTGAAAAAGTCACAGAAAGTAAAGGAAGAAGATTCCAAATGCATTAAAGAAGAATTGAAAAAAGTTGTGAGTGGAAAGAAACCCTATTTCCCCAATAAAAGAGCGTTAGAAGAGAAAAGATTAGTGGAACAATTTGAAGAGCTCAAGTCAAAGAAAAAGTTAAAAAATTATTTGAAAAAACGCGAATTAAAGGATGTAAAGAAGAATAAACCATTTTTAAAGACTTTTTAAATCACTTATTTTAAATTGAAGTTTTTTCCGCTTTACTCATGAAAAAAACTTTCATGCGAACTTTTTTTATAATTTTAAAAATTTATTATAAAAGAATTTATGTCTAATGAACAGACCACGACTATTACCCGACACTATACTTAGGATAGTCTTTGAATTGAGTACTATTTTAACTTTTTTATTTCTTTTCATGGCTAATTTTATAGATATAAATGAGTATCTTTCTTAATGGGTTAAAAAATGAAATATGACGACTAATACTTGAAATTTGGTTTTAATGCATTAACGTCGGATGAGAAAGAGGAACATAAGTGTCTTTTGTGTTCTCAAGTGTTAACATTCTAAATCCCGTCAATTGAAGCTTCCATTGGAAGTGAAGTTCTCGAGTTCAATAAACAAAACTATTCAATATTTTAAACATCAAGCTGAACGATTACACAAATATAGGTTTGATAACATATGAATGTTTTTGAAAAATATTAAGAATGGTTTGAAAGCCTTATATAACTGTTGTTAAAAAGTCCCACAACATTGGAGAACAGTTGATATTACCTTGCTGCAAAGATATCATTTTGAATGTGCTAAGAGGTTCTGAACGTGTAAAGTTGAAGCATATCTTCCTCCAAACGATACCGTTAGAAGTGTTAGGAGAGATGTATGATGACATAATATCAGAGGTGGTTTTATTGATTCGATTTTCAACTTTTTTGCAAATGAACCTGATGAAAGCTGCAAAGTTAGACTCGCGTTTACGTGCTTTGTAGGCATTTTTTGTTTTGCGAAACTCTTAGCAGTAGAAGAACTGCAAGAGAAATAAATGTTTGACAAGGTGGACAATTTTTACAGTACATGATATTAAGCCACAACATCATAACAACATATTTGAATCAGTTCTACAATGTCAAAAAAATTGGTTGTTTTTGAAATGAAGCTGGATGCTGGAATAATCGTATACTTTGACAAGAAAAATTTTGCTCCAGTTTCGAACATATTTGTAAATCAATATTTTCAAAATATATAATTGAAGATGTATATTACAGGCAGATAAGATTTTCATCTATAAAGATGTCCTGGAGGCCATGAAACACAGTGCAACATGGCAAGAAATTTCTCTTTATATTCTTAATCTACAAAAATTTGAAAAATGCTATCAATTTATCAACAACCCATTTATAATCTCGACAGGCGCGCACATCCTCAAAATTATTGGGGGGGGGCGAAATTTTTTTGTTGCAATTTTCAAAATTAGTGGTCTGGAAATACCACGGGCGACCAAATATTCAAGCAATCCTTTAAAATAGAGTGTATTCAACGCATACTTAAAGTCCTAAATTTATAAGACTACTTTATATTTTTACAAATTTGGTGAATTTAAACACTATACTTCCAGCGAAAATATTTTAATTAAATTTGCAGAATATACACTAGTTTAAAAAAATCCAAAATTGTTGGGGGTGGGGGGGTGGAATTAGACACCCTGCGATGTTTATATGAAAAAATGTGATTGATTCAGAGGCAAGGGTATAAAATGAAGTTATAATTGTGCAAACAATAAATTAAGATTGCATTATTTCATTTTTCTCAGCATCATTCAAAAATAGTTTAAAAGCTAAATTGATGCAAGCTACAAAAATCTACAAAAAGTAAAATAACTTTTAACATTTTGCAATGTTTTGCCTTTTATAATAACTTTTAAGGAAAAAAAAGTATCAGAAAAAGTTATAGAGCTTCAACAAAAACTAAAAAATTTTACAGCATAACTTAGCTGGTTAGGTACTGGGTTTCGATGACTCAAGATTTTGGGTTCGATCCCGCATCAAGCCTACTTTCTCATAGTTCGATACAATCGGCGCAAAGTGTGCCTTCTCGATGAAAACACCCCACAAAAATAATATAATAAAGGCATTTTTCCTAATCTATGGACACTGGTTACATACTTGTTTCAACTTTATTAAACGTGTTACTATTTCATTCTTTTTATGGTCTAACGTTTTCATTTCAATGTGCCTTCAGTTCCGTTACTTCTCAGATACTTACATTTTTGTGCTATAATAAATAACGATTGTGCGAAAAAACATGACAAATGATTTTTTGGAAAAAAATTCTATTGATACCTTCACCCATTTTCGAACTATAATGGCTAAAAAAAAGTACAGAAATGAAAAACATATATTGTATCAAAAAATTCTTTTAAATTTGAAGGATATTTTTAGTTAGAATTTTATCCTCAATCAAAATTTTAATAGTTTTTTTCAGAATTTGTTTTTCCCGAAATGTCAAACTTGATTTTTAATTCCACATATTCTTGTACCCTAATTGCCAAAACTAAGTCTTGAAATGAACTGAGCATCATAATTAAAAAATATAGAAAAAACTTTTGAACTTGTGTAGAAACCTCATAGGTTCCAAGTTTTCGAAGAGTTAAGTTATGAGGCATGCTGGAAAGTCATGGGTCAAATCAAAGAAAAAAGTAAATAAAAAGCTTTTGAATGAGATGCATCAACTCGGTAGAATGGAAACGTCTAAATCCGAACTGTTGGGGATTATTCAAGTTGTTTGATTCACACGGACGAATCATCTTTTTGTAGAGAATTTTTTCAAGCAGTTTGCCAATCGAACAAACAATTAAGACTGGGCGATAGTTTTCAACTAGTTTGGGATCTTCTTTTTTGTAGATTGAGATACTTTTACTCTGCTTCATAATATATGGAAAATAGCAGAATTCCTGGCAACGATTGAAACCATAGCAAAGTATGTGATATATTAAATTTTTAACAAGTTTCAAGTGCTTAACAGACACCAAACAAATAGGTAACATTGCTATTTTTCAGATCCTTTAAATTATTTAATACAATTAGACATCACAACTTTATCAGAAGTTTCATATCCATTATGCAACAAGACCATTTCCTTCGAGTTGTTTTTGCAAAGTGACCTACTATCATTGAGGAATGATTTAAAATATTATTTTTTGAGTAAACGTGATTTGTATTTAATCATATTTCGTATGTTTTTGAATTTTGTAATAGTTTTTAATTAATATGAAAGGACGTTAATGAGATAATTTTTAGGGTTTACTATTACTTGCACCATTTTTTTATTATTCTATCCTCATAATATACAACATTTGATTAGACAGTGTTTAAAAAAAGCAACCAATAGATACATCATTTAAATGAGAAATGCATAAAAAGTGAAAAACATTTATTTGGTGAAAAAATCAAGATGATAAATGGCTTATAGCTTTCAAATTTATTGTCAAAATCCGACAATAGACTTTAACTTTCTGGCCAAACTGACATATTTACTCTTTGAACTTTCATTAGTTCCAATTGTTGCTTGGCCAATCTTCAATCTCGTTAAGTTCATGTCAACTTTTAAACCTTCAAAGGCTTCGAAATAGCGTGGTAAAGGATTGTGAAAACCTTCACAACAGTTTATAGTTTTGGGAATCAGATTCGTAGAATTCTTTAAATGATATTTTTCCTAGGTAATTAATTGTTTTGTGTTTCAGAATTTTTATTCAAATTAAAATTAATGTGTAGGGGCAAAAAAAGTGTAGATAATTGGGAATGTAATAAATGTCTGAAAGAAAGTAGTGATCTGATAAATTGTTTTTTGTGTAATGGCTGGACTTGTAATATGTGCATAGGTATAAAAAACGATGAAGAGTTCAATAAATTTCCCAATTGGTATAAAGTGGGTATGTATGAATTGTTCCAATAAATCTAATACAATTTCTAGTAACGTTTGTGATGAAAAAGTGATAAATAAGAATATATTAAATACTTTAAATAAACTTAGTAATCTTACCAATAAAGTTATAAATTTAGAAAATTCTTCTTATCTTTCCCATGTGAATCGTGTAAACTTTCCTGAAAATAAAAATTCATACGCAGATGCTGTCAAAAAATCATTGTTTTTTCGTTTCTAAAACTGGAGAAGAAGGAAAACTAGTTGAAAAAACTTCAAACATCTTGAAGGACGTACAAGTTAAATCTGTGAAAAACTTTAAAAATAAATATTGTTTCAAATTTAACGATTCTTGTAGCATGGAAAAGGCAGCTAAAAAGTTATCAAGTCAAAATTATGAAATCAATCATGTTAAAAAAGTTTAACCTAAATTCAGTCTAAACATATCATGTGATATTTCAGATGGAGAAATTTTGGACTCTATTATGAAAAACGTTGCTATTGGAGATTTAGTTAATCAAGATGAAGTTTTTTAGATACTTTTTTCTAAAAAAGTGAAGGAAAGCGATCGTAAAATTGTAGTTTTTAATTCTTCAAGTAAAATTTATAAATCAATCTCGAATAATAATTTTTTGATATATCTGAACCTTCGTTGATACAAAGTATACCCTTATATAATGTACAAGCAATGCACAAATTGTTGCTTTATAACCAAGCCTCAAAATGTACTAAAAGTCTGTTTCCAGATATTGTTCATTATCTCATAACGGTAAGGAATGCTCAACAAAAGATTCTGGTAGTATTACATGTAAAAATAATGGCTCAAGTATCATAAATCATTCAGCGTTAGATTTTAAATGTCCTTGTGTTCAAAGATGAACGTCAAATGAACACTGCCTACGATGAATAAAACCGATTTCCTTTCTAATAACTTTATAAATCCAATGTTAAATTTTTGTGATTATAGTGAAAAAAATGGTATTAATATCTTAGGTTTAAATGTCCAATCATTGAAGAGTAAATTTGATTTAATTGAAGTTTTTATAGAACATTTCAAAAAATGTTATAATTATGACATTGATATACTCTGTCTACAAGAATGTTGGTGCTACGATTATGAATCTTTCAATATTTTAGGATATGATTTTATTAATTTTTTCAGTGATTTATCTCAGCATAGTGGCTTAGGTTTTTTTATCTAAAAAATATAATTTATAAAATTACCAATAAAATCTCAGAACAAGACAATTTTGAAATATTCGCTATTACAGTTCTTATGCCAAATAATATAAAAATGACAATTTATAATACTTATCGTATGCACAATCTAGAAACGTTTTACAGTTATATGAATGATATCTTGTCCGAAACTGAAGCTCAGAAGTAAATAAACTTGTAGGTGATTTTAATTTGAATATACTTTCTGAAACACAACACAATTTGAACTTTATTAACACTATTCACTCAAATGGCTTTACATTTTTTATCGATTCTCCCACACGCCCATCATCTTAAAGATGTTTCTCAGTCTTTGCATAACTTCAAAGTATACGTAATTAATGAGGTCATTTCCGATCATTATCCAATTCTTTTAACCGTCAACTTAGAAGTTAAGCGACAAAATCAAAAAAAGATATACTTTGTCTTTGATGAAAGTTCCTACATTGACAGAGTTTCAAATCATGGCTGGAATAGTTTGATTACTCAGACTTTCCAAAGTCCAGAGCGCTTCTTGAATATCTTCATTAACCTAATGTCAAATTATGTTTCCCTCTCTTATAAAGAAATTTTAACCCGTAAAAATTTCAGTCATAATGTCAAAATGAAGCCCTGGATCACTGAAGAAGTTCTAAAGATGATAAAGATGCATAATTCACTTCATAATAAACATTAGGAAATTTCCCAACGATTCAAAATTAATGTGCTCCTTCAAAAAAATGAGAAACAACATTAAAAATAAGTTAATCTTTTTGAAAAAGGCACACTATGAGAACTATTTCTTCAATAATTGCGCTCAAAACGAATTTGGTCAAAGGTGAAAAGTGTTATCCATCCCAATAATCATGATTCATGCGCTATTGAAATTGATGCAAAGATTGTTACGGATGAAAAACTAATAGCAAACCAATTCAACAAGACTTTTAGCTTGCCAAATATAGATGATGCAAAAATTACTCATGAAAGAGTCGATGTTTTCCATGAAATTATCTTCAAATTTGAAAATATTTGTGTTCAAGATGTCGAGAAAACTATTGAAGAGTTTTCAAATAGTAAAGGCAAAGACGATTATGGTGTAAGCATATATCATATAAAGCTTGTGAAGCCATTTTTATCTCTGATACTCTCCAACTGCTTTAATCAATGCCTGGATACTTCAGTTTTTCCAGATGTTTTAAAAGTCAATAGGGTTGTACCTGTCCCTAAAAAAGACAAAGGTTTGAAGCTATTTTCTTTTAGACCTATTTCAATTATTCCAACGATTGGAAAAATTTTCGAAAACATACTTTTTATTCAGATATCAAAATATTTGGAAGATAATAATATGTTAGCAAACTGTCAGTTTGCTTTCCGTAAAGGTTTCTCTACAGAACTCCTACATTGCTGTTTTTTTGATAAAATAGTTTCCTATTTAGAAAGAAAAATTGATGTTGGCGCAATATACTTGGACCTAAGCAAAGCGTTTGATAGTGTGTCACACAAAATCTTACTAAACAAGCTTATTCATTTTGGTCTCTGTAATTCATCAATTAAATTTTTTGCTTCATATCTAGCAAATCGCAAATAGTTTGTCAACTACCACAAGGCAAATTCTTCTTATCACAACATAACCAGAGGAGTGCCATAGGGATCTTTCTTAGGTCCACTGCTTTTTATTGTATATATGAATGATTTTATCAACTGCTGACTTTTTTGATGTTTTAATATACGCAGATGATGTAACATTAATTTTTCCGTACTGCTCTGATAATTTTGAACTGTTAAAGAACGCTTATTCCAGTGTGTTAAATTGGTGTGAACGAAATTACCTTGCTATAAATCAGTCGAAAACGAAATCAATGATTTTCTCGAAAAAAACATCGTCGAAACTTTTTTGTTTGACAAGCTGAACTTGAAAATCTTTTCTGAAGTGAATTTGCTTGATTTAATAATTGAAAATAATCTCAGTTTTAAAAAGCACATTACTTATCTTTCTATAAAGCTCGCCAAAATAAATGGTATATTAGCTCATACCATAAAGCTCTTTCCAACTAAAGTTCTTCTGATATTACTAAAAACTCTCTTTCTTCCTCATCTTTATTACAGCTTGGCCAACTTTGGGCACTGTAATTTACATTGCTTAATTGTTTTGTATAAAAAAGTCAGAATTGTTAGCCATTCAAAAAAAATGTCTCACACAACTGAAATCTTTGTCAAACTTGACTTGTTAAAGTTCGAAGACATTTATACTCAAAAAATTGGAATATTTATCCTTTCCAATTTAAACTCTTCGCATAATCATTTTCAAAATATTTTACTTTTCACTTCAAAACCTTCCTATTTTTTCAGAAATGTTATGAATCTAGATAAACCGCGTTTCAGACTTGAAACTTCTAAGCTTTTTATAAGATACAAAGCTGTTTGTTTTTACGAAAAATATTGCTCTTCAGTAAAGAAAATGAAACTCAACATGAAATAAGATTGCTTCATTTCTTCATATAGAGAAAAAACAACTTGTAATGTTGTTAATTGCTATATTTGTCAAAATAATTAGATGCTGTATTTTTCCTGAAGCAGTTTTGATAAACCTTTGGAAGTACATCCGCTTGCCTGTCTTCACTCAATTTTTAATATTATTCTCCATAACATTATTATAACTTTTTTGCTAAAGATTTTTCTTTTTTTTCTTTTGAATTACGCTAAATATAAATCATAATGACTTCTTATGTGTGTATCGAATTAGTAAATTCTATTAGAATCTTGGATATTTCATCTTATTACCGACTCTGTCCACGAACATATGTTTTTTCAAATTACGATAATAAATTATTATAATCTATTTGATCAGGAAAATTTTAAAATGTAGCAATATTTATTGGTTAATATATACAAGTTTTATGCATTTAAACATGTATATCATTATAAATTTTCAAGAGAGTGGCTAATAAAGACACTAATTTATAAGATTTACTACAGATAATATTAAAATTTTGTTGAAAATTATGAACTTTTGAATTTGATTGACAGTTTTTGACATGAGAGTTTCATTTAACCAGTATGAAAATTTTTTACATGTAGAGTAGAAATATTTCCTACTAATTGAACAATAGACAGAAAAGGTGATAACGCTTTTGTAAATTTTACAAATATATTTCATTTTGTAAAAAAAATATAAACTTTTCTTATCGATATAAGAAATATTACTTTTTCCGTGAATTATATGGGTTTGTACTTTCTGTAAAAGTAACTGCTTGATAGAGTACTTTTGGAAGTAAACGATGAATATACTTATATAAAAAAATAGTTAAGGTTATAAAAGTAAATATCATCAACTTTAAGGAGCTTTTCTTGTAGGAATAATCTAGAAGTATGTACATTATATTTAGTGCTGAATACAAGTCTTAAGGCTTGTTTTTGTATAGTCAACAGTGTATTCAAGTTATTCTAACTCCATATCAGAATACAATAGTGCAGATGTATCAAGAAAAAAGACTTTTATAAATTTAAAAATTGTTTAATTTTAACTGGAAGTTTATTTCTCAAAAACTTCAATATACGAGTGATTTTATTCAATTTAGTATTTATGTGTTGAATATGCTCATTGCAGTTAAGCTTAGAGTAAATAATATGACCTAGGAGGTTAACTCTGCTGACTACTTCAAATCATAAACTAACTTCTTTCAGGATGGTATGCTTACAATTGAAACATAAAATTTTAGACTTGTTGTAGTTTATCTTAACTTTATCTTTTATTGAGGTGACTGATAATGTCACTGATGAAACCGTGTTCAGTATTAATGCCTTTTCTAAATCCAAACTGTGCATCGGAAAGTAAAGAGTTAAATTCAATATATTAACTGATTGTATAATAGTTTTTCAAAAATTTTCTAAATTGTGGAGACAAAACTTAGGACGATAGTTCTCAATGTTGCTTGGATCCCCTTTTAAGCAGTAAAGGTCCTTAAAGCCTTTTTTTTAAGGTAAGCTTAGAGTAAATAATATGACCTAGGTAATTCATCTCCGTAGATACCTGGAAGCAGGGAAGGTTGAGTGAAGTTTTGCAGAAGCCTCGTGTCGTAGTCTCATTTAATTCTCTCTCTTTAAATATCAAAGAGTAAATCTGATCTTGACTGTCTAACGATCCTGTTGATACTAAGTAACTAAAAGACATTCAAAAGTGCGAAAATAGTAAATATAAATATACCATTTATTAGATAAGCAAACATTGTTAAGGCAAACCAGAAATCACATACTTTTACATCATCACTGTTTTCATACATATTACAATTTTTTATAAGTTCAAATCACTTATGTGAAGTGAAGCAGTTTCATTATCAAATAAATAGGATGATACGGAGTTAAAATGACAGCTACTGCCTGGGCTCAATTTTTGAGGTAAAAGGTTCGAATTAAGGTTTTAATATTTCGAAATTGCTAGAGAAACTTTATCGATATAGGTAGAATACATTATACATCGATTTAATATTTTTTCGCATCAGAAAATATATCCTTCAATAAAAACCTTAATTTTTTCAAAAAAAGATCTAAAATTAAAAGGTTCGGTTAAATAGAAGCAACAATAAAGCTTAACCTTAAAGAAAGAAGAAAGAATTTATTGAAAAAAATATACAATTTATGATAAAAAATTACAGTAGTTATTAAAAATTCAGTTCAAGATAACTTGAAAATATGAAAAAATTATTGAAAGATAATAGAACTTCTCCAGAGAAAAATTTTAAAGCTAGTTTAATGACTTCGAATTTATATAGATCTTCAGTCTTCAAACTCTCTAACTCTTTGAACTTATCATTGTGCGTTATAGCGTAATCCGAAAATACAGCGAATTATTCTTTTTTGTATTATTGTTATATATTTGAGGTTACAATGTCCCCAATTTACTATTGAATACCTTAACAGTGGTTCTACTAGTGATTTATACAACGTAGATTTAGCTCTAAATGGCAAAAACTTAGTTCCTCGAAATAGTTTGAGCAATGCATTCATTCGGATAGAGAGATTATCGATATGAGCCTTTCATTCAAGTTTATTGTCTATGACAACGCCTAAAAAATTGAAAGATTCTACAAACTCTATGTTTATTCCGTTTATTAGGCAACTTTTGAATGCTTTTTTTTGAGTTAGTAAAATACATTGCTTTAGTTTTCAAAATGTTTATCGAAAGGTTATGCGAAGCTAATTTAGTATTAAACATATCCAATATTTCATTAATTTTAAGAAAATCAAGACTTTTACCTTTGAACAATAAAGTGATATCATCAGCATATGTAAAACATGAAACAGTTTCACTTGTAACATGATCTAAAATCTTATTGATATAAACTATAAACAAAAGAGGACTAAGAACCGACCCCTGAGGTACTCCAATATTTGAATCAAACTTGATAGAAGAGTCAACATTATTGACATGAACATATGATTTCCTATATGATAAAAACGAATTTACTAAATTGACTGTTTTAAAATCAAAATATGTTGAAAGTTTGCTACCTAACAAGCTAATTGACAATGAATTAAAGGCTTTTTTTAAATAAAAAAAATTGCTATACATTGTTCGCCTTTTGACCAAGAACTAATCACATCTTTAATAAAAATTGTGTGCAATCTTTCAGTCGTATGAAAAGTGCGAAAACCAAAGTGTGAATCAGAAAAAATATTGCAACATTCAAAAAAATAGTAAAACCTATTGTAAATTATTCTTTCAAAAATTTTCGATAAAATAGGAACTACTGAAATAGGTCTATAGTTTGAAATATCGTCTCTTTTACCTTTTTTATAGACAGGAATTATTTTTGAAATTTTTAAAGAATCGGGAAAAGTACCATTTCCAATACACCTGTTAAAAATTATTCTAAGAGGGTTACAAATGTATGGTCCAATGCGCTTAATCATTGGTGCAGTTTAAATGTTGCTTAAGTTCAACATTAAGAAATTAAAAATAGTTACATTATTTCTATTGACAATCTTTCCCCCGACTCCATTATTCTTATAGGGTTTGGTACGCTAATTCCAAATATGTAATTTGTTTGGAATGAATCGAATGACATATTTTTTTGCGGTCAACGTTGGGAATTTTGTCATTTTATCAAGTTTAGAGTCAAAAAAACTATTTTAAAGATTTAAACTTAAAATATTAATACATTTTCGTAATCAGTATAATATTACCTTTAAAAAGAGATATTAAAATCGAAAATATGGTAAATTTATTTTTTTTTTAAATTTTGTTGAGGCCCCTACAATTTTTTTTTCAACGTATTATGCTTAAATATTAGGTATATTTTATGAATTCCCCAAAAATTTCGTGTTCTCTTCCAGGGGCGCACATCCTCAAACTTATTGGGGAGAAGGGGGAGAAATTTTTTTTGATACTTGATTGATAGAGAAAACAACTGAAAACAAATAACTAAATGTTGGAGAATTTTATATGAGTGAATGTAGTCTGATGGAAAAAGTCTACTAGATACCCTGCGATGTTTATATAAAAAAATGTGTTTAATTCAGGGGCGCACATCCTTGAAATTATTAGAGGGGGCAGACTTTCAAGTTTCTTCCAAAAAGAAAACAAATTTTTCTTAATTCCTACTTCTCTCTTGTCTATTCTATTTCATTCTTAATTAAGCTTAATGAAAATTTTAACCCCCGCTCTATTAAGCTTAACGTCAACAATGAATGAAGACTTATATATAACTCTTTCTTTCTCACTTCAAATAGATGCGCACCATCTCCAAATTATGTGTAGAAAGGGGGTCAAAATATAAATTAACAATAAAAAAATTGAAAATTTTCTCTAATTAATTTTCAGTTGTTCCTTCTTCCTAAAAAATGTAAAACAGAACTAAAGTTAGAAAATTTGTATTAGAATTTTTGTGTATAAGAATAAGGGTAGGTTAGTTAGACTCTCAAAAAAGGGTAAAAAATAAAGATAAAATTGTACAAACAAAAATCAAACAATAAATTAAGATTGCATTACTTCATTTTTCTCAGCACCATTCAAAAATAGTTTAAAAGCTAAATTGTGCAAGCTACAAAAAGTAAAATAACTTTTAACATTTTACAATGATTTGCCTTTTATAATAACTTTTAAGGAAAAAAGTCTATCTGAAAAAATTATAGAGCTTCAACAAAAACTAAAAAATTTTACAGCATAACTTAAGTTTTTTGAAAACCAATTTAACGTATCCCTTACAGCAGCCTTTTTCAAAAATTTTTACTGGGGCTCATAGCAAGAACCACGGTTTGCATCGCGACCCATAATACTTAGGTGTAATAAGACAAACTCTGTTCACTAGGTTCATTTATTCAGCATCGACTTTTTATATGTCCTTTCTTTTTTATCATGACCGATTTTATTTTTTACGCGACCCAGTAAAGGGTCAGGACCCACAGTTTAAAAAACGCTGCTCTACAGCATACTCTATGGGTGGCATGGCAGGTTGGTTGAGATGTTAGACTCAGCATGGAAGCCTCTGGATTAGATTCATCATCGATACCAATTTGTTCATAGTTTGACATTAGCGTTACATCAGTTTCTGGTTAATGAAAACTACCTTTTACTCAAAATTGAAAAATGTGTAACATAATTACAGTGGCGTAGGAAAGCTAAAAAAACTGGAGGGTATAATAAAATTATATTGAAGTTTTTTAAGCAAAATTTTTTTGTACAATAGTAAGTCTTTAAATTTAAGAAATTTATAATAAATTTAAAATGAAAAAGAGGAAAAACTACATTTTATATAATAAAAAAACAGTTGCACAAATAGACATAAAAATATACTAAAAACCAAAAGTATCACGCCTTTTTTCATTTGATTTAGCAAACTGTTCAGCAATTAATTCAATAGATACTTCATCAAGAAGCATGTATTCAAAGATGTGTACAACATCAATGCGCATGCTACATAAAAAAATAACTTTTTATAATAGTTATGTACAGACTAGAATCATCATGGCCTGCAAGCACATCGTAGTTTGATATAGCATAGACACGCATCTAAGCATATCACATGATTTAAACTTTCACAAACAGATATAGTTATATATTAGTGTTCATGTTAGTCTTTGACTCTTTGAATCAGGTGTCAAGTATACGGTAAAAAATATTTACTGACATTACATATGATATTAAGTTTTTAATTACTATATATAAAATTACCTACACTAAATATGGGGGGGGGGATAATTTGCATTATTTTCCAAGGTGGAGGGGATACATCCCCTCCTATCCCCATGGTTCCTACGCCCTTGCATAATTAACATAAGGGGGAAAGGAGACAAAATAAACTAATAAAGTAATTTTCACTATTTTAAAATGAAACTGACTGTTCTCAGAATAATTTCAAAATAATAGGAGGCATAAAAAAATTCTGATTTTTTTACATACATCTACACATACATTACATGCTATATGAATTTTTTACTATGATTATTGTTAATCTTCTTAACAAACATATTTTCCGTTTGTGAAATTCTAGATTTTATTTTTTATTTTTCTTATTTTGTTCAACTTTTAATGTTCGATTAATGGTCATTTAAGCTTTTATATTAAATTAGTGATTAAAAACAGCGATAAGTAATTTTTTATTACAAACTTCGTTTTAATTCTAAAATATTTTTTATATTTTTTTTTGCTTTATTTTTATGTCCAAATCTAGATGTCTTGTTTGGCAACCGGGCCTGAATTTTTTTCCGATCTTTGTCAGTAATTTTAATATAATAAAGATAATTGTTAACATAAGTAAGACTTTAATTAATATTTAATAAATTATATATTGGTTGTTTAATTATATAAAAATATGTAAATTATTACTAATATTTGTCAGAGCTACTATATTTGGAATTTTTCATTAAATGAGGCTGTTTTATAATCTAGTCAATAAATAATGAATATTGGTTTTTTATATTTAATATTGCTTTAAATTTAAAAATGAATTTTCTATATCTAAATGAAAATGTTACGAAATTAAATCAAAAAAGGTGAGGAATTGGGCGTTTTTAGCAAAATTTATTTAAATCTTGTGAGATTAAATAGCCAGTTGCAACGATAATAATATATATAAACTAATATAACGTACTTTTACGATCCTCAATCGGGAGAAGAGTTTTTTAATAAATATTTTAGCGACTCTAGACCGAGTCTCCCTCCTCTAGAGAAAAAATATTTTTTTATATATATTTAGTATTTTATATATTATTAGGATATTCCTCAGAGAATATGAAGAACCATAGCAGTAAAACGCTTAAATACATATTTTAGTTAGTCTCCGTTATTATATACTTTTCTAAATCGAATCTTTGTTATTCGGATACTTTAATTTTGTTAGAAATTAAAATAAAAGTAAAATTTAATCCCACAATATTTATTCTTAAATATAAATAATTACACGCATTTTACAAAAAAACAATTAATTTTAATATAAAAATAATTACATCTTAAAAAAGTCATCCAAAAGATTTCCTTTTGTTTTCTTTTAACCATCGATAAATTGTTACTCATTATTAGTTGATTTAGATATGTCATCATGTTGGGATATTTTGAGCAGACTTGTTCCATTTCTTTTTTCTAGATCTTTGGTCTTGTTTAGTTTAATATGATTTTTGGATACTAGTATCCTATTTTTGGTCATTTTCTGCTGGTTAAGACGCATTGATCTTAATCTAGGTATCTTTTGTTTGGTGACTTCTATCAAGCAAGTTTTAGTAAAAGATCGTCTTTTGTTTTCTTTTTCCTCCTTGATGTTTTCCATAACGTTTGAAGCTAATGATTGTTTTAGTATCTCGCCACACTGTTGAAATTCAATATAGCGCATCTAGAATCCTGATAGACTTGACCAATTCGACCACTGTCTTTAAAGTTTCCATCTTTGTAATAAGTAAAATTTTCATGTTTTTGAAATGGTTTGTTTTTATTTTTTCTTCACGGGAAGTTACTTTAAGTGAAGCATTGAGATAGAACCTTACTTTTAAAGAAAGTTATTGATATTATCCTAGATTTGCCAAAGGTAATTTTTAACAAATTTTTAAAGCGTATACCTTGATAAAGGAAAATTCAATACCATGTTACTATTTAACCCTAGTTAGTATTCTCGTGGCCTTTAAGGTTCATTCTTATAGTTTTTTGTCAATAATTTTTTTCCACACCCACTGACTTCAATTTTTAGAAATAGCTTTTGAAATTATATATTAATTTAAATTCACATAGAATTAAATAAAAAATGGTAATATAAACTTTTGTAAATCATATAAACAAAGCACGATTCTTTCAGAAGAGCTTATACAGCTATTGGTGATGAGTAATGCCACCAAGGAAGTTTACAAGAATCAGTAAAAATAGTAGTAGAGGTATATGCTTTTAAATAGTTATTATTTAGAACTTAAATGTTTAAACCATTATAAAAGAAAAAGATGCTATATATGTGATTCAAATAAAGATAAAAAAAATTAAACACGCTTGTGGTTGACATTCAAAAACCAACATAATGTGATTTGCGTGATGACATGCATACGTTGAAAATATAATATAAAGTTTTGATCAAAATTCTAATTTCTTAAAAACACTGATGAATAATGATTTATATTTACTACCGAAGCATGATTATAAGTATAAATATTCACAAGGTGTGTCTAATTTCTTATATTTCGTATTTTATAATCTTTTACACAAATATAGCTGACTTATAATTTTGATTTTTGCCAGTTTTTCATATTAATATTTATACTAAATATATTGATATATGTATTTTATATGAAACAATACTGCCTTTTTTCTATTAAAAGCGTTTAAACAATTATCGAGCCTCAAATGCTCCGAAACAACTGAGTTGTAATTTTTTTCCGAGAATACTTTCTGGGATTAATTAGGATTTAATGACTAGTTTCTATCCCGATTAACGATTATCTGTTCACATAGGCCGCTTTTCAACTTGTCTCTTTAACTTGTCTTTACCACGCATGTACTATTTATTAATGTTGAATGAATTCACTAAAACGGCTGGTCAGGATAAAAGCTTCTAATTGTTTATTCCATGTATTAAATTCCTTTAATTTTTATATTGTTAGAATAAAATATGCCATTTTTTGGCTTCCAACCCCACATACTGGATGAATTGATTAATAAAGCAATTTCAGAAGGATTGATGCATGATGATCAAGATGTTCTCTCCCCTGTCATTAAATACATGAAGAAGAATCCTGCGGATATCAAGTTGGGAATTGGCTGCCTTCGAAGGAAATTGTGTCATGCAAATCCAAACGTCGTTTTGACCACTCTTACTCTCATTGACATGTGTGTCAAGGATTGCTTTATCACAGAAAAAGTTTGTTTGGAAGTAGCTTCCAAAGATTTCGTGTCTGACTTCAAAAAAGTTATCGTCAAGAGTAGTCACTATAAAGTTTGTGATCGGGCCAAATTTCTGCTCAAGACTTGGGCATCGAATAAAAGCTTGTTTTGTGAAAATGCGGCTCTTTCGCTCATACCTGCTCTATACAATGAATTGATTCGCGAAGGAATTGAATTCAATGACGACAAAGGAAGCGAGAGCCAGAAGTACAACTTATCCGATTTGCAGAAGGAAGAAGAGGACATCGCTAAAGCGATTCAACTGTCGCTACAAAGCGCGCCTAAAAATTCGATTTCATCCTCTGAAAAAAGCTCTCTCTATCCTTCCACAAATACTGCGCTGACTTCGTCGGGTACGAGTGAGAAAGATCTCTCTTCTGCTTTCGTCACGGTGTTGTATGATTTCGAAGCTGTTGAGGATAATGAATTAACTCTAAAGGTCGGCGATGTGATCAGAGTTACAGATAACAGTGATCCTAATTGGTGGCGTGGAATTGATTTTTCTGGTAATGAAGGCTTATTTCCAGCTACTTTCGTTTCAATCAAAGATACAGCAGATCAAAAAGCAGAAGAAGAAAAGAAAAGCGAAGAGTGTAGCGTTTCTAGCAAAAAAGAAAAAGTTCTTCGGTTTGCTGAAGATGAAGAGAAATACAGAGAAGAGGCTGAAGATGACGGTATGAGTACGATGATTTCGTCAATTGAAGAAGATAAAATCGATGCCTGCATCCAAATGCTCAATAACTGCGATCCTACGGGTCAGATACCCGATCCTTCTCAGCTAGAGCACTTGGAAAGAGACTGCTTAGCCATGACGGAATTGATTGATAAGGAGTTGGAGAAGATTGACGACACTCATTCCAATTTATTTGAAATCAATCAAAAGTTAACAGATGCTTTGCACCTTTACAACCAACTAATGACTCAAAATTCGCTTTCCCAATTCGCTCCAGCAAATAACCTAACAGGAAGCGTAACGATACCTAATAATTTAAATAATGAGTTCTTGCCACAAGCCCAATTTGCTCAAGTTAATCCATCATTTTTGCCTCCAGTAACAACATGGAACCCAAATGTCAATAATCTTCCAGCACAATTCGTTTCTGCTGCACCAAACTTAGCACCTGATCCCATCTTGCTAACTAATCCACATTCTCTTCAACAAGTTGATAATTTGTCTACTTATTCGACTGCTTATAATCCTCATTTCGAACAAAGGCAGCCATAATTCTTCTTCCCAAACACGCATTGATATTACTATTTATTTTTTTTCCTTAATTTCATATTTATAAATTTTCTATTTGTTATTCGTGAAAGTAAATTATTTTGGCTCAATTTTTTTAATTTTATTCTCTTTCCTTTAATCCACCTCAATACTTTTCTTTAAGATGCATATAAGACGCTATGCTTCTCAGAGTACATGAATATTTTTACCAAGTACAACGATTCCATGTTAATACACCAAGACGAGGGAAAAAATTTCACCAATGTGAATTATTCTGGCATGAATTGAAATGAACTTTTACCCTCATTTTTAGATTTGACTTTTATAGTTTGTCACATATGGATTATACAAAATCTTAAAGAATTTGTTGCCTTAAAGAGTGTGTTCCATAGTGGAGTAATGATTCCTGCATTATACATATTGTCATTAAACACCCATACACTGAAATACCTAAATCTCAAAAACGCGGTATAGCCTTCCGAAACTAGACCGTTAACATATTTTTTATAAAACTAAGCGATTTGCCAAAAATAAAATTAACTTAGAGTGATCAACTATTCACCTGCGAATAAAATAATTCGAAAAAAAATTTTCAATTGAATTATAATTTAAATATTATGAAATTTTACATAGAAAGTAAAAAAGTTAAATATTAATTAAGAAAAAAAGGTTTTTCTTTATTTATAAAAAAACTTCAAAATACATCTAAATTAATCGAAAAATATTTGGACAGCAAATTTAGAAATCTTTTTAGAAGTATTGTGAAATATATCTAAAAAACATTTAAATATTTTTTTTTGAAATATATTTTTAGAAGTATTGAGAAGGAATTTTTATTTTCTTGAAATTTAATTAACACTGTTCAAAAATTATGATGATTTATAATGCTATTTTAACTTTCATTTATCAACTTTTCAGTTCAATTTTTCCTAAAAATTTGATTCTTGTATTTTTTTTATCGTTGAGGGATGCAAAATTTTCAATGTATATGAAATTATAAGGCATGCTCAATTTGGTTCACAATGAATTTGATTGGATAACGAGTTTTCTGGATTATTGAGGTATGACTGATGTGTGTAAAATTAAAATGTCAGGTCTCCACATATTGAGAAGTTTTCGATGTGTGAGTATTTTTTTCAACTCTCATAATCATTTTCACTACTTTTGTTAAGTTTGGTTCACAATGAATTTGATTGGATAACGAGTTTTCTGAATTATTGAGGTGTGACTGTAAATTTAAAATATCCTAGTATTCTAAATATTTTAAAGTATTCAAGGCTAAATCTGAAGAAGAATAGCACGATAAATAACTTAGCTACCTTGCTCTCCGCTTCGTATCTTGCTCACCTTGTGTGTTAGATTTCGTTGTATGCTTCACTAACTCAACACAATGCGTTGAATGAAATGCAAGTGTTTCACTGTTTTGCGAGTTTTTTCACTACAAATGTAGAATGCGTCTGATTTCTCTCTTTCTTTCGTGATGAGCATTTTTCAGCAGATAATGTCTCTCATCTTAGAGTGCCATGGTTTCCTGACTTTTCCAACTTTAATTTTTAATTCAGTCATTTAGCCTTCGCACTCTAAATTTTCCACATAAATTATTATCTATTTTATTTCATATTCCGTTTAGAACTATTTTATCCTACTCCTTAAGTACTTTGATTCCTTAAACTATAAATTTAAGTAGAAATGCTGCATATTGACTAAATCGCGCTTCATGAAGCTAGATGTGATGTTCTGACTTCCATATCTTTTGATTGAGTCAAATAATAATTAATGCAAGTGTATCATGAAAAAAAATCTATCATCTTTATATCTCCCTTTTATTGGCTGCGTAAGAAATGTCTCTCAACCAATTTTTTCCACAAGCAGTCTTCTCAAAAATATATTTTTATTAAAAAATGTTCTATTGATTGCAGGATGTTGATATGAAAATAATTGAAGCAAAGAAGAAAAAAGAAAAGAACTGCCGCAACTAGTGGGTGTTCTAGATTTTCAAAAGTGAGGGGGCCAAACAAGGGCCAAGTATTTAAATCGATAATTTTTTATAAATTTTGCAATTTACCAAATACATATGTTTTACTTTTTTTTTCTTTGAATTATTCCAATGAATGAAAATCAAATTAAGAGTGCTCTTGGTCTAAGATTCACCCGTCCAGATAAGAGAGATATTTCTTCCCCTGGATGCAAAATCAACTCAAAAAAATTAAATTATAAAAAATTTTGAGTAAATTTTAAATCCAGTAAAATAGATATTTGATGTGGAGGGCCAACATGGGGTCCAGCCAAAAAACTGGGGTGGGGGGGGGGGGGGTTCCTTAAAACTGGTACTGGCCGCAACCCTTATTATTTATCCGGGTTTGGGATCAGCTCATTTGTGCGTTAAGTAGCAGACTTAACGTAAAGTAGCGACAAAAAAGCATCACTTTGTGTTAAGGAAGTATTGGTAAAAGAATGATTCAATCATCATTGATGTATGGGCTAGAAAGCATTGCTCTAACAGACAAGCAAGAAGAGAAACTACACGTCAGTGAAGGGAAGATGTGAAGGTGGGCCTGTGGTAACACAATAAAGGATGATGTGAGAGACGAAACTACGCTAAAGAAATTTGAGGTCACTACCATAAAAGAAAGGATTGCAAAAGCTATTCTTAGATGGTTTAAACATGTGAAGAGTAGAGATGGAGAATATGTTGAAAGAAGAATCCTAGAAATGGTAACACCATGTAAACTAAAAGTGGAGGGCCTAGGCAAAGATAAAGCAGACCAGTTGTATTCAAAATTATGGTCCTCAAAGTGTTATAATTACATGGCACTGATTACCCCTGCAAAATTACTTGAATAAAGTCAAAAGAACCTACCGTAACACTTTCATTCCCAATGGGAGACCAGTATAACACAAAATAAAAATGAACTGCTTTATATTGTATAAAAACTCACTGGAAAAGATTAACTGCAATTAGTTTTCAAAAATGTGCCCCATAAAGTGTCATTAAACCGCATTTACGCACTAACAATTCATGAAAATTAGAACATCCGAAATAAAACGCCAAAAATGTCCGAGAAACCCAAATGGCTGTCAGTTTTCGCTAATGGACTTATGGTTCGGAAACTCTTTTTAGGTAAAAAATAAGTCTTTAAAAATTTTAAAGCACTAGATCTATCTCATTAAAACTTATTCTTATGATGATTGAAATAAGTTTCATCCAATTATTGTTGCAAATTTTATGCAAACACTCTAAATATTTGTTTTCTATAAAGCTCATTGTGAATCAATTTGTTTATCTACTTTTGCACATGAAAACGACTATAAAATATCAATTAACGATTTGATTGACATAATGGATTAAAATTTAATGATCTCTCCTTCTGTCTATCAAATATTATATTTGTATATTTGGCTTATATTATTATATAAAAATTTGGCTTATGCTCTGAAAAAGTACTTTGGAGGTTATTTTTATTTAGTTTGCTAGTAGAGAAGAGAATTGAGGGAATTTGATTCATTGATATTGAGAAAGCGGGATTGTCTATGAAGAAAAGGAGTGCCAGAGAAACTGATATTTACATTGCTATGAATGTGATGGTGGTAAAGAGAAGAGAAACTTTGGGAAATTATGTACGAAGATGATCTTGTCATCTAATAGCTGTGAGCTGGATGAAATGAAAAAAGGTCAAGCTGACTTGAATGACAAGAGAATGCCCATGAATTAAAAGTCGAAAGTCTTTACTAGCATTTTTACACCTACTATGACATATGATGCAGAATACTGGAATTTAAAGAAAAAAGATCAATGATATTTGGTTTCAGCAAAGATGAAATTGTTAAGAATGATCATGTATCTCAATTTAAAAGATAAGATTTGATAAGAGAAAAAACAAAAGTAGGGAAAAGTGTTATTGGGATTGCGGAAATGAGCAGATTTGGAAGGTATGGAAAAAAAGCAGAGGTGCAGTAACGTTAGAAGAACCGAGGCAACCAAAAAAAGTAAAAGAAGATAAATAAAAAGTTGGAAATATGGCTTAAAGCCAGTGGCGCAGCTAGACATGGAACACGAGGGGCCGTGCCCCCCCCCCCCTCCATGTAACTTATGTGATGTCATACATACATATTTATAATTACATTTATATATAGTTGATTTTCTCACAATATATCATGTGCCACACAACATCCATAGAAGACTTTAATAATAAAGAAATAACTATATCTCCATGCTTTTTTTATTGTATTAGAACACTTCACATAGACGGATGGGTGCCATGGTAGGGTGATTCATAAAAAATTTTTTTGAGAATTTTTAAATGACACCACTCTTAAAGGTGGAGTAATTATATTAAAAAAAACAATAATACAATTGTTTTTTTTTTTCAATTTTGAAAAAAGCTCCCCCTCCTTGTCAAAAACAATTAACTTAAATATTAAAATATATTTAAAATTATTGTTTATAAACAACATTGTAAAGTTGAAAAAATCAATAATTTATTCATTCACTGATTTATCTATTCATTCATAATAAATTGTTTATAAACGTTTAGAATAAATGAGTTTTAAAAATTCTATTCAAAGCGTTCAAAAAAACAAATCTGTTTGGAAAAATAACCTCAATTGCAAGCAAAAAAGAGATAACACTGTTCCACTGGTTGAAACACTTACAAAACTTACCAGGATACCAACAAACAGACAAATTTTGGGTAATTTCAAATTTTTATTCACAAAATATAAGAATCAAGATGAGAGAATTAAATTCATGTTGAATGACATCCAAACTCTCTGGGAAAAAAATTTGGATTTTCCTATATTGTCGCCCGCATTGATAAGAAAAAAGTTGAAGTGCTTAATTGAATTAGATAACAAAAACAAAAAACGACAAAACATCAAGTTCAAGAAAAGAAATGAAAAAAAGAATCAAGCAATTTTTCGAAAGTAATAATGAGCCGTATTGTCTTCAATTTGATGGTAAAGAGTTAAAAGGAAAGGAATATCAAGTTGTGCTAATGAAAAATTGTGTTTATGAAATAAAGCTTGGCGTTTTATGTTGTGATAACAGTTCCGCGAAGACAATAAATACATCATGAAATCAAAAGTTTGCTGGAAGAATATGACCTGTGGAAAAACATTGCAATGATTATCTCAGACACTACAGCGACTAATACGGGCTCAAAAGGAGGAATTGTAAAGTTAATTCAAGATGATGTTTTGATGAAAGGCTTTGAAAAACCTCAATTCATTGAGTGTCAGCACCATATTTTGGATTTGATTTTAAAACACACCATGAACTTTTATTTTCCTGAAAAAACTAAAAAACCTGAAACAAATTATTTCTTTATTCAAACAATCATAAAAAGCTATGAAAGCCTACAAAAAAAGTATGTCCCAACTATAAATTGTCAACAAAAATTGAAAAATCCGGGCTGGCGTGATGACTTTAAGTTTCTTTATGAACTTTGTGATCATTACCGTTATTACCAATTGACTTCAGAAAATCCGATAATACACTGGAAAAAACTTCCAAATCTGAGCCACGCACGATGGAACTCTCGAGCCATTTATGCCCTCATTGGCTTTTTTTTAATTCCAGAATTCAGTGACAATCTTAAAAAGTTTTGTGACTTTATTTATTATGCTTGGAGCGAAGCATGGTTTTTTTCCCAAAGGTATGATCCATTTGTTTTTGACAAACTTTTGGAAGCTATCAAAAAAATTGGATGTGAAAAAGCTGAAAAATGTCTATAAAATCATTGGATAAGAGAAAATTCAAAAATCGATATAAAAGAACGAACCCAAACACCGAACGTGCAACAAAATTGATGGAAGAAATTTACAATAATTCTAAAAAAAATGAATACTTTTGAAAACCTGTATTTTTAAGTTTTTTTTTCAATAAAATGCTATTTTTGACTTAAATATATTATATTTCTATAGTTTAAAACTGTTTTTCAATAAAAAATCTGAAATAATAGGGAGAGTAAATATTAATTTTAATAGTGATTTTCAGTTTTTTTACCGCACCAGAAGGGGGAGGTTTTTTAAAAACTGTCAAAAATGAGTTTAATTTTTGTAATCTACACATAAAATTTTCTCTTATGCACATGGTGTCAAAAATTTTTTTTTATGAATCACCCTAGTGCCATGGTTTTAATAAAAAAAGGCCTTCTCTACATCATACCACTTTGCAGCAAAAGATAATTACAGTGACGTCACGCTGACATCTCTAAGCTGGCAATTTCAAAGTTGTTGCAAATCATATTGCAGTGGCATATTAATATAACTACTACTACATCGCTTCTAAGGCATGCAAAACCTCTCTGCAGCAATAAACAAAGTTTTTGCCCTCATGCAACATCAATACAAATCATAGAGTTTTAAAAAATAAAGCAAACAAATTTACATAAATATCAAATTAACATGCAACAAATCTTCATATATCTAAAATTTTCTAAAAAAATTATTTCAAATTTTTCTTACACATCAAAATAAAAAAATTCCATTATATATCTTTTTAAATGTTATTTTATAAAATATCTATTAAAAAATGATATCAAACTTTTTACTTTTTAATTAATTAAATAGGGTAAATTAGTATAACTTTATAATAAATTGCAACATATTTTTAGCACAATAAAATTTTCAACTATATCTAAAAGATGAAATAAAAATAAGTAAAAATAAAACTTTATTAATTTTGAAATTATTTTAACAAAGAGCCTATAGAAAAAGGAATATGATTGTCGTTAATTTTTAAAAAATTAATTTCATCAAACTCATTTCCTTCTATTTGAAGACTTCATTATTAATGAAGAAACTTTTTTTAAATAGGAAAGAACATTTTTTGCTTCTTTTAAAAACTTTTCTTCATCTTCTTTTGAAGTCGCTAATCTTTTCCCACATTCAATTCGGTCAATTTTTTTTCTTATTTTTGTTTATTCTTTTTTAAAAAATTCAAGAACTTCCCAAATATTTGGGTGCTCAACGGGTAATGAACTTCGTAAGCTTAAATATAAGAAAAAATGCATAACTTTTTTTGACATATAATAAATATTACCCATTATGCCAATCCTCGCAGTGATTAATAGTTCTAACTTTTCTATCAAAAACATTCCATATATTTGGAGGAAAGCACTTTAAACACGTTTTTTCAAAATTACTTAAAAAATCTTTCAAAAAATTTTTTTCTTCTGTCAAAACTTTAATTCTTCTATAAATATCTACCTAAACACATAAATTATATTAATGCTCAATAAAAGTCCAAATAAAATTTTAACTTTTACTTGATTTGGAGGAGGAAACGCAAGAGACAAAATAAGTCTTACTGTAAATCGAAAAGTTTCATTCTTACAGTATTTAGTTTTAAACCCATAGTTCAATAAATTTTTATATATTGATGAAGTATAATGAAAAAAAAACAACCATGATATTCACTGTTGGGATAAGCCTAATAAATAAAAAAGTTAATGTTGTTGTTGTTGTTGTTTTATTTGACACAGCTTGTAAAATGCAAGGATTTCGAAAGCTGGCATGAGGCTTTTACAAATTTAAGATGATTAATCACAGTTTTTGTGAATTTGTTTTTTTAGCATTGGGAGCCTTGGGGATAAAAAAGTTAATGAATTAATAGATTACTTTCTTGGCTGCGTTGATTATTGAAATTTCAAAATCTCCATTTATGTATTTAACATTCTTTACGCCTGCCTGTTTTAATTGTCCAAAAAATTTTTTAGAAAAAATCTACCGTATTATCAAATATAATTCAGTAAAATATCTTACAGATAAGAACATTCTTTTTTATATGGCAAAAGGCTATACAAAATAGGTATTTGTACATTTGGATAAAAAATATGAACAGTAAAAATTTGTGTGAAGCCAGATGGACATTTTTTGAATGTTCACAAAAATTTCATTTATGTGGGATACCATCAAACAATAGCTAAAAACACTGAACATAAAATGAATGATATGGAAATCAAAAGTTACGTACCTCAAAAGATTTGCATTAAAACAAAGAAGCCTATTCTTTTGTCTCAGCATCTGATCTAACTTTAAAAAGTTTTCTCCACAATCTAACTTCATTAAATCTTCTGGAATTTCAAAGTTAACATCTTTTGGTTGTTTTATTCTTCCCCTATTCAATCGTATGTACCTTTTAATACTTTCTGGCTTTGCTAGACTGTTCAAAATATCAATACTCATGGTATTGATATTATCACTGTACAAAAATATTTATATTAAGAATATGGGTTATTAAATCAAAGATTACCTATATATCTTATATGTTGGTGTAAAGGACTTTAAGCTTGAATCTTTTAATTTTTTAATAAAATTCTTTTTTACCTAATTTGATTCATGATTATGCTCAGTATATTTTTTATAACACAAAAAACCCCATTAATATCTTTTGAATACACAATTTTACCTAAAAAAATTTCATAACAAAAAACTCAACTATATTTTAATTTATATAATTTTAAATTTTTTACCTTTAAACGCTCTACTAGTTTGAAGTGGTTCTAGGAAAAAAGGCCTTCTTTACAAC